>JBCNYH010000024.1:4375076-4388996 GCA_039654325.1 Tandanus tandanus
TGTATATATATATATATGTATATATATATATATATGTATATGTATATGCAAGTCTAAAATTACAGGGTGCTGGATTACTGATCCCAAGGTCGGGGGTTCAAACCCCACTATCAACGGTACCACTATCACTGCTCTCCCCCCAGTGCATCAACCCCTAACTGGGTTATCAAAGGCCGGCCATGTCTCTCTCACATTTTCATCAGCCGTCAGCATGTTTCTGCCCTGCGATGGCCTGGCGAGCTGTCTAGGGTATATCAGCTGAGATGGGCGCCAGCCTCCCCGCGACCCTAATTAGGATTAAGCGGTTCAGAAAATGAATGAATGAGTAGAATGTAAATCTAGAGCAAAATGTAAACAGTGGATGTTGTTACTGTATGGAGGGGTTGTACAGTTTAATGGCCGCAGGTAGGAATGGTTTCCTGTGTGGTTCAGTGGTACATTTAGGTGGTATCAGTCTCTCACTGAACGTGCTCCTGTGACTGGTCTGCAGGTTGTGAAGCGGGTGGAAGGTATTGTTCAATATCGTCTTTATTTTGGACAACATTCTCCTCTCCGACACCACCGTCAGAGCGTCCAGCTCCATCCCCACAACGTTACTGGCCTTGCGGATCAGTTTGTTCAGTCTGTTTGCGTCTGCAACCCTCAGCCTGCTGCCCCAGCATGCAACAGCACAGAGGATGGAGCTGGCCACAACAGACTCAAAACATCCTGAGCAGTGTTCGGCAGATGGTAAACGACCTTAGCCTCCTCAAAAAATTGGGAATGGTTTTCGCCCTTTTTGTAAAGTTCGGTAGTGTTCTTAACCCAGTCCAGTTTATTGTCAATATGAACTCCAAGGTATTTGTAATCCTCCACCATTTCCACGTTGTCGCCCTGGATGGAAACGGGGGCCGCTGGTGTTTTGGATCTCCTAAAATCCACAATCAGTTCCTTGGTTTTTGTCGCATTAAGCTGCAGATGATTCTGCTCATACCATGTGACGAAGGAGTCCACAACAACCCAATATTTTCCGTCTCATCACCTCCACTGATACATCCAATTACAGCAGAGTCATCAGAAAACTTCTCAAGGTGGCAGGTCTCTGTGCAGTAGCTGAAGTCCTTGTGGTCAGGTAGTCCACAATCCAGGACACAAGAGAGGCATCCACCTGCATCGCTGTCAGCTTCTCACCCAGGAGGGTCGGCCATGACGGTACTGAATGCACTGGAAAAGTAAAATAAAATGACCTGCACAGTGCTCGCCGGCGAGGCTAGTAATCGAACTGAAGGGGGTCCATATGTGGTCTAACCATGGGTCAGAGTTGTTCCAGTGTGAGTCGAGGGTGTTCATGACATGTGAAGTCAGTGCCACGAGTCTGTAATCCTGGGGGCCAATGGGACATGGGGTCTTTGGTACAGGAACGAGGCACATCAAATAGGACCCTCTGTAGACTCAGGCTCATCGTGAAGATGTAACGTAATACTCTATAGAGCTGGGGGGCACAGGCTTTTAGGACACGGGGGCTCACCCCATCCGGTCCTGCTGCCTTGCCTGAGTGTAGTCTTCTCAGCTGTTTCAACCTGATTATAGGTGAAAGATCGACATCGAATAAGCAGCGATTTTTTTTCCGAATTTATTTCATTATTACTAACACCTTTAGATATCGGCTTATGTCAAATACAGCATGTTTCAGCAAGCTTTTAGTGAATTAATCCGTTAGCTAAAATGGCTGAACCCAATCTTATGACACTGACACAGTGACAAACTGAACACTTTCAAGACCAGCTTGTTTACTTTGTGCAGTTAAATCTGGAGAACGCAGTGGCGTGGCCTCACTCTCAGCCCCGTTTCTTACTGATGTAGGGAGCTTTTAGCAAAGATTTTCCTCTCTGTCCTTCCCACAAACCTCAGTCCATTAGTTCTCTTTGTGGCTTGACCTTCTGAGTTGAGCTTTTTAATGGCCTTGGCTTGGAGTGAAAACGCTAACATGGTTAGAAAAGAAAGCTATTGCTCTGCTTAGTAGATGGCCTTCAATATAGTTTTCGTCATGCATGGTATGTTAGTCAGACTGTCCTATTATCTTTTACTTCAGACTTTTATCTTGCACTGGCGAGCATCAAAATGGAAAATATCAAGTGAAATGATGTACTTTGATGTACACATGATTAAGTAGATAGAGCACTTGAGTAGTACATGCATGCTTACAGTCAGATTCCAGTCGTTTTAAGGGCTGCATTTGAAACCATATTCAATACTACTTTAGTACCACTTCAATAGTCATGATAACTGCTGAGTGTGCACTTTCAGACATCGCCAAAGTACTCTACGCTTTGTGCTTGCATTCTATCGAGCTTTCTCAGTTCAGTTTAACTCACCAAAATACAATGTGAAGTACGTACATGCAATGATTGGCAAGAGCAGACACATATTACTATTCACCCTAGAAAAATGGGGCTCTTTATTTTTCCTCTTTTTATTATTATTATTATTCTTCCGTCACACTTAATGCGGCCCGCACGAAAAAAGTGCACCCGCGCAATGTATATATCAAAACGTGTGTCTTGGCACCGTGAAGTGTGCTATTAATTTTATTGGCGCTTCGTGTTACCATGGTGACACAATTAGCCAAAAACCACTCCAACAAATCCCATCGAAATGAATGGGGAGAGGTCAACAAATGATCATGGACCTCACCTCAGTTTGACGTTTCGGGAAGAAGCCATACTTTCACACAGAAACCTGGTTGAACTTTTAAAACGTAGACACTAAAGTCGACATTTCGATGGTCAAAACGGCTTTTTGCTACCTTTTACGGTTTTTCTTAATCTTTGATCAAGTGTCATAAGGATTTCAGAGGCAGTTTGTGTATTTATAATGGGTGTCTATTGCGTGGAATGTTCTGGGCTAGAGTGCGTGAGCCACAACTGTTTCACATTTCACATTTGTGGCATTTGGCAGACGCCCTTATCCAGAGTTAAGGACCTTGATCAAGGGCCCAACAGTGGCAGCTTGGTGGTGCTGAGACTTGAACCATGGAGCCACCACTGCCCTAGTAGTAAACTGATTGGTTTGGATTGATTAAAAAAAAAAACATTAATTAAAAATAATTTAATTAGGTTGATGTATATTTTGCAAGTCTATCTAATAAATATATTTTTGTTGCATCTGTGATTTAGTTTTTTTTTTTTTTTTTTTACTACAAAGTGAAAGAGCTGAATGAACGTCCTCGAGGTGCGGTGGTTCCACAATTTTTTCCTGGGGTTGTATAAAAGTGTTAAATACCTGGAAATATCACAGACTGTTTTTTCACCACGTTTGCCCCGCCTCCCTGTGTCACATCCAGCTGTTGCGGACCAATCACCTTTCGAGGTATCCGCTCTCCTCCCCTCATTTGGGATTGTTTTCATGACCCGGCCCTCATTCCAAATTAATTGAATAGCCCTGATATAGAGCTCGGCTTAAACCCCACAATAATGGTTACATTTAAAGCATATTGATTCTTTTCTTTATCACCACCTCCACCTGTTTTGCCAGCTACTTAGAAACCTGTAAACTGTGAGGAATTTTTCTGTGTTCTACAGTTCAGCGCTCCAGTTTTCACGTATTTTCCAGCAGCAGCTGCAGCCACATCTCAACATTTCTTCAGGAACTTTTCTAGTTATTTATTAATATCCTGGATTGCCAGGATTCAGGAACACTGTTTTTAATAGTAATCTATTTATTTGTTTATATTTATTTAACTGCTTGATTACTTTTTTGCCCTTGAGACTTTTGTAGGTTTCATTTAATATAGAATCCTCCCTTAAATTATAAAGTGAAACCTGTGCAAAGCCCTGTATCCCTGTTTCTCTGTTCTTGCATCAGTAATGTTGTGGTTGTTGTTTTTATGTTTTTTTTTTTTTTTTTTTGGTCGGTAAACATTTATTCACACTCTGTCTTTTTCTACTCCTTTATTCTTCACGCAACATGTCTTCTTTCCAAACAAACCCAAAATATCACACCGTGCCCTTTCTGGATTTATTTACTGAAGTATACACTGACCTATTACACTGTGTGTGTGTGTGTGTGTGTGTGTGTGTGTGTGTGTGTTTCCCCCCACTAGTTTGTGTGTAGGTGTATTGCTTATTATCTGTAGATCCTCCATCTTGTTTATGGTATAATAGTATGTTTCAACTTTTCCATCCATCCATCCAACCCTTCACTCTCCATCAGGGTTGTTTGTTTTTTTTTTTGTTTTTTTTTAACTTTGGTGGCTATTTTGATTGAAAACAGAGCTCCATTGATTACAGTTTACATCTTCTGGAGTTTACACTGCAAATCATGCTGCCGGCATAGGAGTGAGGGATGTTGCTTAGCAACAGACCGAACTCTGAGATGTTTCTAAGGATTCTGCTTGGTTTTGTAGAACTGTTTAACGGACTAGCGCTTTTTAGACGTGAGTAACCAAACCAGATGTTGAGCTTGTTAATGAAACTTTTTAACGTCTCTGTTGTTCTTGGTGATGCTACCATCTGTTGCATCAGCACCATGGACTGAATGTTACCGGGTTGGTCTTTGCAGGGAAATTATGTTGGTTTAGCGCCTTGAGATGTAGGAGGTTGTAAAACCTTTATTTCTTAAAAACTTATCTTAAAACTTGTATCTCAGTGCTTACTTTTATTTTTAACCCATTCTTACATTTTCCCCCCCCCCCAATAACTAATGTATTATAAAGTTGAGTTCGGTTCCTCTTGAGGATTTTTTCTGATGCCGTTTTCAGGAAGCCTTTCTGGAGACTTTGAAGTCATGACTAGTAATGTGCACAAGGTGTACAACATCTGTTCATATAGGGCAAGATAACGGCAAAAATAACAGTATACAGAAATTAAACTAACAATTGAGATATAAACTAGTGAACTGAATAAAATAAAATCAGGCACATCTACACATTATACGAGCCGATGTTTACGTACATCAGACAAACATCAGCTCATTTGCATGAACGAATGGTATGACCCACTGTTATTCATATGCACATTACTTATGTATTTACTATTGCATACACATAAATTATGTGCAACTTTTTGCAGTACACTGTCTCTTTTTTACAAGAAGCTTGTAGTAATATGACCTTTTAATGTTCAGAGACATATACAATGAATGCAAGCTTTTATTAAGTTCTAATTTCCCTTTAAAAACATTACTATGAGTGGATAATGATTGAATACAAACGACATGCACTCAGTCTCTTGGAGCAGGCAGCGTCATCATTATCATGCTTTAAAATGGAAATATGTACTATAAAAGCTGGTTTTAGTTTTCTTTTCTTGTGTTTCTGTGTCGTACAGACATTGTTAGCTACTCAGTGATTAGCTCAGCTTGAAACACACTGACCTGCTTCTGTTGTGGTTAAAATATATAAAAAGTAAACTATAAAAAAATTGGTTTTAGTTTGTGTTTTATGTTCCCATGTAGTATATACAAAGCACTGCCGTTTTATTCTAACCAGTCAGTGGTCTGAAGTGTTTCTGGCTCCACCCACATTTCTCCGGATAGTTTAGAGAGAGAAAGTAAGTTGAGGTATGGGTGATTAGGTACAGTACTGCTGACTTGGCAGTGGAAACAATGTCAAAATGTGCATTCATGGTTAATTTACCGAACTGCTGTAGAAGAACCCTGTGTTTCTTCCGGGCTCTAATGTAGCATTCGTACCGGGGTAATGGACTGATTGTTATGTCTGACTTTCTGAACTCAGCAACTTTTTCTCTTGTTGGTGTTGTGTGCAGGTTAGAGAAGGAGCGTGCCCGGGTGAAAACACAGGCCCATGCAGACGCTCAGGCCCACGTGCAGGATGAGGTGAATCGAATCCTGGCCTCGGAGAGAGCGGCCTCTCTGGACAGCGTGCAGAGAGCCATGCTCAGAGAGAGGGTCACCGCCGAGGAGGAACGACTCCGAAATAACTTCTTGGTGTGTAACTAATCCACAAATTGTACACTGAACTGTCCTTTAGACTTGTTTTTGCACTTTAGAAAAAAATATATATTTTGGTTACTTCTGAATAGTGAAGTTTTAACTCTGTTTTCAAGCCTCCGAATCTTCCAGACAATCCAATCTTTAGAAGGCGGCTGTCTGGGGCTCATTTTAATCCAACCATGCTGAAGCTATCTGTTCTCAGAGCTGAATGGTTTCACCTCACAAAAATATGGTTACTTCCTGTTTCAGGGTTTCTGATGGTCGTGGTTTGGTCAGTGAATGTTATTATGGACAGAGCAGGTCTTACTAATGTGTAAAACCTTATTTAAGTACTTGATTCTGATTGGTCAGGTGCAAAATTGGACAGTCAGTCATGTTGTAGCAATAATAATAATAATAATAATAATAATAATAATGATAACAGTACTTCCCCTACTACTAATACGGTTAATTTAAAGGTGGCCTTTAAGACAATCAAGGTCACATCACATAAATAACACTTTCGGAGTCAGAAGAAAAATCATTTTGTAATGTGTCCATGCAAACATGCTCTGTGCTATTGTTAAAAAAATCAGCTTTGAGTAACAATGCCACTTGAGATTTAATAAATAATTCCCTCTCCCAGTTTTTCTTCACTAATTTAGTCATAGCCAATTCCCACCCATCAACTGTGGGTCCTATCACGTGACCACAATCGATTGGGGAGGGGCGTTAACAATCACGCATCCCCTTCGTGACATGTGATGCTGGCACCCAAATTTTTTTAACCTGCTGGGCATGCGTATTAAGCGACAGCCTAAAACACTCAGAGGGAAAGCGCTACCTGCTCTCGTTATATGCACAAGCACACAGACACCCATGATTGGCTGGTGCTCGCTTTGAGTGACAGGGAGGTGAGCGTATGACATCCCTCCTTCCTGTCAGCTCCACCGGTTAGCTCCCATGGACTCCTGGTTGCAGATGACATGGAATTTTAATAATAATAATAATAATAGTAGTAGTAGTAGTAGTAGTAGTAGTAGTACAGAAATCGCTATCTTTTTTAAAAATATAAAATATATATATATATTTTATTATAAATATCTCTCTACACATAAGAGTTAAGTTGTTTTTGGTAGTTTATAAAGTTATTACTCAACAGTATTAAAGACGACGTTGAAGTTTTACACAACCAGAAGTCAGTTATTATTTTCTCTCTAATGGTTTTATATAATAAGTGAATTTGTGCAGCTTTAATTTAAATGCAGTCCAACTTTAATGCCTCAGCGTACAATATTATTTCCTCTGTACTGAATTTTTTATTATTCCAATCCCGCCATAAAACATTTATTTGTAATATAAATCCATTTCTAACTCAATTTTACATTTTAGCGCTGCCATAAAATTCTAACTGGCTCCTTGTTCTTTAGGAGTGCTTTAGGTAAGAACTTAACCTTCAGCACACCTCCACAAGTCAATGTGGCTAATTAATGGCTGTAGTGAAGAAGATGGAGTATAATTACAAAATGGTGAAGTAGCACAGATTGGCTCAGTGCTCCATCACGCCCGCGTAGCGTCAGGCGAGTAGAAGAGCGGCGATAATGGGCGGGTCAGCAACAGCACGGGGTGAAATCGCAGGGGCTCATTGGCTGACTGTGAGGTCTAATAGGAAATCAAAAGGTCTGACTGGTTACGTGTGACTGGTGATGTGTGTGTGTGTGTGTGTGTGTCAGTCACCAGGAATTTGTTTTGGAAGTTCTGCCAATGCAGGAGGTAGTGTATGTATTTAGGTAATATTGCACAAACAAGAGGGCTCTTATACTAAAGCTCATCATGGCTGTGTGCCATACTGCGTTTATACAACTTCTCTATGAACATAATTCATACTGAGTAACATTTTGGCTTTTGGCCAAATTAATCTTATTTATGCAAAACTATACAAAACGGGTCCTGAGATATTCCTTTCTTTCTTTTTTTGTATGTAAAGAAGGACTTTTCCCACTGATGGTTCATAAGTACTTGGGATGTAAGATTCAACATTTGCATTGGTGCACCGGTGAAAGCTAGGGATGCGATGGGAGGTGCCCCCGAATAAAAAAGTGTGCACTGGGTACAATCTGGGATAAAATCGCGATGCATCGTTTCGAACATCTTTGCATCCATGGAATCCTTTTTATCAACCTGTAGCTGTAAGTACAGACCCTGTGCCGGCATTGCTTGGGAACATGAACTGTATATTTTATATTTAGATTGATTTTCTGTAAACTGTGTCTCAAACACACTCCCTCATCTCCACTGCTGTCTGTGGCCAGGCCTCGACAAGTCTCGCATGAGTTTAAGGCGTTTCCAGCTAATAGGACTTGTAGAAAAACACATCTAGGAGAAGAATGAACGAGAGCAAGAGCGAGAGATCTAGACTGAGAATGGGAGAGTGCTAGATTGGGAGAGCTTGAGAAAGAGAGCTAGATTGAGAGAGAGAGCTAGATTGAGAGAGAGAGAGAGAGAGCTAGATTGAGAGAGAGAGAGAGAGAGCTAGATTGAGAGAGAGAGAGAGATAACTAGATTGAGAGAGAGTGTTAGACTGAGAGAGAGAGAAAGCTAGATTGAAAGAGAGTGCTAGATTGAGAGAGAGAGAGAGAGCTAGAGAGAGAGAGTGTTAGACTGAGAGAGAGTGTTAGACTGAGAGAGAGAGTGTTAGACTGAGAGAGAGAGAGAGCTAGATTGAGAGTGCTAGATTGAGAGAGAGAGCTAGATTGAGAGAGAGTGCTAGATTGAGAGAGAGTGCTAGATTGAGAGAGAGTGCTAGATTGAGAGAGAGAGTTAGATTGAGAGAGAGAGAGTTAGATTGAGAGAGAGCTAGATTGAGAGAGAGAGAGTGATAGACTGAGAGAGAGCTAGATTGAAAGAGAGTGCTAGATTGAGAGAGAGCTAGATTGAGATAGAGCGCTAGATTGAGAGAGAGAGCTAGATTGAAAGAGTGCTAGATTGAGAGAGAGAGAGAGAGAGAGAGCTAGATTGAGAGAGAGAGAGAGTGTTAGACAGAGAGAGAGAGCTAGATTGAAAGAGAGTGCTGAGCTAGATTGAGATAGAGAGTGCTAGATTTAGAGAGAAAGTGTAAGATTGAGATAGAGAGTGCTAGACAGAGAGAGAGAGAGTGCTAGATTGAGAGAGAGAGAGTGCTAGATTGAGAGAGAGAGAGCTAGACTGAGAGAGAGAGTGCTAGACTGAGAGAGAGAGAGCTAGATTGAGAGAGAGAGAGTGCTAGACTGAGAGAGAGCTAGATTGAGAGAGAGAGAGCTAGACTGAGAGAGAGAGATTGAGAGAGAGAGAGCTAGATTGAGAGAGCTAGATAGAGAGAGCTTGAGAGCAGAGAGAAAGAGAGAGAGAGCTAGATTGAGAGAGTGCTAGATTTTGAGTGAAAGTGCTAGACTGAGAGAAAGAGAGCTAGATTGAGAGAAAGAGAGTGCTAGATCGAGAGAGAGTGCTAGATTTAAAGAGCTAGATCGAGAAAGTACTAGATATTGAAAGAGAGACCGTAAGAGCATGCTCAATCAAGACAGAAAGAAAGCTTGATCGAGAGAGAGAGAGCGCACGTGATTGAACAAGAGAAAGAGAGAGCTATCAATCGAGAGACTGAAAGAGAGAGAGCGTGTTTGAATGAGAAGAGTGTTTTGAGCGAGAGAGGCACACAGAGACAGTGAGAGAGAGAGAGAGAGAGAGAGAGAGAGAGAGAGAGAGCGTGCTCGATATTTGTTCTTTTGTGCATCATTTGGTAAACACTTGGTTGTTTTTTTTTGTGTTTCACAAATAGACTGGATTAATGAAGTAAGATGCAGTAATTAGGATTGTTCTGCAGGAGAATTCATCACAGACAGCAGTGAGTTCATGATGTACGCGCACCACACTCAAAACCCTTTATTTAACCCCTTTAGTATTCGTCCTTCATCATTAACCTTGGTGCAGGGTTCGAGAGTTTGATCATTAGTGGTAACATGATGTCGGATGTTAGTCACTTATCCTAGGAACAACATATTGTATGAGTAATTCGCCACATTGCGTCGCTTGAGATGTTTTTGCGCATTAAAAGGGATAAATCAGTAAAAATCAGTTTTATAGGAAGTGTTCGTGATGGAAGAGTAGTGCTCGGAACAAAGTGCATTTTATTCACTATTTTAAAACCCCATTTAATCTGAGAGCGTGACAGTGTAACAGCCGCAGTTTAAGATTTATCTATAAACCCTGATTGAAATAAGGTGTTTTTAAACGTCATGATTAATTAAATAGCCGTGTTTACCGTTCTCTGATTGCTTCTAAGATTACTTTTCTCCCCTAATAGCCTTTATGAGATTTGAGACTTCCATGGCCGAGTGGAAATTGATTTGCTCGTAAACTGCGTGTGAAAACAAACGTCCGGCCGGAACAGACGCAGCCCGTGGAGCGTTTTCCTTCCTCAAACAGGTGCAGGAAAATATACTACACATCTTTTTTTCTTTTTTAATTCATTTTTATCGAAGTATGAGGCTGACGATGCTCGCAGATGATCAATAAACATCTGTGTTAATCTAAAAAAACAACACACGGAGACGTGGTATCATTTTATTTGCGGCACATTGCACTTTGTAAACACATTCCCGAGACGAGCGCTTCCTGTACTGCTTGTGACAGGCCGATTATTTTAAACGCCGCATAGCCCCGGAGTGCGAGCTGTTTACAAAGCTGCAGTATTGATTAGATCACGCATTCTTCCAGCTCTGTAATATCAGATTGAATCGTTTGGATTAGGACGGCGTGATACTATAATCCCTGTCTGTACGAGTGTGTGATTCATAACAGACAGGGATGTGAATTTAGAAATCACACACTGCTTCACTGAAGCGTCTACGCAGCATTGGTACTACGTGCACAGAATTCGACGTTACCATAGGGTTGTTTTGCTGATCACTCTTAATTCAGCTTCCTAATATTCAATGCTGTAATTGTGTCTCATTTGTGAGTGGCTGGGAATGTAGTGGTTGAGGGTGCTGGGCTCCCAGGGTACCCAGATCTGGTAGGCATGTAATAAAAACCTGCGTGTAACTTTTGGCGGTAGCCCGAGGCGGCACGGTGGCACAGTGGTTAGCACGTCCGCCTCACAGCAAGGAGGTCCCGGGTTTGAATCTCGGGCTCGGGGCGTTTCTGTGTGGAGTTTGCACATTCTCCCTGTGCTTGCATGGGGTTCCTCCGAGTACTCCGGTTTCCTCCCACGTTCCTCCAAAAACGTGCTGATCGGCTGTTCCAAATCTCCCCTAGGTGTAAGAGTGAGTGTGAATGGTTGTATGTGTGTTGGACCTGCAATATCCTGGTGAGCTGTTCAGGGGGTACCCCGCCTTCGCCCAGAGTCGGCTGAGATTCAGTAGCTGGTTCAAAATGCAGCCGCACGTCTTTCAACTGGAGCACGCAAGAAAGATCACATTACACCCATTTTGGCTTCGCTTCACTGGTTATTGGTGTGTTTTAGAGTCCTTTATTTGTTTTTAAATCCTTAAATTGCCTCGCCCCGCCTTACCACTCTGAGCTGCTTCATCCATGCGCTCCTACCCGGTCTCTCAGGTCAGCTGATCAGCTGCTCCTAGCTGTACCGAAATCAAAGCGGAAGCCCAGAGGGGACCGAGCGTTTTCCGTCGCTGCTCCTAAATTGTGGAACAATCTGCCATTCCATGTTAAACAGGCCCCATCTCTGTCCACTTATAAAATCCGTCTTAAAACCCACTTTTACTCATTGGCTTTTGACCCAGTATGAGACTTTGATTTGTTTTATTTATTTGATATTATTTGTTTTTACTTATTACTTGTTTTTATGTTGTTTTGGATGTTTTGCCTCAGTTTTAATTCTGATGTACAGCACTTTATTTATATAGCACTTTCACACAACCATAACTGAAACAAAGTTGGTATGGGAGAAGGGCGCCAGCCTCCCCGCGGCTTAGAAGATGAATGAATAAAAAATACCCAGAACCCCTTGCTGGGCCTGCTGTAATATGACACTTGAAAAACTTGTCCTATTTCACAATATTAAAGAATCCTGTAAAGAATTCCTGGATCCAGAATTTGATCCGGATCATCTCCAATATTTAAAGGAGTCTTCCTTGTCCAATTTTCCTGGATGTCTCCAGTATGTTAAAGAAGAATCCCGATTAAAGCGAGGGCTTCCCTGTGACTACATCTACAGCACAGGGATTTCATTACTGCCGCATGTGTGTTTATGATCCTGATTAAGTGCATGACTCATATTTTCAGGCGTTCATATATCTTCATCGGAGGGGGAGAAGATTTATGCACCGACATGTTTAGATGGTTTTTAATGAACTGAACAGCAGTGTACAGGAGCGAGGTGTACATGTGATGCCGATCGATATCTTTGCCTTATATCGCAGGGTGATGTGGGTTGGAGCAGCACGCTTGTAATTGGAAATTGAAATGAGCTAAAATCGCCTCTAAAACATCAATAAGTGCTTGGAAGTTCTTGCCGGAGGTAATGTGCAGTTCTGCTGTACTCAGCACGCCACTAGTAGATGGACCTTTCAAAGATGATTTGCTTCGTCCTTTGTCCAGTCAGGCCAGACTCGCACACTCTATAGGCATGCATGCCTTTCTTCCAATTTGCTGTGGAGGTCAGCGGGTGTATTTGCGCTTGAGGGTTTCGGGAGTAAACCAGTGGATTTACCATTTGTATAAACTCTCAGGAAAAGGGGTACTAATTAGTGTTGGGACGATTGAGCCAAAGCTTTTAAAAATACATATTTTCATCAGAAACCAAACAACCCCCCTTCCCCCCACACGCACACTTTTACGTGTCTACACTGCAGCTCTGAATATTTTTACATTTAGCGCATTTGGCATATGCCCTTATCCAGAGTGACTTCTGTCATTCATACAACTTAGCAATTGAGGGTGAAGGGCCTCATGTACCTGCTCAAGGACCCCGCTCGGCTTTACTGGGGCTTGAACTGCTGACCTTACACCCCCCCCCCGTACTTACTTCCCTAATTCTAGTCATATCCAATTCCCACCCGTCAAGTGTTGCCTCCCAATCACATACGACCACCACTAACCAGGGAGAGGTGTAAGCATGCACATGCCCCCTCTGTGACATGCAATGCTGCCACCCACCTCTTTATGAACTGCTGTGCATGCACACTCAGGGGGGGCCTAACACACTCGCTATCTGCCCCTTTTGTACGAATGAGCTCACAGACGCTCATGATTGGCTGGTGATCGCTGTGAGTGACAGGGAAGTGAGCGTATGCCATCCCACCCTCCCGTGAGAGCTCGGCCAATTAGCTCCCATGGACTCCCGGTCACGGATGGCTGTGGCATTCGGGAGCCCGAGCTACTTACAATTATATGTCATTCATACAATAGGGGGTTAAGGACCCAACAGTAGTGACTCGGTGGTACTGGGGCTTGAACTGCCGACCTTCTGATTAGTAACCCAGAGCATTAACCACTGAGCCACCACTGCCACGCATGTTGTGTTTACTGTGTGTTTCCATGCACAGATTTCAAAGGAGTGTTTGTATTTCTATCTGCACACACAACACAATCCTCTTTAAATGTCAGTAAATCGCTCGAGTTGGTTCGATACCTCGCCTGACCATTATCATTATCGGCTTAAAGGGGCAGTGTCTGGCAGTTTGAGCAAAAAAGGCCTAAATGTCATGAATGATGTTATCAAACAATACATAATCATTCATATGGATGGAACTTTGGTTTATGAAGGAATGAATTGGATTCATAGATAAAGTTTGGTAGGTGTTTTGAAACACAAGCACTGGTTGGCACAACAAGATTTCAAAAAGTCTCTGTTGTAATCCATTTCTATCTGCTTCATACTGGGCTCAAAAACTCTCCAATCCAATTTAACAAATATAGACAAAATACTTTGGATGTTTGACATATTTAGATGACTTTTAGGCTACCAAATTTGGGTAAAAATCATGACACAATCCCTTTAAATCCAGCTAAGATATA
>JBCNYH010000024.1:4450441-4461241 GCA_039654325.1 Tandanus tandanus
ACACACACACACACACACACACACACACACACACACACACACACACACACACACACACACACACACAGATTAAACCTGTCACAATTATCTTATCACCTACTGTGTTATTGGGGTTATTTCAGGTGATTGTGATTAAATTGTAAACATAATACCGCGGGTCACTGCTGCTTCATGACCTCATTTCCCCCTTCTTATCCGTTAATTTTCCACTTTACCCCTCCCCCAATTTCTCAACCGTATTGCTAATAACCCAAAATTTCTCTCTCTCTCAAATGGGTCCATTGCAGTCCATTGCATCGACTTCTCATCATCATCTCCATTCCTGCCTGTCCTCAGCTATTTTGCCTGCTTCAGGAGCACTGGTGCCAGTCGCTCTCTTGATTTCGTCGACCCATGTGTGTCGAGGCCTGCGTCCGCCACGTCTCCCTCGGGCACAGCCCTGGATGATCGAGTGTGCAAGGGATCATTTTTTCGGATGTCTATGAACATGCCAAAAAAAAACGTTGCCAACCTAGCGAGCTCAAGGATGGACTTTTGTGGTCCAGCTAGCCCGTTTATCTCTTCTCGTACAGATTGGTTAGTCCGATGTTCTGTAGATTTTACTTTCAGGAGACGATGGTAACAGCGCATCTCAAATGCTTGGATTTTCTTTTCCCACATATGTGACCCGCTCCAGCATAATAGGGATTAATTACGCAGTTTGACATACTGAGATATTGATTAATTTGGAAAGGGAATTGAATCTGCTTCAAATTGAGGTATATTACGTGATTAGAACAAGGGAACGGACTGAGTTACATCACGCTGTATGTCGCTAAACAGGAAATGCTACCAGTACTGTGTCACAACCCAAAAACACTGATTTCTAGAGGATTGTTAATATTTCTGCTTAATAATGATACTCACGGCATACAGTTGGCTGACAATATGAATGGTAATATCGCGATATGATAATATATCGATATATCACCCCAGCCCTAGTTCTTAGTTCCTAGTTATATTTATTATAGTTATTATAATTATTCTGGTTATTATTGTTGTTATTAGTTATTATTAATATTATTAGTCAAATACTTTGATGTTTGAAGTTTCTTATATTTTTGGGTAATAATTAATAGAAGTATTGCCAGCGATATTAATAGGAGTTGTATTTTAGATCCTGAGCCACTGAACCCAGCATTAATTATGCCGGTAAAAAGTGTTTGAGCCAGCATGGCCCATCATAGAAACAGCTTCAGCACTCTTTTCTTATCCTGCACAGATCCACCCACGGGTGGAGGTGTGATGGTAATGTCGGAGATTGTCTCTGAATCCAACACATCAGTCCAGAATGTTCACCAGGTGTTTGTTTTGAGAGGAAATGAATGTGAAGGCCGTAGTATGCAGTTCACATAATTTTCATCCAAAAGATTAGGGGCGGAGTCATTCTGCAAGAGACCACGCCCATCAGGTATAGGATAAAGGTGATGGAGGTTTGTATGCAAACGCAGTGATGCCTCTTTAAAACTCAGACTGTGCAGTAAATTAATGCCCCCTGACAGCATAACAGATCCAGCTGTTCTTTTTTCTTTTAATGTGTCATCTGTACAGCTGTAGATGATGTAATACAGTAACGTGATTCATTTCATAGGTTTTTGCTATAGTACCTTACCAACCTGTAACCTGTAATAATATTGACTAGTAATGAATACAAATCACACACACACACACACACACACACACACACACACACACACACACACACACACACACTCAGTGTTAGCAGAGGTTATGAAACTTGTCTTTAAACCGCTCCCCAGGCTCCAGCTATAATTACAACGAAGCTCCCCGTTAGGTTTTTATTGATGATTTCTGTGATGAGGTGAGATTGTAAATATATATCACTCTCTTATCTCTCACATTCTCTTTCTGTCTGCCCCTAACCTTCAGTCTCTCTCTATCTCTTTCTCTCTCTCTCTCTCTCTCTCTCTGTCTGTCTGTCTCTGTCTCTCTATCTTACTCTCTTTCTCACTCTTTCTCTCTCTCTTTCTCTCTCTCTCACTTTCTCTCTCTCATTCTCTCTCTTTCTCTCTTTCTCACTCTCTCTTGCACTGTTTCTCTCTCTCATTCTCTATTTCTCTCTCTTTCTCACTCTCTCTCTCTCTCTCTCTCAGTCTCTCTCTCTCCCTCTCTCAATCTCTCTCTATCTTTCTTACTCTCTTTCTCTCTTTCTTTCTCTTTCTTTCTCTCTCTTTCTCTCACTCTCTCTTTTTTTACTCTCTCTCTCTCTCATTCTCTCTTTCTCACTCTCTCACTCTGTTTCTCTCTCTCTTTCTCTCACTCTGTTTCTCTCTCTCTTTCTCTCTCTTTCTCTCTCTCTCTTTCTCTCTCTCTCTCTATCGTTCCTATTTTTTCCATCTCAATCATTTTTGTCTCCATCTCCGTGTGTGTGTTAGAGGTCAGGCTTGTGGTCACACTCTCTTGTTGTTGTAGTAGAACTGATGGATGCTATTTTTTTTTCCTAATGAATGATGAAAATGAGACCTTGTCATTTTTCTTTCTAACTGCTTCATTTGTTTTTATTTGTCTGTGTAAGTCATGCAGCTTGTCCCACTCCAGATTTTTATTCCTCATGTGCAAGCTTCACCTCTTAACCTTATTAGTGCGTAAGTGGTTGTAAACAATGACAAATCGGCGCGTGTCTGTTAAGAGATTGATGACCGTTCGTTTAAGGCCACCCCTCGCTCAGGACATGGGACAAGGCACACACACACACACACACGCGCGCGCGCACAGATGAGTGTCAATGCAAGCGACCCAGAACCGTTTGAGAAATGTGTGGTGGTATTTAATAACCTGAGAGCACTTGGTTTAAAGGCAGATATTTTTCTCCTTCTTCTGTTCCATTAGTCAGTGTTATTGCACTGGACACACCATATGTATTTCTAGAGCTTCTCTAAGCTGAAGTGACCATGGCTTTGTATTAATCTCTCCATTTTATTTTAAATATAATCTTTCTCTTTTATTCTCCAGTCATACTCTGGAACAGGCTCAGGACTCACATTTATCCTTCAGCATTAACTCACAACCCAAAAGCACTTTCTCTTTCTGTCCTTTTTTCTTTCAAATCAAACTCAGAGGTCTACAACTTAGTCGTACTGTCATTATTATTTGATTAGATGCCTTGCTAATTGTTTTCTGCTAGTAAACTAGAAGACACTGGAAGCCAACACGTGCGTCCTTTCAAGCAGCTTCTTATGCAGTGTTAACATGCTCGGAGGAGAGTGCTCTCCACCCTCGTCTGCAGAAAAGTGTTATCTTCCCACTTCTCACAGATGCTGGTGATTGGTTAGTCTTGCTTGGATTGACAGAGGAGAGAGATTATGCCAGCCAGCTCTCCTTCACATCCTGAGAAAACGGTCAGTTTAGCTCTTTTGTAACCGCCGACCTTCTGATCACTAACCCAGTGGAGTCTGGAGTTAATAAGACTGGATATGGATATGGATAATGTAGGAATCCCACGGGAATCCCCTGACCCACAGCCAGCCTTTTCAAAAGTAGCAAGTCAGAACTTTTGTTTTTCAGTAAATGCATGCTCTCAGACATGTCTTCTTGGTAATGATTTACATGTCTCCATGATTAATAAGTCAGGAAAGTTGGAGTGTGTGAAAACGTTTAATGATGTACATCTCTCCTCTCGCGCAATATGCATCACTAATGCCTACATGGCTGTCATCGTAGCACATTTCACTTCCATTTTTTGCAAAAGCGTCAGATTACTGGTAAAGTTGAAACATTGTGTGTGTAAAAAATAATTTTAAAAATGAGTGAAACATCATTTCCTGCTCATACACACTCCACACCGCCCCCCCGAAACTTCTCTGGATGCATCTTGAGCTCCTTTAGATGATGTCTCTCTTTCTCCTCCTGTCTTCTCGTTTCTCTCGGATAAAGCATCTCATATCGTCGACTCTTTCAGTCCTGTGTCATATCTGACTCTGTGCCTTTCTGCTATGATCTATGGCCTGTATGCCTTTTTTCTTTAGAGAGATATCCATATATATGGTGTGTGTCCGAGAGATAGGTGGAGGAATATAGATATCTTCATTACTAATGCATTATGGGTCATGGATGATAAAACACACTATCTTGACCTGTCCTTTATATGTCACTGTCGGAATGTTGCTTCATGTGTGAAGGGAATAAAAATTGCTTATTAATCGAGTGTGAGGTCTGTAGAAAAAAAATCTTCGCCCGAGGTGTTTAAGTACTGACCGAGCAAATGATGTTGATATGCAGCCTTTATGGGATATTAACAATGGGATTTTAAAATGGCAGCTGTCTTCATCCATCTCTGTAAGGGCTTTAGTAGTGTAGTAGTGCCACTTCTTGTTTGGCAGAAAATTGCGATTCCCAGAGTGGGCGGCGTTCGTAGGCACAATCAGGAAGTGGATTTAAGCCCTGTCCTAACATTGCCGACGTGTGGAGTCTAGCGCCTTTCAGCGGTCGTCTTAGCATCAGCCTTGGTTTCCTTTGTTGTGTTCTAGTTTTCAGTTTATTCAATGTTCTTTCTGTTTTCTTTACCTCGTGCTCATTTTGCTTAGTTTGTACTATTGTTAGCTGGCTACTTGTTTAAGTTTGTGTTGCATTTTCTGTATCTCTTGGGTTGCCAGTCCAAAACAAACGTCTCATCTAGCGGGTGTATCCTCTCTCCACATGCATGCGTGACCGGTCGCGTTTGGCTTGTTTTCTTTCATGTGAAAGCTGCTAAAGATCACAGCGCACAGTGTAGCTAGGGTAAGTCTGTTGGGCGTTTTACATCAGGCTGGAGCTTATCCCCGGCCTCTGTGGCGTGAAGCGACTCGGAGTTCAACCCCTCCTGGATGGGACGCAGGTTACCTTCCCAGTATTTTTTCCTGGTAGCTATTAATATTGCTGGGTGGACAGAGGCACACTTGTGGTTGAGACCATGCCCGGGGGTCTTCGCACGTTTGGTGTCTAACGTCTATTCAAACCCACAACCTCTCGTTCATGAGCCCAGCTCCCTAGCCACTACACCACCGGCCCCACACACACTGTGCTGTGTAGCTAGCTAACGGCTAAATTGCAAAGCAATACACACCAGTCCATACGCTTGTGTGTTGACCAATCAGATTGTGCGGACTGAATAAAATCATATTGTTCTATACAGTATATTGCATCTGTCTCCTTAATCAAGTTTTCACAGATTTTTTTTTTTCATTAAAACCAAGAGCACGTATGATTGACAGGAGCTGCACGCTTTAAAAACAGACTAGAGAATGAACAGTAAGAGATGGATGGAAAAAGGACGGGGAGAATCCCCTCTCTGAGATAGAGCGAGATCAGACAAAGAGATCAGATAGAGCTTTACAGACTTGACAGCCGTCCTCCGTTCATTTCCCTTCAGACCTCCTCGCCAGTGTGTGTCATATTAATGATGCTCTATCAGGGCAAGGAGGCTTCTGCTGATGTCTGAGCCCAAAAAACCAACACCGCGGAGCACTGAACAGGGGAAGATAACGTCTACGCCTAATCTTTACCTCCCCTAAAGGTCATGGTGATTAAATGAAGGGGTTATGTGTGTTTGTTTTTCATGGCCCAGCTGAGAATTGTGTATTTTGTAGAGGATTCGATGTGGTTTGGGGTTGATGGGAAGGGAAGGCAATAAGCAGTAACACACATCACTGTATACAGTCTATTGCATAATATTACTGTTCCCTACCTTCAGGAAAGAAATATTGCTGCTATTGTTGTATATTGTTGGAAAAACATCTTAGACACTTTAAAATAGCCAGCGTTAGTCTTTTGGTGAAGGTATTATAACCACCGGCGTACAGCTGTTTGTCAGTTTCCTATTAACAAAGCTCTGACCACAACCATGCATAGACTCAAGGTGTATCAAGGTGGTTTTGTATTGACTTTGATTAGCCTCTGATGTATTACCTTTTACCCATAACAGAGATTTCACTGAGGGATTGTAAAACAGTTTTTTTTTTTTTTTTTTTTTTTAGCTGTTAACAAAATCCTGACCACACTTTTGCCTGGATTTGCACCAAACTTGGTGGGCACACTACTCTACCTGAGTCCCAGACATGATTTGATTTTGGAATGTCTAGGTCAAAGGAGAAGGTCAGGGTAAGGTCACAAATATTTGAGGATGGGGTGCTTATAACTTTGAACCAAGTGCTGATAGACATGCTGTTACTAAGGAACACTAATAGGAAACCATGTATGGACTTTCAAAGGAGACGATTGCCTTTGACCTCAAGTCACTTTCAAAGGACAAAACCCCGCCATCTTGTTGGTTAATCCTTCAAACAAAGATTTTTCATTAATTTTCATTAATTAATGTCCACGTACTATATAAGATATTGTAAGGTGGCACATGGGTAATTAAAACCAGTACCCCTATAGGGCCGGCTTGCTACAATATCCATGCTGCGTGGTTTTAGACAATATTTCGCGTTATAGCCTTAAAGGAGCTCTGTCCGGACTGTGCACCAAGTTTTTATTTTGTGTTCATCTAACAAGAAATCAAACAAGTGTAGCAATGAGAATCTGGAGGAATATCCACGTCCATCAACAGTTACTTTCTCTTTCAGAAAAAAAGGAAAAACTTTTGTTTTATACTTCATCTTTCTGGACTTTCTGTAATATAAACAACGGCCGTGACCGAGCCCCTTTAAATTTGAAGTCACGTCCACTCGTTTAGTGTCCGAGTGTGTCAGTTCATTAAATCCATATGTGTGCACAATGTTAATGGGTACTGAAATCCATCTTTGTCATTCGTCCCTCCCACACCTCTCTGCACGAACGAAACTCCCACTCCATGTCATTACACTTTAGTTCGGCATGCGAGAGCAGTCAATTATCCAACAGACCTGATCTCCATTGATTAGTCCTGCGCATTGATTAACGATTGATCAGATGTTTAAGAGCGAAAATGCAGCGAGAACGTCATACGGAGGTCCTCAGTCACTGTCACGCTTTAATGTTGCTGTCTCATTTACAGTCTGACGATGGTAACGATGATGGACGATGGCGCTGACAGTGTCTTGCGCTTTTTCTTTGGTCGTTTGCAGGCGCTACGAAATTAGTCCTGTGTGTGCCGACCTGCAGGGTCAGATTCTGCAGTGCTACAGGGAGAATGCTGGGAAAACACTCCTCTGCTCCAACATCGCCTCTCTCTACCTGCAGTGTGTCAACAACGCTAAACAGGTGAGTGGGTCAGAGGTAAATTTTTTTTTTTTAAATGCTATTATGATTGAATTTCTGCAAAGTAAGCAAAACTAGTTACTTTACAGAAATCCAATCATAATAGCATTAAGTATGTGTATATATATATTTATATATATATATATACACACACACACACACACACACACATACACACACACACACACACACACACACAGAGTATATCCCTATGCACTATATACTGCACAGGAATCTGATTGGTTTGCTATCTCTGGTTAATAAGCCCTAATATTTTGTTGGACCACGTAATATTTTTTTTATGTGTAATCTCCATGGCGTTGTTGCTCCAGTTGGTCCGGTCGAGGCTCAGCAACATTAATGTAGCAATAAAATGAAGTCAGCTGATGATCTGAATGTAGTGAATGAGCAGGTTATCACATCAATGCACTTTTTCTTCCCTGATGGCACGGATATAAAATGGGGACTCGAATAATGAGCGAGTGGTTCAGGGAGCGCGAGGAATCATTTTCACATCTGTATCGGCACCCCAGAGTCCTGACCTTAACCCTAGTGAAAGTTTTGGGGATGTGCCGGAGAAGACTTTATGGAGTGGTTCAGTTTTTTCCGGTCATCGATTGAAAAACGGACCCGACTGTGGATGGAAATAAATGTTGTGATGTTGCTTGGGTTTGTTGAAATAATGCCATGGGGATTACAAGTTGTAACCAAGGCTTAAAGCATTCCAGCCAAATATTAGTGTGCGTGGCTTTTTGTTTGGCCGGGTAGTGTGGACCTTAGGACACACTTTGCTGAAGTAGCTGGAAATGTGTCTTTCAATCAGAATTAAATGTTTGGGGTTTTTATTTTATCTGCCTCAAAAGTGAAATGAAGGAAAGAAGACATCACTATATTAGTTGTCTAAAATCATCTGCTGTTTATTGATTTAAATATTAAAATAAAATTGTATGTTTTTATTGACAGCTGATGATTTTTGTTTATTTAACACAATTTTAGGCAAGTTTATAAAGTAACTAAACACAGATTAGTGTGGGGGAGAGTGAGCTACAGACATGGGTTCCGTCCGTCTGATCGTATGACTTGTTAGTGCAGTGACTTTGGAAGGAAATGACAGAATCATCAAATTTGGTGCATGGGTCCCCACAGGGGTGATTAGGGTGGGATAGTATATGTTGTTTCAAGGTCATCAGGACACTTTTTATATATTGGACCTGTTCAGTGGTCCTGTCAGCAGGAATGTTTGGACCCCCGTGGTCTGATTTCATCTTTAGCTGGTTTTAGTCAAAGCCACAGACGCTTAAATAGTTTTCCCGAATCTCATAAAAAAAAAAATCACAGCCTTCAGATTTCAATAAAAAACCGAATGGAGTGTATCATTTAGTAATTTCACCGTGTTTATGCATGCGGATAGAGAAGGGCCTGTTCGACAGTGAGTTTTAGGTGTACGCACCACATCCAGAATAACCAGTTGTCACCTAAATGGGGCAGATGTGTTATCTGTGCGTACTGGTGCACTCCTTGACTGCATTGAGATTCATTTCGCTCCTGCTTCCGTCCCCCAAGCGAGAGCTGATCCACTCTTGTCAGCGAAACCCTGTAATAAAACTCACACTCTGTGCGCCTCAGTGACACAGTCCTCCACTCGTGAACACCGGCTCCGTGCTGGGAACGTCGCCGTCTTTTCCGCTCGGCTACAGACGCTTCCGCTGAAATTGTAGGCTGTCAGTCACTGAACGTCCATCTGCATAACGCACAGACGACGTCGCTCAGTCCTGCGTAAGCGTTTCGTGTTAAAGGAAGTAAGACATGGCTCATGTGTTCTGCTTCCTTTTGAGAACCGGACCTCAGACTGGAATCCGCGTAGCTCATCTGCACTCCTCAGGACACGCGGTGTTGTTCCCAGAACTCGGCTCGATTTGCATTCAGATAGATTTTCTGTTAGATTTGAACCATGTACCAGTTTCTGCAGAGCACTGGCTACTCCGCCTGTTTCCCTTCTCATGGGTATTATTGTTTAAAAAAAATAATAATAATAAAACACTACTTGATTTCTACCAGGTTTAAGTAATGCATCATGTAAATGCACATGTTTTATTCATCACTGTGTACATGCAACATAACCTTTTTAGCATTCCTACCATTTCTGTGTGCTATTATTTTGTGAATGTTGAAGTCTCAGCCTCCCAGCCTCAGCGGAGTGCCTTGTAACACTTTATTTTATCAGATGCATGCTCTAAAGTGCATTTGTGTTTGTCCTGGTTATCAACGAAATCAGATTTTTATGACTCGTGTCAAAGGATCATGAAATAATGTACAGAACACTTAATATTAAATTCAAGGAGTGAGCGAGTGTGTGTGTGTGTGTGTGCGTGTGTGTGTGTGTGTGTGCGTGTGTGTGTGTGTGTGTGTGTGTGTGTGTGTGTGTGTGCATGCATGTGCACCCATGCCTTGCTTCAGCCAAACACTCTGAACTAAAATCCATTAAGTAAATGTATGAAATTAGACCATATCCTAGGTCTGTATTTATAGAGTACTTTTACTGTCGAGTTTCTCAGGATAAAACACACTTTTTCTGTGCTGTATAACATGATCAGTTGTTCAAATTAGATTTATTTATATAACTAGGTTATGTTTTTTTTTTTGTTGTTGTTTTTTTTACATTCATTGCTTAAATTTATGTTTAAACTACACAATACCACAAATCTTTGATAGTTGACATGTTTAAGCTTTATGTAAGTACAGGTGCCCAGAATTCTGACCTGTAAAATTGTGCACGTTAGAATTTCATGACCTCATTTTAAAGGTACTCTATGTAGGAATTGGTGGGAACTAGTGTATTAGCAGAAATGGAGTACAGTATGGAACACTAACTACATATTAACCTTGTCTGCTCGGTCTGTACAGAGAAGTCTCAGCTGGAGGTCTTTTATTACAGACTGAGCCAAAGACCAGTTTCCCTGTACAGACCATGCAAATGAGGATAATAAGTAATTTATTACATGGCTTTTTCATATGAAGACCTTTTTTAATTCACTTGAGATGCTGTTACTTGCATGCTTCTGAACAAGTTATCTTTATCCGTGTCTGAGGGTTTTGGTAGCTGAAGGCTTGTTTCCCTTCCTGTGATGAACAAGATCTGTCCAACAAGCAGCAAGTACGTTGTAGATTCCTGTAAACCTTTGAGAAAATACTCAATGCTTCTCTGAAAGCTGATAAAGATCTTAGCACAAAGTGTAGCAAGCTAACAGCTAACTTCTCAGTTTGATACATACCGGTCCGTACACAATTTATTGAGAACAGTTTGGCCAATCAGATTACTGTTTTTGTATAATAAATTGAAAGGTTCATAAGTATGTTTTCAGTA
Organism: Tandanus tandanus; assembly: GCA_039654325.1. NCBI lineage: Eukaryota > Metazoa > Chordata > Actinopteri > Siluriformes > Plotosidae > Tandanus > Tandanus tandanus. The sequence goes on from JBCNYH010000024.1 coordinate 4,461,021, forward strand.
ATGTAGAATGCATCGTTGTGCTTTCGTAAGCTTTCAATGAGTTCTTTATATATGAGCAGTAGGGATGTGAATCGAACAACAACTCACGATTCAATTCGATTCCAATTTTTGGGGTGACGATTCGATTCAGAATCGATTCTTGAATCAAACCGATGTTTGATTCATAACCATTACAAACAAAGGGAGCCAATTTCACGAGTAACTACATTCTTCTATAAGCT
>JBCNYH010000024.1:4471380-4491798 GCA_039654325.1 Tandanus tandanus
GTGTGTGTGTGTGTGTGTGTGTGTGTGTGTGTGTGTGTGTGTGTGTGTGTGTGTGTGTGTGTGTGTGTGTAATTTTGCTATATATATGTGTGTGTATAAGTATATGTAGTTTTTACAGTTCTTTATTTTGTCTCTTTTTTTCTAGAGCAAGTTACGGACCGGAGGTTAGCTCTGAGGAATGTCGGCGAGGCAGCTACGTTTGTGGCATCAACTTTATTGAAAGTTTGTAAAGAAGAACAGAAACCATATAGAGCACCGTACAGATACACACTTGACTCAGAGGAACAGTATGGACAACTACAGCAACTGGAGGGATGGGAACCACCCTGTATTCTCTCTCTCTCTCTCTCTCTCTCTCTCGTTAATGAGAAGCTGATATTTCACTTCTACAGAGTAGGAGAGTGTTACAGGTATGAGAACCAGCAGCAGTAGTGTAGGAGATGTTTTATAAAGTGCCAAAAACCTGAAAACCTAACGAGTGCCTCAGGGGAATAAAAAAAACTAAATATAAAGTCACTAACTCAGAATCAGGACTTAGCAAGGGCGTCAAAGTCAAATTTTCATTGGTGTGAAGCTTGAAGCTGTTTCATGACAAACAATTTTGTGCGTTATCATCTAATTAATACTAAAACCCGACATTGATTTGTGCTTTGTTTGAATTGGGTATTGAAGCAAATGTTTTGGCACCTCATACACAAACACCAACCCACTTCTCATGTATTCATGTAATTTATTACTGCACTTCGATCCTCATCAGGCTGGACCCAGGCTCCTGTTGTACAACTGTTCATCGTGTGTGTGTGTGTGTACGATTGTTTCAGATTTATTTTTGCTTTTTATCTGCACAAAGACAGTGTGATCTGTCAGGGAGAATAAAAAGCTCAGACTGCAAACCTGCATCACTGTTGTCATGTCTTTGTTTGTTTGTTTGTTTGAGTTGAAAGACTGTGTGTATGTGCAAGCAAGGAATACTTTATTGATGCTGATCATTGTCGCTGCTTTGAGCCTCGGAAAAAAAAAAGACAGATGGTAGTCATATCCTTTTCTACATTACACACACACGCACACACATTTTTCTCCTTCTTCTTTAAATTTCAGCCCTCTTTTCTAACTTCGGAGACATGAAAATCCCTTCAGTGTTTAAGAGCAGTAAACTAATGCCTGTCGCTAGGAGACAGTATTCGAACCGAACCGTATTCCCAAGCCAGGCCACTTTCATGCGTTTTGCGTAGGCGCTTTGCATTTTAACATCGCAGAACACCGCTATGTGTTTTTACTCAGAAATGCACCAAAACCTAAAAATCCTTCCATTAAAACCCCAGATGACCCGTGTAAAAAATAAATCTAGAATGATTGACACTTGAGTTGCTGTTTTGGCCTCTGGGATAGCCCCGCCCCTATCCCTATCTCACATTGATATTCTTTCACCTGGAGATCTCATCCTGCCTCAGGTTTTCTTAGTTGAAAGCTCAGTGTTTAATTTCTTTCTCTGTAATTAGAGAATGTTTTTTTGGTTCATTAATGTTTATGAATGTGAAATAAGATGGTTAATATCTCCTCTAACAAAAAAAGGCTGAATATTATGACAAAAAACTTAAAATAGGAGCACAAGCTTGGTTAGGCCATTTTTTAAAATTTCTTTTTAAAAATTATTTTAAAAATTGAGAAATTTAATTTCATTTATTTATTTATTTTTAATTAATTTTTTTTATTCCCACTGGTCTTAACTTGCTGAGTGCGCAATTAATTTAAAACCGAAACATTTTGTTGTGCCAAGCCGGTCCTTTTGTCGCCCTCTCACGGCAGCTATTGTAACTACATCATGTACATCTGCGCATGCGTACCTGCCCGTCTCAAGTGTCACCGAACCCAGCCGCTGTTTCGACTCCAGCGATCTACACAGTGCATGCGCGAACAAACATCAAACGCGAGACTATCGGAAGTGATGCTATCCACATGTGTGACAGAACTGATCAATACAGGGGTTTTTTTTGTTTGTTTGTTTGTTTGTGTTTTTTTTTTTTTTTTTTTTTTTTTTTTCATTTTTGAATGTCGAGACTTCAGGTTTGATTCTACATGAAGGAATTCTCCATCCTAAGCTGATGGCAGCAGCATCAAAAGCTACCTGGGGGTCCAGTCACTTTTACTCCCTCCCTCAGGGGCGAGGTGAAAGGGGAGGTGCATGAAAGGATTTTTAGGGAGTCCTCCTTTTTGAATGTTATGGAAAACGTTGTGACGGTATCAGTACGTGTCGCTGGCCTGTTTAAAGCAGGAGTTTCAACAGAATATACAGAGTATGAAAAGTACTACACCATTTAGTCAAGTAGTAATCAAGTAGTACACCATTTATATTTAACCCTTTCTAGTATTCTTGTTCTGATGTGTTATTAAAAAAAAAAACCTGTTCTTGAAATAATTTTTTTTTTCCATTTTGGGTTTACATAATACACATCCACCCAAAAAGGAATATATAAAGAATGGCCTTAAAACTACTGAATGACTGTAAGAGTATTGTTAGTTAGAAAGTGATTAATAATGTTTTACTGACATGTTCAAGCAAGCATGGTCAAGGACTTCATAGTAGAAACTTGTGTGTGTCTATATACAGGGTTTTACGGTAAATGCTATCACTTCTCTGTTTTAGTCAAGATTGTTTCTTGATATCAAGGTCGTACTCCCGTACTTAAGAGTACGGACTTATCAAGATTGACTCGGGAGTACAAACTCTGAGGATGGGACGAGGTCTTACGGTAATTTAGCAGTTGGAAAGCAGTGTACTTAATGTCGTATCCATTCCCGTTTGCTTTCCGGTTACCTTCACAGGAACGTATATTTACAGTAAAATGGTACATGATAGAAAACAAGCCTACCTCTTATTTCATTTTTAGATATGAATACATAATATACTGTATAAGATCTGTGCCATGCAGATAAAAAGCCACTGAAATGAGATGACACTATGCTCTTTGGTGCGAAATGCATTCTGGGATATTAGGTGGTTTACAGAAGTCACCACCCAATGCCTCCTTGGTAAAATGGGAGCAAGAACACATTGGGGTTTTTGGTCTGTACTTGGCTAGATGCGAGCTTTAAAATGGAACAGTACTTGTTCTGTGACTGATGATGTTTCACAGGTCTGCAAGAATGAAAATACAGACAAGAACTCACATTAGGAAAGTCAAAGACTATATATTCTTAATATATGTTTACAATGGGCATTGCCTAAAAGCGGAGCTCCCAATTAGATAGCTCTATTGATAGGTGTTCGAGGCTGGTGTTATAAGGGTAGCGTGGCTCCTTTAAGGGCTAAATCAACTTCAGCCCTGAAGGAGATAAATAAATAATGCTCCCCTGTTTTTCCCGATTACTGTCTGAAGCAAAAGCAGGAAACGTTAACACTGAGTTCTCTGATCAGCACCTTTCACTCTGATTTCGGCATTCATTTGTATCACCTGTCTTGTTAGTTTAATTATCCGTTTAACGAGTTCATGTTCCGTGTTACTGTTCATGTTTGATGTTATTTGGTCCTTTTGTCGGCTTCTCACGGCAGCTACTGTAACTGCATCATGTACATCTGCGTGTGTGTTTTTATGTGTGTCTGAGTGGTGGTGTATGGGTTTTATGTATGTTATTTGAGTTTCGTTTCGCCTGTGGGGCTCTTCTCAGGAGCTCCGCTATAAACTGTTCTACATCACATTTTAGAATATGAAGAAATGTGAATGTAAAAGTTTCTAGTGTGTAAATCTTAGGCTGTGTCTTTTCTGTTTAATTTACTTCTTTCCCTCCCAAATGCCTGGTAAGTTCTGTGAATATAACCCCATATACCAGGGGTGTCAAACTCATTTTCACTGAGGGCCACATCACAATATCTAAAGGTGATCGAGGGCCGAATAATCACTGAGCCTCTATTCTAAAAGGGCAACCTTAAAATGTGCACGGCGAAATGATTGGTTTAGGCGTTTGTCCTCTTTTCCTTTATTCACTTGCATTTTCTGACAACGCTGGACAGCGACAAGCTAGCATGTGATCGACACCTGAGCCATATACTGTATATACACTTTCTATCGAAAAAGGACTGTGCAGAAAATGGACTGCTATACTTTTGCTACCTCGGGAAGAAATTCACAACACGGAGCAGCAACATGAGATCACAAGCATCAGAAAGTTGTCCAGATTAATCAGCTGCTATTCATCATGTGTCAGGCCATGTGGTGTTCTATTCTTCTCTCATTACAACTGGTGCCAGCTAAAGATGCTTGGATGCTTTATGAATGGAAGGGCAGCACCAGGGATAATGTGGCTAACATGAGACAGAAGAAATGACCTTTTTATAAAGCTGCAGGGGAGCATGGACCTGTGAAGCCACTGAAAAAACAAATTATAATCCATCTGCCTCATTTTCACTCCATTCACAAAACAATGGTTTATTTTCTTCAGTTAGATACAAACAAGCAACCAAAATAGATTGAAGCAGTTTAGTGCTTAGGTTTGCACTCCTATGGGTGTATCTAGTTATTTATTCTTTGTCTACACAATACGACCAAGGGTTTATGAACACCTGAATTTGGCTACATAACTTTACCCCCAGATCTGAAGCCGACTTTACCGCTGCATAATTTAGTAAAATGATAAAAAAGTGAGAAGAAAGCAGGAAGAATAATACAAAGTCTTAATCAACATATACTTAAAAATGAATCCAGGTTCCCAGAGACTCCCACTCAAGAGCAGGGGACTGAAGGAAGTAAGGTCTGGTTCGAGGGCAGTAATATTGTACATAATTCAACATAAATTTGTTGATGTAGAGAAGTACCAAACTGTTGGCTCTACTGCAGCAGGTTCAGGAAGAGTTTAACCATCTTCATTTCACACATAATGCATTTTTTTGAATCAGTATTCACACTAGCAGTGATGTGTGATCATCGTACAGTCATATAATTTAGTTTACAGCTCAAAAAACACATTTTAATTGGCAGTACCTCTTTAATGTTTACAAAAATATTGATTTCTACAGTGAAACTAATTTCACAGATGTATCATAACAAAATAAGCACAAATCAACAGGAATAATCTAAACAAAATAATCATAATGATTTTTTTTTAATGAAGTCTTCTAAACATTTGTGCTCACTTGCCTGCTGTACGTGTTGTTTTAAGCATCTTGTATTTTCGGTACTCAATACTTTAAAGATTTAATTTTCGCTATTAAAGCTCAGAGGGGGCTTACGCTTTCACCCTCCTTGAAAAAAAATCCACATCGGATGAATATGCAAATTAAATAACAGCCCCGACACACACCCACCTGCTTCTTCCTGTAAACCCGGGTGATAAGGGAATGCATTTGCATAGTGGAGTCTGATGGGATTTAATATTTTATGATGCAAAATCACTCCAGATTGATCAGATCTGAATTTGTGATTTGAACATGGGATGGCGTACACAAAAAAACGCTGGCTGTTTAAACATTTAAAGATGTATGAACACTGTGAAAGGAAACTGGGAAATATGGAAGGCTGAGTGGAAAGCAGCTTTTAATATGCACTGAGGATTTGTTTTGTTAGCTGTGAAGTTTTTATATATGGACATTCTAAAGGTTGAATGACACGGGAAAGGAGAGAAAACTGTTTTTGAAAGTAGAAGACACTGGGAGGAGACGGGGTACACCCTGAACAGCTCGTCAGACTTCCACAACCATTCTCACTCACACCTAGGGGAGGTTTAAAACAGCCAGTTAGACTAATGTGCATGTCTTTGGACTGTAGGGGGAAACCAGAGTACCAGGAGGAAACCCACGCAAGCACAAAGAGAACAAGTAAACTCCACACAGAAACGGCCGAACCCAGGACTCAAACCCAGGACCTTTTTGCTGTGAGGCTGACGTACTAACCACTACACCACCATGCCGCCCCCTAAAAAATGCCAAGACATTGAAAGTAGAATTTTTAATACGTTGCAATTTATTATAAAAAAGATAATTTTCCCGATATGTTTTAACCCCCACCCTCTCCTGATTTACTGATTTCAGCCAGTTGTGTTTCTTAATTCGTAATTCATTCATTCATTCATTCATTCATTTTCTGAACCGCTTAATCTTAATTAGGGTCACGGGGAGGCTGGCACCCATCTCAGCCGACTCTGGGCGAGGGCGGAGTACACAGTCGTGTAATTCAGTTAGCTAAAAAAGAAACAGAAAGACAGCATGCATGAGAAAGAAATTCACTCCACACATGCAAGAGATTTATTCACTGCATAAAAGCGGAGCTCCCATATGATTCTCTTACTTGAGAAGTTTTCGATGGGACCTCTCAAACCCCGTCCACGTATCCTACGTATATCAAGATGAATTCATTTTAATAACTTGTTTATAGAAGGGAATAAAAACGAGAGAACCGAACACGCAGTCTTAGTCTAGACATGTAAAGGACACCATTTAGAACCTGCAGCTTTAGAGAACATTTTAATAACGCAACAATATCATTAGTCCTTTCTCATTATCCCATACGTCACATCACGTGACCCGACTATTATACGCCTCTTGTTCTCTATATCACTCTCTTCCAGAAACATTTTCTTACATTTTTACATTTTTCCTTTTTCCATATATAAAATTTTTAAAGAACAGCACAGGGTTCCCAGTGTACACGTACGCCAGAGGGACGGAGGGAGGGAAGGACGTACGCTATAGGTTTTTTTCACGTTCCGAAAGCGACTCAATGGTTAGACGCATTTTTCTTATCAATGGTGCTCTGCTCTAGTAGTTTCTTCAGTATTTACCAAAATCTGGACAATCTAGTAGCCTAGTTTAGACCAGCGTCACACTGACCAGGCAGTAATTACAAATGAATAAACAAGTCCCTCATTAAAGTAATATCACAGTTTTTCTTTATTTTCATACAAGTCAAATCCTTCCTTTTGTTAGGCTCCCAGTTCACATACACACCTGTACATGTATATCTTCATCACTGATGTAGAAATGTTCCTGAGTGTGCAGCAGGTTAAAAGAGTTCCTATACAAAGTGCATGCTAAAGTGTCTAGCTGGGAAATGCTTCATGTGCCCACAGATAGACTATCTACTTGAAAAATCGAGGTCAGTGTAGAGAAGTGTGGAGGAGCGTGGTGTGGTGTTATTTGATTGATTTTAGGACAGCTTTCGCTTTGCTTCTGATAAAGGACAATAAGTCTTTCTCTCGTTCTCTGATAGCTTTGCTGATTGTTGCAGTGTGAGTGTCGAATCTGCAGTGTATTTCTTCAGGCTCTAATCAATGACGAGTACTCGCAGGGGGGATTACACTCCCAGGTGTCTGACCCTTAGAGACTCTTCTGCCTTCAATCTGCAACTCGGCGTGATGGGAATTGAACGTCCTTTTTTCTTATTACACTTTAATGGCTAAGACTTGTGGCTCTGGGGGAATTTACAATTTAGTTGTTTTCCGGGTGGAAGACGCTGAAATATATTGCTGGAACAAAAACACAAAGTGTTAAATAAATAAAAAAAACATTTCTATGGTTTTAGTTGGGTTTTAATTATTCCGCACGCATCTATGTATAATCTGCAGACAATCCAAATCCAAATTCACATTACATAAATAAATAAATGTAGTGTAAAGTATTTTGGATGTTGGTGGGCTGGTGTGGACTGAGTGGAATGTCTACTACATTAATTTTCTGGCATACCCTAATTTTTTTCCTTTGAGAAATCCATAAACTTTAATGTTAGCCGAATTTGATTGGATGTAATGCTTGGGGTGGTACTTAAAAACTGTTTTACTTCCTACCATGATATTGCCAGTCCCTATTTATTGTAATAATAATCTTTATTTACATTGGACCTGTGTAGTCTGAATCCATCCATTGATCCGTCCATCCAATATCTATACTGCTTAGGGGATGTTCACACTAGAACTGCGATAGAAAAGCAACTGGCAATTTGTGGCTGTTGCTTTTCATTCTCAAATTTGTCTCGCGAGATTCACATCATCGCATTTTGATCGCCTGGTACGTGAACTCATCGCAAAAAATGTTCAAAATTTCTGTGAATGTCCCAAACGAGGCTCTGACATGGAGAAGTCTCGATTTCTTTTCAAGCAGTCCGCACATGTCGTGAGCAGGTCACAAAGTTCTCGTTTTGCTCACAAATGATTTGTTTTTCGTTCACAAGGAAATGCAACAAGTTGGAGACTTCCACGCGGAAAGTTTGAGAAAAAAGCAAACAAACACAACTGATCTTCGACAGGAGATTCGCTTTTTTTTTCGCCGAGCATCCGCAAACCAATCGCAAATTGTTGCGCGAATTTTGTGTGATTATACATATTTAAGGCGGAAAATATTCACTTGTATGTGGAGTTGCAAAACATCTTGATGGGAATTTCAAAAATTACCAAAAAATGGGGAAAAAAAAGAATTTGTGTCAGTCGCTTTTCTATTGCACCTTTAGTGTGATCACCCCCTTACCTGTCTAGGTGAAATGGGATTAGACTATGTTACATCTGCATCGAACTCCCTCCCCGACTCTCACACACCTCGAACACACTCTCCCGAGTATTAATGACCATCACCAGTGCTGATTAGCGCCTCCATATAAACCCCCGTGTTTTTGTGGCTCACGGAGCCCGTGTTCATTTGTCTTTATTAAAACTCACGTTATTTTCGAGTACGTCTTTGTCTCTGGGAGTTATTCATAACAGACTAACTGCATTAGCTGACTTCATGGAAGAAGCGGGGTTACAACCTGAACAGGTCAATTGCCTGGCTAACGCAGACCCAAACCACCATTCACACTCATATTCACACCCATGGGCAATGTAGAGTTGCCAGTTGACCTAGTGTTAATGTGTTTGGATTGTGGGAGGAGACCAGAGTTCCCAGATGAAACCCACGTGATTTGGAAAATGTCTGGGGATCCACTAGGAAGAGCAGGAACCCGTAGCTGTGGATAGAGGAGGTAAGACAGACCTTTTCCGCATGTTGTCACTGCGACCCCGGCATGTCTGTCAGCACTCGTTTAAAGTTATAAGTGCTCTACCATCAAAAATTTGTGACCTTGCTCTGACCTTCACCTTTAAACTAGGCATTCCAAAATCAAATCATGTCTGGGACTCGGGTAGGGTAGTGTCCCCACCAAGTTTGGTGAAAATCCAGGCAAGGGTGGGGTCAGGATTTTGTTCACAGCAAAAAAAAAAAAAAAAAAACACCAGCATGTACAATCAATCCTCCAAATTTCTGTTATGGGTAAAAGTAATAAATCAGAGAGAAGCACCTTGATACCTTGATACACCTTGTGTCCTACGGCCCTATTTGGCGAGATCTTGACCAGACAAGAACCATCTGGAAAGGAAGTTCTAAATGTATCAGGTATTTTACTGTATTGGACAGAAGCTCAACAAGAGATACTTTAAATATGAGTTTAAATCTCATGCACTCTCCTTTCACTTATAGCGTAACCCTCCTTTCTGACTCATCTCAGCCTACATAAAGTTAAAAACGGCCTTGTGGGTGGAGACCTGAGCATCATTCCTACCAATCAGCTGGTAAGCGTATGTCTTACTCCGGGTCGTGCCGGTAGCTGTTCTGATTGCCCACCACTTTCTCAGAAACCCTATCTAGTGCCGATCCGCTTCAGCACAGTTTGGGCAACGCACACTTCATTATTTTAATGGGGAGCCAGATGGCAGCCTCTTCTATGGCCTCCGTTAGTCTGATAGCTCTATTCATCAACGGCCTACACCATCCAGCGACTTCTCCAAATTATTTATAAACTGCAGACTTTTCTCTTTCTGCTGCCTCACTTCTTCTCCCTCTCTCTCTCTCGCTCTCTCTCTTTGTCTCTCTCTCTCTCCAGTGTGGAGCCTGGAAGCCATAGTGGAATAATTATTCATTAGGATCAACAGTTGAAAAATAATGCATCTTTCTTGAAAGGAGCACCAGCTCATGAGGAACTCTCCTCAGCTTAATGGCTCCGATTCCCATTTGTCTTCCACAAAGTATAAGAAATCTTTTTGTCCCTCCATTCACCCAAAAGGATCTTTTAATTGACCAGCTAAATATGCCTAAGACATTTATATTAATTGTTCCTAATGTAATTAGGGTGTAAGATTTTGAGTGTGTAGTAATAATTGAGTGAAGTTAAATAAGGCATAAATCAAAGTCTCATTGCCTCGCCTGGGCATGGAAAGTCATTTGTTAAACCCCACTCAGCACCTGCGCATTACAGTCAGAGTATCTCTTTGTCTATTTCTTAAAATGTATTCAATTGTGTGTTATTGGGGTAAACATATTAGATACAGTAGGTTACCCCAAAGGTAGTGATGAGGATCCAAGGCATAACATTTCACTAATTTACATTTTAAACTAAATTTGCACCCCTCCCCTTACAACAAACAAACAAACACTCAAACAAACACACAAATAAATAAATTAGGGCCAGCAAGGTGGTGCAGTGGTTAGCATATCTGCCTCACAGCAAAAAGGTCCTGTGTTCGATTCCCGGGCTTGGGGCATTTCTGTGTGGAGTTTGTTGTTCTCCCCGTGCTTGCGTAGGTTTCCTTCGGGTACTCCGGTTTCCTCACCCAGTCCAAAAACATGCACAAGCCCCTAGGTGTGAGTGTGATTGGTTGTATGTGTGTTAGCCCAGCAATGGTCCGGCGAGCTGTTCAGGGTGTACCCCGCCCTCGCCCTGAGTCGTCTGAGATGGGCGCCAGCCTCCCCTTGAACCTGATTAGGATTAAGCGGATTAGAAAATGAATGAATGATAAATAAATTATGGCAGTGTAATATTCATTCATTCATTCATTTTCTAAGCCGCTTAAGCCATATTCACACTCACCCCTAGGAGCAATTTGGAACAGCCAATCAGCCTACTGTGCATGTTTTTGGACTATGGGAGGAAAATGGAATACCTGAAGGAAACCCAATCGAGGTAAATTAATATATTAATAAATGAATATATAATACAACAGTTATATAATAATAATGAACGTCCTTATGCATAGTGTTAGAGCAATGGCTATTACCAAATTGTCCCTGTTGGGCCCTTAACTCTATCTGCTCCGGGGGTGTCTCGTCAGGGGGTTTGACCCTACCCTCTGACCCCAACTTCCTAAAATGAAAAATAATTTCTCTGTGCTGCAATGTGTATGTGACAAATATAGCTTTCTTCTTCTTAATGATAAAGGCGACAGAGCCCCATAAGCATCGAACATGACTTTGGTGGTTGTCCCATGTCTGTGGCTTAATGCTGATTGGCTGTTTTGTATAGCTCGAGCAAAAACGAAACTGAAACCCAAAAAATTTAGGCTCATACATCACTGCTCAGACTCTCACAGAATAAAAATGGTTTCTTAACAAACTTTTGTGAAGCAAAACAACAATAAGCACCAACAGCAACATGAACTTGTTACACGGATAAATAAAGGAACAAGACAGGTGATACAGATAAACGTGAAAAGCAGGTTGTTAAAGTCGCTGAAAAAAAACTCCACCAATGTTAAGCTTTCATTCTTTCACTCCAGGCTGAAGTCAGGAATCTCAGGGGAGATGAGATTTATTAAGCCCTCAAAGGAGACATGCTACTTTTATAAAACCAGCCTCAGACGCCTGTCAACAGAGAAATCTATTGGGAGCGCCACCTTTTGACAGTGCCTAAATTATATAATTTTAATTTCTGTTACCTGTAATGAGCCGAGGGGAACTCGAAGTCTAATCTGAATCTAATTACCAGGTCCCGGATGACTTCAGGCGAGATGCCGGGGTACACCCTGGAAAGGGTAGCAGCACCTAGCAGACCATTAAAAACAACAGTGGCAGCCACATCCCATAAAAACGCATCCCAAATTTTTAAATAATAATAATGCTTAAAAGAGTGTGATTTGTGAAACAATTGAATAAACGATAAAGCATAATTTAAAATGATAAAAATATCAGCAGTTCACACTGCAAAAGAAAGACAGCAGGTTATCCTGAATATAGCTGAAATGATGCAGCATTTCCATTTAAAAGAATTACTGGAACCAACATAATTGTGAAATGATCATGCTGTATGAACAGATAATTTCACAAGTTGTAGAGCAGCAGCATCCAATAAAACGCATTCCTGCTTAAAACAATAATAAATAAAATAAAGACAACAATAAAATTTTATTTAAACAAATTTAGGGGCGATTTATATCAGCCAATTAGCCTAATATGCATGTCTTTGGACTGTGGGAGGAAACTGAAGTACCCAGAGGAAACCCAAGTAAGCACAGGGGAAACTACACACATAAACACCCTCGACCCCTCGAACCCAGGACCTTCTTGCTGTGAGGCAGACATGCTAACCACTACACCCCCGTGCTGAAGTTTGAATCCATGGCAGATATTGATCCTGCCCCAAGCATGTGGAACATTAATGAATGCCTCTCTCTCTCTCTCCGTCTCTCTTTCTCTCTCTTTCTCTCTGTGATGCCACCAGGTTTGTGTTGTGCCCTTTCTTTATTGCTCTCTATTGCAAAAGAAAATAGGGGGGGGGAGGTTGTTTGGGGAATGAATCAGACATGGAGTGAGCCAAGCACATCACAGCTTCTCTGTTGTGAGACAAATGCAAAAGATTCAAAGGAGGGGTGGGAGGAGATGCAGTTAAACAGCCCCTCCCACAAGGACCAACCCATTCCATGCCCACACCACACCCCTGTCACACCCCCTTTGGAAAGAATGGAAAGAATGAATACAGAGATATAGGCGAACTTGGGGTGTGAAACCGAACTTGAGTGAAAGAACTGAGGGAATCGTATTTACCCCTGCTACACAGAGATATGAAAAAGATTTAAAGACGGCGTTGGTCAAGATCCAACCCATTTTACATCTTTAAAAAGGTCTTCAAACCTTTTGCAGTTCATTCATTCATTCATTTTCTGAAGCGCTTAATCCTAATTAGGGTCGCAGGGAGGCTGGTGCCCATCTCAGCCGACTCTGGGCGAGGGCAGAGTACATCCTGTACAGCTCGCCAGGCCATCGCAGGGCAGAAACACGCTGACGGCTATGCAGCCTACTCTTGACGAAAATCAGCAGCGGTTCTTTTACATGCCTCTCACCACAGACAGTGAGAGACATGGCCGGCATTTGATAACCCAGTTAACTGCACTGGGGGATGTTTTGCAGTTGTAAGTTTTAAATCTGTGTAAAGCAAATTCAGAGATTTGTTTCTGAACACATATTGGCTAAAAATATATAAACAGACTGCAAATTATTGGGGGGGGGAATAATTTTTGTTTTCGGGGTTCTGAAATCAGGCGGCATGGTGGCATAGTGGTTAGCATCTCCTTGTGCTTATGTGGGTTTCTCCCGGGTACTCTGGTTTCCTTTCACAGTCCAAAAACATGCAAATCAGGCTGTTGCAAATTCTCCCTAGGTGTGAGTGTGAATGTGAATAGTTGTGTGTTGGCCCTGGGATGGTCTGGTGAACTGTTCAGGGTGTACCCTGCCTTCGCCCAAGGTTGGCTGAGATTCAGGATCAGGATCCATCCTCCCGGTGACCCTAGTAGGGGTAAGCGGTTTGGCAAATGAGTGAAAGTGAGGGTTCTAAAATCAGCTAAATTGATTTAGATCCTTTTAAATCCATATAACAGCCGAAGTCACTGTTAATTGCTTTGAACTTGAGATGAAAAGTGACTATTGCAAATAACTTTGAAAAACAGGAGTGGGCCTCCCAACATTCGCAACACACAGGAAAAACTCTTAGTGCACACGTAACGACAGAGCATGGACCTTTCTGGCAACTGGGCGTGGCTTTAGCCCTATCAGACAGACATGCCCTCGCACCTTAGACTGCTTATTTGTGACCTGGTCTGGGAAAACCCGACCAATGTCGACAATCATTTAACCAGCTATGGATTGTTTGTGATAAATAAATGATCTGTTCCAAAACAGGCCATTACACCAACCAAAAGAAATATCATTCAACTCTACCATACAGTGATTATTTCTACAGGACAACTGCCCTAACCCAGGCAAAATAACTCTAATAAAGCTAGGAGTGCACAGTAAACTGAAAATTGGTTTGTAAAAAAAACATACCTGTGTTTACCTCTACTCATGAGGAACCCAGTGTTGTATCAGATTCCATAGCCATCCACACAATGTAATCAAGTCAGATTCCTAAGATTTATGCGACGGTATTGTGAGTGTGGTGCTGGTTGTTAAGCAATGGGAGGAGGAAGCCAAACAATTCATCCAATGCATGCTCACTCAAATCAGTATTTCAGGGGGAGGTTCATGGGGGAAGCAGCTTCCTGAAGAACTGTGGAGGTTTTTGGATTAGGAATCATACTTTGGTACTCCAGTGGTGTCCAAAATGAAATATAAAGGTCTGAAAATGGGGATAATATCTGACTTGGTGACCAGGTCGCGTCTCAAACCAAATTTTCCATTTTTTTCATATTTTAATTTCATCATCATCATCATCATCATCTTCTTCCCAGCCACTTCCTCCAGCTCTTCCGGGTGGACTCCGAGGCATTCCCAGACCAGCCGAGAGACGTAGTCCCTCCAGGGTGTTCCGGGTCATCCCCGGGGTCTCTTCCCGGTTGGACATGCCCGAAACACCACACCAGGGAGGCATTGAGGAGGCGTTCTAATCAGATGCCCGAGTCACCTCAACTGGCTCCTCTCAACGCGGAGGAGCAGCGGTTCTACTCCGAGTTCCTCCCGGATGCTCCGGGATATGGTGTACCGTTGCTACGGGCTTTTCAGTCTCTGTATTGCCAGAGCCAGAGCTTGGTCCGCATTGGTATATATATGGTATATATCATAGGTCGAATTTGTTTCCAGTGGGGGTTGGCCATGGCTGTCCTTTTTCACCGGTTCTGTTCATAATTTTTACGGACAGAATTTCTAGGCACAGCCAAGGCATTGAGGGGGTTCTGGTTTGGTGGCCATAGGATCTCGTCTCTGCTTTGTGCGGATGACGTTGTCCTTTTGGCTTCATCGAGCCGGGACCTCCAGCTCTCATTGGAGCGATTCGCAGCTGAGAGTGAAGCGACCGGGATGAGAATCATCACCTCCAAGCCTAAGGCCATGGTTCTCAGCCGGAAAAGGGTGGAATGCACCATTGCAGGTCTGGAATGAGGTCCTGCCCCAAATGGAGGAGTTAAATTTTGCTATGAGATTATAAAAAAAAAATCTGTGCTGTAACAAATTGGTTTACTTTAATCACGACTGAAATACGGATAACTGGGACAGATTTTCATTTTAGCGCTTCAAACATTCAACGCTACTTTTTATTAAGCAGTAATGCTCCGTACACTCTTTTAAAAAGCTGTTAAATATGCGACTGAACACCCACTTTCTTCTTTTATTACTCTTGTGCTTCTTTTCACTTGCTAGACTGAAAGCAACAGTAAGTGTGGAACACGTCTACTGTTGTTCAAAGATTTTATGCTTGTATTTTGATGCATACTAAAGCAACGTGGTAGCAAGTGATGTGTAGCTGAAGTTATTTCTCTCAGATTGTGTGTGTGTGTGTGTATGTGTGTGTGTGTGTGTGTGTGTGTGTGTGTGTGTGTGTGTGTGTACGCGCACCCAAAGCCAAGGTTATAGTCTACACACATTCTTCCTCATGAGTTCGTCTTGATAATGAACTTCACTGCTGCTGTCCTGGTATAGAAAGAATGACCTTGCATGATGTGTGTGTGTGTGTGTGTGTGTGTGTGTGTGTGTGTGTGTGTGTGTGTGTGTGTGTGTGTGTGTGAGCTACAAACCTTTCAGGATGAGAAAAAAAATGAAGCTTTACAAAGGAGCCTTGAGAGCACGCGGCGCTGGTGGAAAGTCTCTGGAGAGGCAGAGCTTTCTTTACCTTTATCTGCACTGCTATCTTTTTTTCTTTCCCCTCACTGAGTCTGAGCATTGCATCAAACTCAGCTTCGGCTTCTCCTGTGCTCCTTGTTGCACATTTATGAACACCTGGAGCATGTGCCTTTGTTTCAAGTGGTGCTATGATCATCAGATATTCCCTGTGGGAAAAGCCGTACACGCGGGACGAGATTGTTAAAGATTGAGAGATTCTGCTCTGATAACAGGAACTAATTTTTCATGGGACAGGAGCGCGACAGGAACAAACCCACGTTCCTTACATGTTTGACAGCTTTTGTATTTATTTGGGCGTAGTGGTT
This sequence comes from Tandanus tandanus, assembly GCA_039654325.1. Taxonomy (NCBI): domain Eukaryota; kingdom Metazoa; phylum Chordata; class Actinopteri; order Siluriformes; family Plotosidae; genus Tandanus; species Tandanus tandanus. The sequence goes on from JBCNYH010000024.1 coordinate 4,487,521, forward strand.
GGCACGTCTGCCTCACAGCAAGAAGGTCCTGGGTTGAATTCCGAGGCTCAGGTGTTTCTGTGTGGAGTTTGCATGCTCTCCCTGTCCTTGCATGGGTTTCCTCTGGGTGCTCTGGTTTCCTCCCACAGTACAAAGACATTAGGCTAATTGGCTGTTCCAACTGCCCCTAGGTGTGAGTGTGAATGGTCGTGTGTGTGTGTTTTGCCTTGCGATGGTCTTGCGAGCTGTTCAGGGTGTACCCCGCCTTCGCCCAGTGCCGGCTGAGATAGGCTCCAGCCTCCCCATGACCCTAATAGGATGAAGCAGTTTGGCAAAAGAGTGAGTGAGTGTATTTATTTGTCTTTTTCGGAGATATCAGGACATTAAATCCTGATATCTTGAGAAGGTGGTTAGAATCATTGTGTACATGAATCCTTCCATGTGTGAACCCTCAATCCCTTTAACCTCCCAGAGTGGAAAACTGGTTTCTCGCTTTTTAAAATTACTTCTCCGCAGCTACATTTAAGACTTTTTCAGCCCTCGTCCACACACTTTCTGTTTGAAGTATATACATGGATATGACTATGTATATATTCTGTACTGAATTTTCAATGTGTATTCTCTACATTTGAACACAAAGACACTTGCTCATGTTACTCTCGACTGATTGGCTTTAAATTAGTAATTATACCGTTGAGTTGACATTTTGCTTTCTTCAGCTCCTCTGAGCTTCACCTTTTATGGAGTTTCGTGGGTGTGGCTAAATGTAAATCATTTGCTCCATGAATGTACTCAGGGCGGCACGCTGGCACAGTGATAAGCACGTCTGCCTTACAGTGAGAAGGTCCTGGGTTTGAGTCCTCGGCCATTTCTCTGTTGATTTGGATGTCTTCCCCGTGCTTGTGTGGGTTTCCTCGGGGTACTTCGGTTTCATCCGACAAGCCAAAGACATGCACATTAAGATGATTGGCTGTTCCAAATTAACCCTAGGTGTGAGTGTGAGTATGTGTGGCTGTGTGTGTTTTGGCCCTGCAATGCTCTGGTGAGCTGGTCAGGATGTACCCTGCCTTCACCCTGTGTTGGCTAAGATAGGCTCCAGCGTACAGTTTTTTTTAAATAAGTGATTAGCATTCAATACTAAATGCACAAGTATGAATACCAGGGAATTAGCAAAATATTTTAGTTGGGCTTAACTTATAACTTACAAAAACATTTACACACAACTTAAACAAAACATATCCAACGAGCACAATGAAACCGTTTCTCTAAGAAGAAAAAGTGTATTGTACTGCTGACAAACTCGCTTCTGAAAGAAACTCAGACATGCCATGGACGTACTCGTGTGCTTACTGCTCTGTTATGAAGAAAAAATATATAATCTACTGCAAAAAAAATGTAATGATGGTATAAATGTCAAACAAAACAACATGCAAGTTCTCATGCAAGCTAGCTAACTTACTGTACATTGCTATTGAATTTTATTTTTAAAACTATTTCTTTAAGTTTGTTAGCTAGCATTGTAGCTAGCATCTAAATAGGTAGCTGTGTTTGGTAATAAGCTAGCTAGGATTAGGCTATTGTGTTTAGATCACTGTATTTTTTATTTTTATACAGAAATTAAGTCACATTATGTTTCCTGAATAGAACAAGAATTGCAGTGTATGGTGATTTATTTATTTATTTTATTTTTGCACATTATGCACACACAGAAACAGATGGTGCGTAGCTGACAGATGTATGTATATGTTTTTTTTTTTAATATTGTTGTGTGTCCTGAGGCTGTGGAACTGCAGTGGAGTTCATCTACTGGAAAATAGCCTTCATCCACTCTTCCACCTCCCATCGCACAGTGACATACTAATTTTTACTCCCTTTCTTTCTCACCTTCATGGCTGTCCATCAGCACCACCAGGGTCAAAGGCTTTACACTAAATTGAGCTGTTTTCAGAAGAAGGTTGCAGGTGAAACAAAGAAATTTGTGAATGATTTGATTGAAATACTACGGACAATTTACCACAGCCAAATAGCTTAATGTGCATGTCTTTGGCCTGTCGGAGGAAACCGGAGTACCCAGAGAAAACCCCTCACAAGCGCTGGGAGAACCTGCAAACTCCACACAGAAACGACTAAGCGGGAAATCGAACCCAGGACCTTCTTGCTGTGAGGAGGATGTGCTAACCCCTACCCCACCATGCTACCCACTTGGACAGTGGTATGTCTAAAATATTGAATAAATAAATAGTGCTAGGAATATTCAACTCATGTTTTTCCTTTATTTATCATCAGTTGAGAGAAAATGATAAAATATTTAGAGATTTATAATTAGTAACAATCTTTTAATTGTCCAATGAAATGCTCGCAATACACATGTTCCACCTCTGGAAACAGGTTATGTGCTGCAGTTAGCTTCTTAGCTTCTTAGCTATTTATCAGCAAACATGACGAAGAAAGAGGGTTGAAGATGATATGTTTTTTTTATATCACGTTTTCAGACAGAGAGAACATGATTTTATCTTTTTACACCATCAAGTAAGTGTTTCTCCACGCTTCTCTAAGACTCTATGAACGGCTTGCGTTAATATTTTTCGCCTGTCCATATATAGCTAGCTCGCTAAGTCTCTGTGATGTTTGTTTAGATTTAGGGGGGTGTTGCATGTTGTATCTCAAATGTTTTTGGCTGTCATGCAATTTAATACATGTTCACTGACTTCCCGACCTTTTTTTTTTTACTTTGACTTGATTTTTTGGGGGGATATACTGTATTGATTTCACAAAGAAAATTTGGCTCTGCATTTTAACCCATCTAAAGTGAGCACATACACACAGAGCACGCACAAGATCCAGAGCGACTTACTTTTTTTTTACACAACTGAACAATTGAAATGCTCAAGGGTCCAACAGTGGTAGCTTAGTGGTACTGGGGCTTGAACCGTCAACCCTTGGATTAGAAACCCATAGGCCCATAGAGACACCACTGCCCCTGGTTAGTGCACCTGCTTCACAGCAAGAAGGTCCTGGGTTCAAGTCCTGGGGCTCAGGCATTTGTGTGTGGAGATTTCTTGTTTTTATGTTCTGTCTGTAAGTATTCTGTACATTTTCACACAAAGACACTTGATACTCTTGATTGATTGGCCTTAAAATGAACAATTGGTAAATTACACCGTTGAGTTGTCATTTTGCTTTCTTCAGCTACTTTGAGCTTCTCCTTTTATAGAGTTTCGTGGGTGTGGCTAAATGTAAATCATATGTTCCTTGAATGTACTCAGGGTGGCATGGTGGCGTAATGGTTAGCACGTCTGCCTTACAGCGAGAAGGTCCTGCGTTCGAGTCCTCGGGCGTTTCTGTGTTGATTTTCCATGTTCTCCTTGGGCTTGTGTGGGTTTCCTCTGGGTACTTCAGTTTCTTCCGACAATCCAAAGACATGCACATTAGGCTAATTGGCTGTTCCAGATCGTCCCTAAGTGTGAGTCTGAATGTTTGTTTGTGTGTTTGCCCTGTGATAATGTGGCGAGTTGTTCAGGGTGTATGCCCATTGTAGGCTGAGATGGGCTCCAACCTCCCAGAGACCCTAATAGGTTTAAGCGGTTTGGCAAATGAGTGAGAGGGATGAAAGAGTTTTATGGTCCAAAAGCTGATTCAACATCCACGGTAATTTGACATCGCTTGCTGAACCTCGTGGTTGATGAAAACATCCAGAAATTCCAACTTGAGAGGCTTCGTTTTTTTCCGAGCCACACATCGGAAATTCCTAGTTATGCAGCAATAGTGTGCAACTGGAATAATAATTTAAAAAAAAAACATAAAACAAAAAAGAAAAACAACCAACAGTGCTTGTATTGTGATACCACAATGAGGGCACATTAGAGGCAGCCAATGGGGGCTTCATTCGAGTGACCCAATCAGGCAGTGCTCCAGCGACAGCTTAATTACCTTCTCCTGTTACAGTAATCATGCTTAAATATTTATAATGGGAAAGTGTTTGCATGTAGGGGTGAGGGGGTGTGTGTGAGGGGTGAATCTTTTGTTTAGACTTGACCTTCCTGCCAGCCTCATTAGCATGAGCTTATTAGCTGGCTTTTCTTTTGCAGGCTTCGGGCTGTTATTGATTTTGATTACACCCAAGAATGTAGGTTAGAGCACGAGGAATAAAATGACATGCGCTTATCAATGTTGCATTGGGACCTGAAGGGGATTTGATGATGAGTGTGTGTGTATATGGGTGTGTGTGTGTGTGTGTGTGTGTGTGTATGTGTTTGTGTGTGTATGTGGGTGTGTATGCATGTGTGTGTATGTATTTGT
>JBCNYH010000024.1:4590159-4601136 GCA_039654325.1 Tandanus tandanus
GCTGAGTTGGGCGCCAGCCTCCCCGCGACCCTAATTAGGATTAAGCGGTTCAGAAAATTAATGAATGAATGAACATGATACCAGTGGTATCTCCTGGTGGCATGGTGGTGTACTGGTTAGCAAGTCTGCCTCACTACAAGGATATCCTGAGTTCGATTCCTAGGCTCGGGAGTTTCTGTACGGAGTTTGCATGTTCTCTCCATACCTTCATGGGTTTCCCCCCACAGTCCAAGGCCATGGACATTAAGCTAACTAGCTGTTATACATTTCCCCTAGGTGTGTGTGAATGGTGTGTATGTGTTGCCCTGCGATGGTCTGTCGAGCAGTTCAGGGTGTAACCCGCCTTCGCCGAGTGTTGGCTGAGATCGGCTCCAGCCTCCCTACGACCCTAATAGTAGGTTTAAGCGGTTCGGCAAATTAGTGAGTAAATGATATCTCTTTAAAGTGTATCATCTCTGTGACCTATTATACTATCAGTATTTTATGGTCATATAGGTCAGGCCAGGTAATAGATTTAGTAAAAAGATTTTATTTCCCCTTGGTTTGGTTTGTGCAAAGAATTTTTAAAAATTTATTCATTCAAATTTTTTTCAAGAATTATAAATAATTCAATAAAGCAGAGCGGTGGATCAGTAGGTAGCACTGTTGCCTCACAGCAAGAAGGTTCTGAGTTTGGCCCTCGTGGCCGACAAAGACATTTTTCTCCTCCAGTATGAAAACGTACATTAGGTCAACTGGTTACTCAAAATTACCCATAGGTGTGAATGAGTGCGAATGGTTGTTTGGGTCTGTGTTAGTTATAGACTGGAGACCTGTTCAGGGTATAGCCCTGCCTCTCGCCAGGCGTTAGCTGGGATTGGCTCCTGCAGCCTTGCCGGATGAGTGGTACAGATACTGGATGGACGGATAAATGAATTAAGTGTACTGTATACATTTCAGATGGTATCATGATATTTTTAGACTTGGATATCATACTAGGAAAATGTCCAGCCATAACAGCTCTTGTGTGTGTGTGTGTGTGTGTGTGTGTGTGTGTGTGTAACTCAATTTGAGTATGCAGTTTGATGGACCAGGGTGGTGTAAGATTCTGGATGTAATTAACCAGCAGGCAAAGACAAATAGGAGCTAAACACAGTTACCTTATGGGGAGATAATGAACAAACTGGGGTGTTTGGGGCAAAGCTGCACGCGCAGAAGGCACAAGAGAATCTTGTGGTCATTAACTCTCTCTCTCTCTCTCTCTCTCTCTCTCTCTCTCTCTCTCTCTCTCTCTCTCTCAATCCCTGAGTGTGTGTCCATTTTGACATTCCTCCCTTCACTTCATTATTGCATTTCCTGTTTCCTTGTCCTTTAAAACTCTATCCATTGTGTTGTAATATTTGATTGACGCTGTAAAAATACTCGCCCACCACTCTATCACCTGTCACAACAACACGGCCTTATAAGATTGACTTGGCATCTGAATACCTTCAGCTCCGACCCTTTTATTATTTACACCAGCCTCTTATTCTCTGCTCAGTGAGCGACTGCTTTCTGTTTCAGTGGCTAATCATAACTGTAGTGCCTGCCCTCCAGTCGCCTAACGTCTAAACGCATACTACAGTGGCTGAGCTGTGATTTTCTTATCTACTGTGCACCCAGCACTTAAGTGCCAGTCTACTATTTGACTGCTGGCTTGCTTAACTGCTACTATTTGTACGCACTTCTTGTCTGTCTTTTTTTTTAAGGTGGGCCAGTCTGACATTTTAGATATTTGAGAGACTTCGTTTTTTTTGGAGCACCGTGTCACCGTTTTAATCTGGTAATGGTGGAGGGTTAGTGGAGTAATGGCATATATTAGCATCCATAATGCTAATATATTGTACTTCAAGTATAATTATGGGTACTGTAAAACCTACTGCTGTATTCAACAGTAAAAAGGCAATATTTCAAAGAATTTTTTTTTTTAACAATAATTTTGATAAAAACCTAAAAAAAAAACCAAAAACCTAACTACCTGAATGGCCCATCCCTGCTAAGCAGTCATTAGGAGAATTTGCTATGCTAACTCATACAAACCATGAATTCAGCTATCTCTTAGATCATGTTTGGTAACTATGTTTGCACGATAGCTAAGACACAATAGCAAAAACCAAACAAACAAACAAACAAAACTACCTTAAGAACTAATTTAGCAAGCTAATTTTCTTAAATAGCTATTTTATTTTCCATGCTAATTTACAAAACCTACTTATTTAACAAGCTAATTTACAAAACTAGCCAGCTTATCTAAGAAACTAGTACAAAAACATACAGTAACTAACTAGCTAATTTAACTAGTAAGCAAATTCAATATTCCACTTTAACTTTGATAAGCTTTACAGGCTAATATTGTATTGTTAGTGTTCATTTTGGGATCTGTAATTAATAGTTTTAAGGTCAAAATCTTAAAAGAGTCCAGGTTGATGTACACAGCCATCTGTGGCCGGAAGCCCAGGGGACCTCACTGGCCATGTTCTCAAAAAGGGAGGGATGGCACTTAAAAGTGATCACTAAGTGATGGCACTTTTCTGGCACTTAAAAGTGATCACTAGCCAATCATGGGTGTTTGTGCACACATGTTTACAAGGGAGTGGATAGTGCTCCCTGGTTGGCGGTGGTTGTGTGACAGAGAGGCATACTTGATGGCTAGGAATTGGCTATGACTAAATTCGGGGAGAAAAATTAGGAAAGAAAATATTAGTTTCAGGAGTAAATTGTGTTCATGTCTCTTGGAAATTTATTTGGGTACAAGTATTCAGTGCCAGTAATTTATTCATTCATTCATTTTCTAAGCTGCTTAATTCTAATTAGGGTCACGAAGAGGCTGGTGCCCATCTCAGCCGACCCTGGGCGAAGGCAGGGTACACCCTGGACAGTTCACCAGACCATTGCAGGGCCTCAGTGTCAGTAATGCTTGAGTAAAATTAAATCCTTTCAAAACAGTATTTAAGATACTTCTGTACTTTCTATTCCTGGATGCAAAGCTCCTTAATCTTTATTCATGAGTTTAGGTATACTGTGCATATGTTCATATGAGAATATTCTTGTGCCGAGGTTACAGTCTAATAGGAATGCTTAAATAAATTGCTCAGATTCGACCAGGAAATGTTTTTCCTCTCACTTTCACCTCCCTTCATTCTTATTTTCCTCCTAATTGGCTCAGCGGTTTACCTCTGCTCATAAACATTGCATATCTCTCCCCACCTCTTCTCTTAGCAATGCCAGTGGGCGAGCTGTGGCATTGGGAGAAAAGACAGAAAACCACCAAGGCGTGCAAATCGTTTGCAGAGGGGAAAATCAATTAGAGGTCCAGAGGCCTGGCTGTGAGGTGGGGCACATGTGGAGAAGCAGTGCCCGTCTGCAGTGATAACTCCTGGGGCAATTGCATTATCCCCATTGACACTGGTATTCATGCCAGCAGTGTTAGCTCCCTGAGTGCCCTTGTTACTACCCCCACTTCATTATTTCTGAAATCTGGAAATTATCATGTGGCTTTTGGACAATTTGAATTCGCAGGTCAACCCTCCTTTGTCCTCAACCCCTTCACTCTATAGCCAGTCCTGTCTCAGATGGTCTGCTGCACTTTGACGCATTTTCTACAATTTTTGGCCGCAAGCTACAACATCATGAATACGGTCTATTTGGTGTTCCACAATTCCAATGCACGGATCTTAAGCACTGTGACACAAGCTTTCAAGAAAACATTGCTGGACTGAAAAAGGCATAACAGGATTTTGTATTTAAGAATTATTTATTGAAGAGTTGTGTTTGAAGCGGTTAGCTCTGGTTGGTTACTTGTCATATAAATAACTGTTACTTTATTTAGGAAAGGAATTCTTGGTTAAACCTTTTGATAAAATGTACCAGACTAGCAAGACTAACACTGTGTTTCATCCAGTCGCTGACACCTGCATCTCATGAGCACCAAACGTCAAGGACTTATTAGCATGGACATGTCCTGATGTTATTTTACCTAGCTTAATGGTCACCAATCCTATTCCTGAAGATCTACCTTTCTGCAGGTTGTACCACCAACCAAAATCTAACACAGCTCTTTTAGCTGATCAAAAACGTCCTAAGTCAATGATTAGATGGTCAGGCGGGCATGATTTTGGTTGGAGCAGCTTTTTTTTGGGGTTGATCTCCAGGAACAGGGTTGCTGACCCCAGGCCTAAACTGATTCTGTCTTGTTTTCTTGTGCTTAGTTGTATTTATTAACTATAACCTTGAAATATGCTTAAAGTCTTGTTTCTGCCATATGTGTCCAGAGACTTATTTTTGCCCAATTCTTGTCCTTTGATTGTTGTTTTTTATATGCTTAGCATGTTTTGTGTCTCATTAACTGATTTTCTTTTTGTCTCTCTTGATAGGTCCATAATGTCATCAAACTTAAGGCAAGCCTAAACATCAACCTGTGGCAAATAGTTGACTCAGACCTACTTCTGCACCATACTGTAAGGACAATGGCTTCGCATCATAGGGGATTGAACTGTTTATTGGTTACATGCTGCTTCTTTGTTTTTTCGCTTCCCTTCTCCTCCTCAAGGCCACAGCAGCCTTCTATTGTATCCAAAGTTGATGAACATTACAGAACTTTCCATGCTGAAAACCCAGAATGGACCTTTAACCACTTGGCAGTGGACTACAGAAATGGGAATGTATACCTAGGTGCTGTCAACCGTATCTATAAGCTTTCGCAAGAGCTAGACGTCCTGGTGTCGCATCAAACCGGCCCAGAGGAGGACAACCGCAACTGTTACCCACCACGGATCGTGCAGCCCTGCAGTGAACCACTGACGCTCACCAACAATGTCAACAAAATGCTACTTATCGATTACAGAGCTAACCGGCTGCTAGCCTGCGGGAGCCTCTACCAGGGTATCTGCAAGCTTCTTCGTCTGGATGATCTCTTCAAGCTTGGAGAGCCATTTCACAAGAAAGAGCACTACCTCTCAGGTGTTAACGAGAGTGACTCCGTTTTTGGCGTCATTGTGTCTTATGGTAACTCCTCACCTGACAAGCTGTTTGTGGCCACGGCAGTGGACGGGAGGCCTGAGTATTTCCCGACCATCTCAAGTCGCAAACTGGCTCGCAATTCAGAGGAGGATGGTATGTTCGCCTACGTCTTCCATGATGAATTTGTGGCCTCTATGATCAAGATCCCATCAGACACCTTTACTGTGGTGCCTGATTTTGACATATATTATGTATATGGCTTTGCCAGTGGCAACTTTGTCTACTTCCTCACACTGCAGCCAGAGATGGGCAATGGTCCAGCTGCGGGTTCGTCCTCAGCCAACCGGGAACAGGTATTCACTTCCAAACTAGTGCGACTCTGCAAGGACGACACAGCATTCAACTCATATGTAGAGGTTCCTCTTGGTTGTGTCAAGGGTGGTGTGGAGTATCGCCTTCTCCAGGCTGCTTACTTGTCTAAAGCAGGTCACATCCTTGCTCGTTCGCTAGGTGTGGGATCAGATGATGACATCCTTTATGCCGTTTTCTCCAAAGGACAGAAGAGGCGGCCAAAGGAGACATCTCAAGAGTCGGCCTTGTGTGTGTTTGCCCTGAAGGAGATCAATGAGAGAATTAAAGACAGGCTGCAGTCTTGTTATAAAGGAGAGGGCACTCTGGATCTGGCCTGGCTCAAAGTGAAGGATATTCCCTGCAGCAGTGCGGTAAGCTAATACTATACCATTTACAAGCCTTATTTCAGGCAATACGTATATACACACCGATTATTACTGTTGCCTGTCAGAATTATTCGCTGCTGCTTACTATAATGACTGAGGCACATTGGCTTATTCTTATATTGCTTGGCTAATGATTAAAATCTATAGACACTTTCTGGATTATGGCCAAGGACTCCGATTACTTACGGCTTTTTATTTTGACAACGTGATCTGACGTCCGACGCTTACTTTCTGAAATTTTAATCATTAACGATGAGGCTGTTGATAATTAAATATGACCTTGTTGAGACCTTAGCTTTGCCCTTAAATAAATGCTTGATCCCAAAACAGTACAATAACTGACTGGCATTCAGTTCGATTATGCTGACTCTTCCTCTTAGCGCCCCCTTCCACACGGAACTGTCCACATCCAGGAATCGATTCCAGGGAACCTGATATGTGTTCATTTGTTTGACAGCTGGTAATATTTGCAATTATTGCAGTATTTCAGATGTTTTACCGTGTCTATGATATTTCGGTAGACTTAAGTGTTTTGCTGTGAATCAGATAAAAAACTGTGTGGAATTTAATAAATCTTTGATTTGATTTTTCTGCCTGTCTTTATAGAAAATAAGGTTAAAGTCAGTGCCAGTCCTTTGAATAAAGGTGCTTATTTGAGGATGCAATTTTTCCATTAGCCTGTTTGATAGAAGACAAACAAGCCGAAATACAAAATTGCCCTCCTCGGAGAATCAATCTATTATTGTAATGGCATTTCATTAACTGTCCGCCACGGCTAGAATTAATCTTTTCACTTTCTACTGATGTTATGGATCGCTCATTATCACGTAAACAGCCGGGGCCAGCTTTAACGCATACCTCCTGCCTGTTAGTTTCTTTCCTTTGGGGAAGGAGGTGGTGGTAGTGTGGGGGTGATAATGTAGTGGAACTATCAGAGGCTGATTTAATTTAGCCAAACAGCAGTGCGATGATGATGATGATGACGACGACGATGATAATGATTTCTGTAATAATTCCACTAAAGATTGTTGTGGAAGGTGTACCATTAAACCTTGTGTGCTTGTGTACACCATTGACGCACACGCACATAAACGCCCGCTTATAGTACATATGCAGTGAGATAAATCAGAGACATGGTGCTAGTGCACTGTCTGGGAAAAGTGTGGGACGTGGGGCTGAGACTGAGAGAGAATGAGAGACAGGCAAAGAGATGAGATGCACACACACACACACACACACACACACACACACACACACACATAGCTGTAAACGCACACATAGCACATACACACCAGATAAATCAGAGACAGGGTGCAAGAACGCTGTCTTGGAAAAGTGTTGGATGTGAGACCGGGAGGGAGGTGTGAGGAGAAACGGTGCCATTTCAGCATGCACTGCAGTATGGCCACTGCAGCATAAATTAGAACGCAGGCGTCACTATGGGGCGGGAGATAAATGGCTTGCTTCTCCGCCTGCTGTAACTATGGCTACCAGCTTTCCTGCTCAAGGCCTGGCAGACGTGTTTGATTGGGGTGGGAAGAAGGCGACCCAAAACAAATTAGATCCGGGGGCAGTGCTAAAGCAACGGATCACATAACGATCTCATTTTTAGAGGACTATCAAAAGCTTGAGGCACAAACACAAGCAAAACACATATTTTACCGTTCGACGCCAACTTCTAAGTCTGCCCTCGGCTCTCTCTACCCACTTTGTAATTAATACTATGTAATATTACCATGATTCAATCTGTGATGAAGTGATTGTGTAGAATTTTTTTGATTCACTCATGCAGCATTAATGCACCTTTTCAGCTAATTTGCATGATAGCTAGCTTCATCCAATGAACGATGTCCAGAATTAGCTCTCACTTCATCCTCAGAGAGTGATGCAGCGCTGCTTTAATCCTTTTAATCCGTCCCGTGCTTTCATCTCCTCATATATGTATTCTAGGCTCAAACAGATCAGATTCCAAAGAGCCAACTTTCATGCTAATTCTATCATTAAACTCCTTGTAGCTGGCTAAATCCGATGAGCGAAGTGATTTTGTGTCGCTGCGTTGCATTCTGGTAATTTGAGTTTGGCGTAGTGGTTAGCAAGTCCACCTAACAGTAAGAAGGTCCTGGGTTAAGGTCCCATGCTCGGCTTGGGTGTTTCTGTGTGGAGTTCGCATTTTTTCCCCTGTGCTTGTATGGGTTTCCTCCGGGGAATTCCGGTTTCCTCCCACAGTCCAAAATCCATGCACATTAGGCTGACTTTTCCAAAAGGCCCCTGGGTGTAAGTGTGAATGTGAATGGCTGTGTGTGTGTGTGTGTGTGTGTGTGTGTGTGTGTGTGTGTGTGTGTGTGTTGGCCCTGCAATGGTCTGGTGAGCTCTTCAGGGTGCATTTCACTTTTGCCCGGCGTGGGCTGAGATAGGCTCCAACCACTACGCCACCGTGCCACCTAGATGCTAATCATGTTGCCAAGTAAAATATTACATTACTAGCTTGACTAGATGATCCATGCTGAGATCTTTTCTTATATAGTCCTAACACACACACACACACACACACACACACACACACATCTATGATAAGACTTTGATTTCTCAGCCGCTAAACAAAACCGCTCGTTTTTATTATTAGTGGATTCTGCGGTGGGAATGTGTTGTGTGACAATATAAAAAGCAGGAAGTGACACGAACGGGAGAACGGCGAGTGATGCTGCGATCTGTGGGTTTCACTGCTATCATACGGATAGGATTTTACAACCTGCAGCTCCTGTTAGTCTCGGATGAGCCACCCATCTAAATAATGCATGAAGGAATGAAATGAAGGAATGGGGCTTGAGTATTGCTGGAGCTTTCCATGGGTTTTTTTTTCTTTCTTTCCTTTTTTTTCATTTTTTAAAATCATTTATGGTTACAGTTTCCAATAGGAAGTGCATTAAAGGTTTGGTAGCTGTATTTGGATTCGTGTTACTGTGAGTCTAGTTGGATCACCACATAGTCACAGCGAGAGCGAGAAGGATCTTTCTGAATAAACATGAAAATAATGCTGGAAATCTGGAAAACCTTACATTTTTAATTATTGTATGAAAAAGGACAACCCTACAATTAAAGCTGGCATAATTTCAGAAATACTCTTTCTTACCCTTTGAAAAACAGTGCAGTGTTGGTGTGGCTATTAAAGGGGCAAAACCTCGTAAGTCCAAAATGAGTTTTTAAATACTGCTTTGACCAACATGTGACTTGTGAGGTTTTTCCAGACCAGAGAAGAATGTTTCACAGAGCGCTTAAAAAAATTACAAAGCTGCCCAGAGACAGACAATAATTCATTCATTCATTCGGTTTCGGCAGAGGTATTATAATCACTGGTGTTTGTTTATGTATGTATTTATTTATTTGTAATCTTTACCAAGCATTACCCCATTAGTGTGTAACACTGTTCTCCCTGGGGCTCCTGCATGTTACACTGATAGTCATTGAAAACTTTGAGACCATAATTTTTGACATAATTTTTATTCTGGTACCCAAAACTGGATTTCTGTAATATGGATAATTTGTTTAGCATGTTGGGTTCAAAAAACAACAAACAAAAGTGTCAAGAATAATTTATGCACATCAAAAACAACAAAACAAAATGGAACCTGCCAAAATAAAAGTCACAACAGTCAGTATCGGGTATGGGCCTCCGTTTATGGTGACACAGACGGTGATTTGCAGTGATACAGGCGGTGATTTGCAGTGATACAGGCGGTGATTTGCAGTGATACAGGCGGTGATTTGCAGTAATAAAGGCGGTGAATTGCAGTGATACAGGCAGTGATTTGCGGTGATACAGGCGGTGATTTGCAGTGACACAGGCGGTGATTTGCGGTGATACAGTCGGTGATTTGCAGTGATACAGATGGTGTTTTGCAGTGATACAGGCAGTCATTTGCGGTGAGACAGGCGGTGATTTGCGGTGATACAGGCGGCGATTTGCAGTGACACAGGCGGTGATTTGCGGTGATACAGTTGGTGATTTGCGGTGATACAGGCAATGATTTGCGGATATACAGGCTGTGATTTGTGGTGATACAGTCGGTGATTTGCAGTGATACAGGCGGTCATTTGCGGTCTTACAGGCGGTGATTTGCGGTGATACAGGCGGTGATTTGCAGTGATACAGATGGTGATTTGCAGTGATACAGGCAGTCATTTGCAGTGAGACAGGCGGTGATTTGCGGTGATACAGGCGGTGATTTGCAGTGACACAGGTGTTGATTTGCGGTGATACAGTTGGTGATTTGCGGTGATACAGGCGGTGATACAGGCAGTGATTTGCGGTGATACAGGCGGTGATTTGCAGTGACACAGGCGGTGATTTGCCATGATACAGGTGGTGATTTGCTGTGGTACAGGTGGTGATTTTGGGTGATACAGGCGGTGATTTGCGGTGATACAGGCGGTGATTTGCTGTGATACAGGTGGTGATTTGCTGTGATACAGGTGGTGATTTGCGGTGATACAGGTGGTCATTTGCTGTGATACAGGTGGTGATTTGCGGTGATACAGGTGGTGATTTGCGGTGATACAGGCGTTGATTTGCTGTGATACAGGTGGTGATTTGCTGTGATACAGGTGGTGATTTGCGGTGATACTGGTGGTGATTTGCGGTGATACAGGAGGTGATTTGCTGTGATACAGGTGGTGATTTACTGTGATACAGGCGGTGATTTTCGGTGATACAGGCGGTGATTTGCGGTGATACAGGTGGTGATTTGCTGTGATACAGGCCGTGATTTGCTGTGATACAGGTGGTGATTTGCTGTGATACAGGTGGTGATTTGCGGTGATACAGGTGATGATTTGCAGTGATACAGGCGGTGATTTGCTGTGATACAGGTGGGGATTTGCTGTGATACAGGTGGTGATTTGCGGTGATACAGGCGGTGATTTGCGGTGATACAGGTGGTGATTTGCGGTGATACAGGCGGGGATTTGCGGTGATACAGGTGGTGATTTGCGGTGATACAGGTGGTAATTTTGGTGATACAGGTGGTGATTTGCGGTGATACAGGCGGTGATTTGCGGTGATACAGGTGGTGATTTGCGGTGATACATGTGGTAATTTGCGGTGATACAGGCGGTGATTTGCGGTGATACAGGTGGTCATTTGCGATGATGCAGGCGGTGATTTGCTGTTATACAGGCAGTGATTTGCTGTGATACAGGCGGTGATTTGCGGTGATACAGGTGGTGATTTGCGGTGATACATGTGGTAATTTGCGGTGATACAGGC
>JBCNYH010000024.1:4615777-4627964 GCA_039654325.1 Tandanus tandanus
TGAATCGATGAGGGAAAAACTGAACCACTCCATAAAGTCTTCTCCAGCACATCCTGAAATCTTTCAATAGGGTTAAGATCCTCACTCTGGGGTGCCAATACATACGTGAAAATGATTCCTCATAAGTATAATTTATATGGTAAAAATAAAAAGGCAAAATGAGTCCAAGAAAAAATGGCTCCTCTTACTCATCCTCAATAGCAGCCAGGGATAACATTAAAGAACATGCTGCATGATGATTTCATGACTCACTGAAGTTCTATCATTGTACTGATAATCAGTCTCTCGCATTGTTATAAATGGTATAGGTGTCCCAGATGTCCCGCCCCTATAAAAATTCCACCACAATGATTGGTCAAAAATGGCTGAAACCTTCCTAGGATACATTAAACTAGCATTTATTAGCATGGCGATATGCTCAGACATGTGAAAAATTTCCCCTTGAAACGACGCTCTGCTTGGACTCGCGGCCATGTCTGTCTGGTGAACTGTTTGGATTTGAACTTGAACCAAGGCATCCTGTCACATCCGTTCATATCATATCCATACCCAAATCATGGCGATGTTGCCTCTTAGATTTAGCCTCTTGTCCTCCTCCAGTAGTATAACCTTCTTGAAAAGTTCAGGAGTTTGATGATGCTCTATGGCTGATCCACTGAACTCATCCGTATGTACATCTATCTTCTGATTAGTCGTTTTGTAGAGTTCCTCTCCAACAGTAAAGGCCACCATCATATCTAGCAATGGTACTTCGGTCTTGACACAACATGGGGTTTCAATGAGATAGACATCTCAGAGAAGAGCTTCTCTTTTCTTCCTCGAGGAGCTCACTGGAAAATGTCATGAGGCGGGCTGCAGCTCGTGACTCATCCCTTGGTGCTCTTCAGGCTCTCAAACGTGCGCTAGTCCTTGTTCTGCCTCGGAAGTCTTGCCTTTGGGGCTCGATTGGAGATTGCTCTTTTGCTTGAAGGCAGCTGGGCAGGAGATGGCAGAAAGGGAAGAAAAGAAGCAGATGGAAAGGAACGGGCAGGAATTTTAATGTTTTATGACACCTTTGGGCAAAGCATACCGTAAAAAAGGGGGTGGGGTGTTGGGGGTTGTTTATGACAATATGTTTCAAGATATGTATCAAGAGATACAGGTTTATGAGATAAAATTTAAAGCAATACAGAATTTTGCACTGATAAGAAAAACATGACTGATGTCTGGAATTTATTGATTCATTTTCTAAGCCACTTAATCCTAATTAGGGTCGCGGGGAGGCTGGTGCCCATCTCAGTCGACTCTGGGCGAGGTACACCCTGAGCAGCTAGCCAGGCCATTTCAGGGCCAACACACCTACAACCATTTACACTCACTCTCACACCTAGGGGCAATTTGGAACATATATTAAAAAAAATTATAATAAATGGAGGGCAGGATGGTGGTGTAGTGGTGAGCATGTCTGCTCTACAGCAAGCAGGTCCTGGGTTTGAATCCCGGGCTCGGTGATTGAAGTTGGCATTTTCTCTTCATGCTTGCGTGGGTTTCCTCTGGGTACTCCGGTTTCCTCCCCCAGTGACCCTAGACCCTCTAGTAGGTTAAAATAGATTTAAAAACGAATGAATCAATGAAAATAGCTATAATCCCTCATTCTTTAAAATACAGCATGTAGTGATACATCATCATGTCGCTATAGTAATAAGAAGACATTCCAAAGGACATAGGAACCATGTTTCCCGAAATCTAATGGTAGATGAGTGTAATGCAGCACTCGGGTTGTCTTGCTCTCACAGCTGATGCCATTGTCGTTTATGGAGATCCCCGTCTCCATTCTGTGCTCTATCAATCTCGCCAGGCTGATGGAGGCCAATACGGATCAGCGAGCACAACAGACTGCAGACGCAGAGTGAAACAAATAAAGGACGCAATCCTTTCATCCCTTCATCCCATCATCCGCCATCCAGACCTTGTCTGAGCTTCTGGGCTTTTATTTATTTATGCCATCTGAGAAGCAATCATCAACGCATTCAGCTCTTCTCGAGGCTCACGAGGACTTGTGTTGCGTGGTAATTGAGTGTTGATATAATTACGTCGAACACGGAGAAGAGACTTGTGGGAAGCGATGTCTTTGTCGCTAACAACAGTCTCTGCATGAGATATTACTTGAGCATGAAAAAAATTGTGAGCGAATTTGAAAGGGTAATTATACGATTGTTGGGAATGGGTTTCAGAGAAGATGTTTCAGACATCAGAGTAATCTACATCACTGGATCTGTCCCAGGCCGCTTGCACGGCGGAGTCTTCGGCCAGCCTGTTTGTGCTCATTAATATATTACAGTGGCGCAGTGGTTAGCATGTCCGCTTCATAGCAAGAAAGCCTGGGTTCGACTCCCGGGCTCGGTGTGTTTCTGTGTGGGGTTTGTATGTTCTCCCTGTGCTTGCGTGGGTTTCCTCTGGGTACTCCGGTTTCCTCCCACAGTCCAAAAACATGCACAGTAGTAAGTGGTTCCTTGAAAGGATGAAGGTGTTTACAGACATGTGTTTTTGCATAAAAGACTATGATATAAGCAGATTTTTAAAGAATTTTCTGAGTACAGTTAAATGTCATAATTTTTAGCTCGCATATGCTACACGCAGGATTCGTTTAAAATTAGCATGAAACAAAAAACATGTGCAATGTTTGTTTTGGTGTTTCACACCACAGAGAGACTACACAAAGGTGTCCTGTTGCTTTGTACCCTGAAGACGAAAGCTAGGACGGCCATAAATAAAGCTGCGTTTGATTTCCGACACCGCTCTTCGTACCAGGCCAACAAGGCGCCGAGGGCCAGGCAAGAGACAGACTCCTTTGTCCTACAGCAGGAAGCTGGGTCCAAGTGACCGAATTCTGCTCTCTCTCTCTCTCTCTCTCTCTCTCTCTCTCTGTTTTTTTTTTGTCTTTTTCCTTGTATCTGAAAGCTTTCGCACTCTGATCTGCAAGCATTAAGGCTTGCTTGTTGCTCTGGCCTCTTCTGTGCATATCCGCCTCCGTATTTTTACACCTTTAGACGCACGCGGTGTGGAATTGGCGACAGCGCAGCAGTGTGTTCTCATCCTGTAGGGAGGGCGCACAAACTGCCAGAGTGACGGATTGAGAAAATGCTAAAATAACCATGCTGCTGAATTTCGAGGGCCACCCTCGGAGCATCACACAGCGTGGTGAGGTATTACGGGAATGTCATTTTGGCCATGTGCGTAGAAAACGGTGTGTGTCATGGCAGGGTAATGAAAGTGTGCATGTGACTTGAAAGGTCGACAGAAAGGAAGTGTGTTTGATTAAAATTGTGACACGAACAGCTTGATTGACACATCACTTGTCATGGCGGAAAATATTGCAGTGGTGCCAGTATTCACGCCTGTGTCGAGGCATATGCATACTGTTTCAAGACTGGACCTGCTGCTCGCGTAGCCGCTATGCCAAAAGACATTAGTCTCTGTCTGACAGCAGCAAACATAGGAATAATGTCTTACATGTTCTCCAATCACTCTTCCATACATTCCCTCACTCACTTCTAGTCTGCCATACAGCCACTTTTCTCATTTCCTGTCAGATTGCCAGGTTGACCTATGACACAAACCCCCCCCCCACAATGTGATGACACTTGTCAAGAACATATAAAGACCTAAAGAGTAAGTTCATGTCTAGCAGTGTGTGTGTGGGATGCACCCAAGATCCGGTAAAGCTTTCATTAAATTAGGTGAGAACCGTATTAATGGTGCTGTCGGTCAGTAGGATGCTGTTCATATAGGTTTTTTTCCCCCAACATTCAGCCCTTGGCTGTCAGAGTTTAGTAAGACGTAAACACAGCTTTAATACTGGGTTTGAGTCAGGAGCTCGGCGAGGGCATCTCTGTGTGGAGTTTGCATGCTCTCCCTGTGCTTGCGTGGGTTTCCTCCGGGTACTCCGGTTTTCTCCCACAGTCCAAAGACATGCACAATAGGATTAATGACTGTTCCAAATTGCCCCTAAGTGTGAGTGTGAATGGTTGTGTATGTGTGTTGGTCCTATGATGGACTAGTGAGCTGCTTTACCCAGAGTCGGCTGAGATAGGCACCAACCCCCACACGACCCTAGTAGGATTAATCGGCTCGGCCAATTAATAAAAGAATGAATGAATCAGGATGTTTTAGCATTACAGTACTTTCAGAATCGCAATACAAATGCAGTTGCCCCCTAGGTGTCTTGATAATATTGTATTGGGTGGTCCTTGGTGAGTCGCATGCCTGATAATGGTGCTGTGGTGTGTGTATTAAAGCCCCTGTCACATGTCTCGTGACAAGTATACAATTAATCCATGCCAGTTGTGGACGTCGTATGTAACTCACCTGTTCTGCGATAGACAATGCTGACGTAGACTCTTATTGCGGACTTCTGAACATGTTAAAAAAAAAATTGTAGGTATTTCTTAATGTGTTTTGAGCGATACCCTAAGACGTCCTACAGCTGTGTTACGATCAACATTCGAACTTTTGTACGCTTTTTGGGACATCTAAAGAAATATCGTACAATTTGACTTACAGACCTGGCCTTTCATCCTCACAATACACATTTTATACGTGAATGCACCTACGCCGCTTACGTATCCACCTCACCCACACCTACGTCAGTGCTTTTTGTCGTAGCGCTGCTAAATTCTTCAACATCAACAAAACTGTTCGTGAAAGTGGCTTTACTGAACCATTTCCGCTCAGGCGGGCAGGTTGACTGGCAACTTCTCAGGTGTTCAGGTGTATTTCCATATTCACATCCAATAGTGGAAGGAGTCTTGAACTGGTATTTAGTTTCAGCTTCATTTGAATCCAAGTGGGGGTTTTTTATCCTGACGTAAGCAGTGCTGGGATGTGGATTCAGATGGAGGTTTTTATTAAATTGCGCTGGTTCTGGTGATTCATCGTGTCTAGCAAGTACCGGCTCAACCAGCACACGCTGGATGTTTTATCTAGCCGAGGCAAGCAAGGTGAGATAGTGAGATCTGGGTGCTTTAAATGAGCTCCATTAGTCTGGCCTGCCAGTGCTACGGATGTACGGGGATCTGGCTGACAGCAGAACATTTCTAAAGGTCAGACTTCTGTGGAGAAAGGACACACATTTATAGATCTTCACTGATATGAAACGGTGAATATTTCTTATTCCTTTCTCCATTTATCTCTCTCTCTCTCGCTCTCTTTTCTTCTCTCTCTCTCTCTATTTTCACTCTGTGAATCTGAATTGACTCTTCTATCGATCACTCATAAAATCGGCATTTCAGCGGACCATCTTCAGCCACTCCATTTGCTTAATGAAGAGTCTAGTGTTTGACAAATAGATTCCCGCACCATTACGCATCCGGACTAGCCTCCTGACACTTACGGTCACTTTAGAATCGATCACGTCTCTCCGAGCTTGGTCCGACACGGCCTTGCAGAGCGACAAAACCCCTCTGCTTGGGCCTGGATCGCTTCCATGTGAACGTCTCCCATGCAGATATTTGTAATTGTGCTTTGTCACGATTAAAGATAAACGCAACATGAGGCAGCATTGAGATTTTAATGTGCGCCTGGGAGTTTTGGCTGACACACAAAGGGCTGTTTTAGCGATTTATGACAGGCCCCGCTTGCTTCCTGTCACAACCTGGCATCACAGAGTCGCCGTGTTTGGCCCGCTGTCGCTTCGGAATATTAGCATGTGGCGCTGAAGTGGAATTTAACGCTAATTAGGTGTTTGACCTTTTTGTGGAGGAGGTAACCGTGGCCAGTATGAAAGAATATCAATACTGTGGTAAACTGTAACTGAGTTAGACATGAACCCCCCTAACTTCATCACATGTCGTTTAACTCCTTATGCTAAACTCACTTTTGCACTGTGTCGCTCAAACCATGCTACGGTAATCACTACTGACCTTTGAGACTACTTCTACCATGGTTCCACAGGAAGCATCAGGTTAGTGTGCCGTACACAAAGTTAGCTCCATAGTCTTTGGTCTTTGATACATTTGCTCACGAATCAGCTCTATTTCCACTTAAATAAAGGGAGATCCTGGAGGGAGATACAAGGGTTTGATGTACAGGAATATACCATGAAAACACAGCTGTAGTTCTATTTTGGGTTCATCAACAACACTCGCAGCAGAGCGAGTATCACTGACTGATTTAGCACGCAATGCGAAAAGAAGGCACACATTACAATCACTTATAGTCACCGAATCGCTTTATATCTTGTTCGGAGGAAGTGTCTCAACCTTGTTGCGTCACTCACTACGCCCATGTTTGCATCATTAACGATTTTGAAATTGGCCCGTTAGCACTGAAAACCAATGTCGTCTGGCTGCTTTGTTGTGTTGTGATGCACTGCCTATGGTGTGAAGGAAGGTTTATATTTTTGATTATGAGCTCATTAATTTGGAAAAAATAAAAGTTCCCTATGTGCAAGTCTGTGACAGGTGGGTAGTGGTTAGCACGTCCGCCGCACAGCAAGAAGGTCCTAGGTTCATGTCCCGAGTTTGGCGAGCACATTTTTGTGTGGAGTTTGCATGTTCTCCTTGTGCTTGTATGGGTTTCCTCTGGGTACTCTGGTTTCCTTCCACAGTTTAAAAACAAGCACATTATGCTAATTGGCTGTTCCAAATTGCCCCTGTGTGTGAGTTTGAATGGTTGTGTGTTGGTCCTGCGATGCATTGGTGAGCTGTTCAGGGTGCGCCCCGTATTTGCCAGATTCCCGACTCTAGTTGTATAAAGTGGTTTGGCGATTGAATAAATTTATTTTCATTTGTTGGAATTTTTCCAGATCGAGTTGTTTTGCCGTCATTTTGTCATCCAACTTAAATATTGTGCCTTATGGTAACAGTACCATGATTAGCTAAAACTAGCTAAAGTGTAACTATAGCCCGAGCTCTGAGCCTGACTCCACCCACTACATAATTTAAAAAAAGGCTAAAAAGTGTGAAAGTGGCTGAGGGACATTGTGGACAGGGACTAAAGGGAGAGGGGTGAGGAATGGGGCATGTATATGTAAATGGGAATGGGTTCAAAGATGGCCACTCAATTGCAGAGGCTAGGCTAGGTCGACTGCCCACCATGGTTAGAGGGTATTAACATAAGTACCAAACATCCGACTCCACATCAGCTCACGCTTCAGGATGACATTAACCAGTAGATGGAGTTCTGAACCATTTTTAATCCCTAAATTGTTGATTTTTAATAAATATTGGTTATTCTTAACACAGGCTATAATTTAGATTTTTCATCATATACAGTCATATCATGTAGTTTACCCCTAAAAGAAATATTTAATAATATTATAGAACTTCAATATTTTGGTATTCAAAGGATGTTACATGTTATATCGATAGCGGAGCCTCATAGGCAT
Organism: Tandanus tandanus; assembly: GCA_039654325.1. Classification (NCBI taxonomy): domain Eukaryota; kingdom Metazoa; phylum Chordata; class Actinopteri; order Siluriformes; family Plotosidae; genus Tandanus; species Tandanus tandanus. Next base: position 4,623,144 of record JBCNYH010000024.1, read on the forward strand.
GGAGCATGACTTGGATGGTTGTCCCTTGTCTGTGCCACCACAGGAAACCCAATAAAGCTGCCGCATCTCCAATAACAAAAAATACAACTAAAAAACAGATTTAATATTAACAACAAAACTGAAACCCAATAAATAAATGCTTATACACCACTTCTCAGATTCACATCGAATAAAAACACACAATCTAACTCAGGTAGACAGATAAACTTTTTCCAAGCAAAATAAGATCATTCAACATCATTCATTCACCCATTAAACAGATAATTAAACTAACAAGACAGGTGACACGAATGAACGTGGAAAATGCGATTGAAAAAAAATAAACTCTCAATCTGGAGATCACTGGTTTGAATCCAGGTTGATACCGCAGCCATCCGCGACTGGGAGTCCATGGGAGCTAATTGGCCGAGCTCTCACGGAAAGGAGGGATGGCATACGCTCACTTGCCTGTCACTCACAGCGATCACCAGCCAATCATGGGTGTCTGTGAGCTCATTCGTACAAGGGGGGGATAGTGCTTTCCCTCCGAGTGTGTTAGGCCGCCCCCATGCGCAGCAGTTTGTAAAGAGGCGGGTGGCAGCATCGCATGTCACAGAGGGGCATATGCATGCTTGCGCCCCTCCCTGGTTGGTGGTGGTCGTGTGATAGGGAATGCAACACTCGATGGGAGGGAATTGGATACGCCTAATTTAGGGGAGAAAATGGTGGAAAAAAGTAAAATAAATAAACAAACAAGCAAATAAATAAATAAATAATCTCAGTGTTAACCTTTCCTGCTTTCGCTCCAGACTACAGTCGGGAAACTGTCGAGATTTTTATAGTTATTTCCAGAGCCTTAAGGCAGTGCCTAAATCTATATGCATGTATTATCTGTTTAATTCTGTTATACTGTCCACACAATCTTGAATACAATCATAATTGATAATCCACATTCCAGAATTCAAATTGAATTAAAAAAAATATATAAAATTCTTGTATATTATGGAAACATCATAAACATCAGACATCACATCCGGTTACATTTGCAAAAGTGTCAAGATTTTGTTTAATTTAACCAGTCATTGGCCAGTGGGTCATCAATCATGACTAGTATTCCTGTCGGATTTTTGTCCCCCATGTGTAAACCTAAGTTGCGCTGTTTCGAAATCAATCTGCGCTGCACTGCAATATGAAATCATTACTGTTTCATCAGGAGCTGTAAATCATTCCATTCCGGATGACAAATCTGACTTCGCCACCCATTCTTTATCTGTCGCCTGACATCACGTCATGTGTACATTTCGAACGGGGATATATTTATAAAAAATGCATTTTAAGATGCAGAGCAAATACAGTGATGAATGTATGTAATCTTCTATCTGATTCTCCTCATGGCCTCATTTTAAATATTGACTCAAATTGATGACATAATTTAAGTCTCGGGCTCGGCAAGGGCGTTTACATGTTCTCCCCATGCTGGTGTGGGTTTCCTCTGGGTACTCCGGTTTCCTCCTACAGTCCAAAGACATGCACATTATCCTAACTGGCTTTTCCAGATTGCCGCTAGGTGTTAATGAGTGTGAATAGTTTCTTTGCCCAGAGTCGGCTGAGATAGGCTCCAGCTTCCCCACAGCCCTAATAATGGATGAATGAACAAATGGATTTGAAACCACTGATGTTCTAATGGAAGTGTGCTTATGTTTGAATTCCTTAAAGTTTACGTGCACTGTGTCAATTAACTAATAATGCCTGTCTTTTTGTTTCATCCAGCTCCTGACCATTGATGACAATTTCTGTGGATTGGATATGAACGCGCCGCTCGGGGTGTCTGAGATGGTCCGTGGGATTCCGTTGTTCTCCGAGTCTACTGATAAAATGACCTCGGTGATTGCCTACGTCTACAAGAACCACTCGCTGGCGTATGTAGGCACCAAGAGCGGCCGTCTGAAAAAGGTAGGCGGAGCTTGTGTTATCCTGGATCATCTCTCGCCATGAAGAATTGATTGCTTTCCTCGTGAAAAGCGAAGCCTAAATCTGATATGCTTTTACTCATTTGTTGCTTTGATCTTTACAAATGGCGACTGATTCTTGGTGGGGGGAAATGAAAGCGTTGCGGTTTTTGAGTTTTGATTCAGAGAGATGTTTGTTTCCGGTTTCAACTTTCAAATGTGGATATACAGTATGGAGTACATATGTACTGTATCATTTGTCCTGCTTCCTTGTTCAATGATTTCTGATGTTTGGTACTCGGATTTCACATGAAAGAATTGTAATGGACATACTGTGGGGACATTTACGTTAAAGATTACCTTTGGCATTGATGATGGGGTGCCAACATTTACATAGGACATGTGTGAAAAGTACTTTTTTATTTTTAGCCTTGGGTGTATTGGTTGCCATTTTGGGGTAGAGCTATCTTAAGTTTTTGCAGAAATGCGGCAGGGGTGGACTGGTATTTGTACCCAACTGAACCAGGAAGTAACGCATTTATACTAACATGTTCTTTTGGCTTACTGTGTTTTTTACAAATGTAAAAATTTTAAAAAGAAAAAGGATTCATGTTGTTTGAGGTAGTTTCATTCTAGGTTAATTTATTAATTTATAAACAACAGTGATTCTGAGAAGCAATAGGGTGGAAACCCTCAATGATGGTGTAAACCACTGGAAATAGCTGAGGGAGTCCTAAATGTCCCTGCTCCACATATAAAAGTATGAGGGTGGGCTGAAAACCAGGGAAACTTGTGAGCTTCTATACCAAAAGGATCCAAGCACTGCAACACTGATGAAAAAAGTGTGTAGACCACAGGGGAGACTATGTTGAAAACTGAACTGCATTTCAAATTCGACCATTGCACCATGGTCAGCCTATGAACTTTTTTCAGTCCATCTTCATAGCACTGGCTCCAACTTGCTGCCCCCCATCACCCCAGGCATATTTTAAGCGAAATTGCTGAGGTTTCCAGAGTCATGCATCAAGTGATGACAAATTAGCATCTATTCGCTTTAGTATGTTGCAGTAGAACCAATCAAAGCATTTTATTTAGAAGATTGAGAAGATGGAGCATGCGGTTAAAAGCCATAATATTCAGAGTGTTTGAGGTGGATAAACAGTTTCTCTTATGTAAACTTTATTTATGTGCCACAGCTATCTCGCCTTACTCTTTCTGCATCTTGTATGTGTGAAGAAAGATGTCAACCAGAGAGAGAGAGAGAGAGAGAGAGAGAGAGAGAGAGAGAGAGAGAGTAAAAAAGAGCTCTGGGGTGTTCTGTTCATGCTGAGCTAGTCAAGGGTAATTGCATGATGTGGTGTGATGGCTTTGGGCCTGCTGCCCTCTCCTCTGCTGGGGTCTCTGAAAGCTGTGGCCGAGACGAATCCTGGGGCCTGCGATACACGGCGTGTAGGCGAAAACCGCATTAAAGACAGCCAAAGAGGGGGAAGAGAGAACGAGCAAAAGGGAGTGAAGAGTAGGATATGAGCTTTATCGCCTTTTCCTAAGAGCTTGTACTCCGAGGATTTGCTTGTGCTGACAGACAAAACCCGGCCTGGCAGGAATCTATTTTATTGTGCAACTACTATTCTGTGGCATTTTTATTATTATTACTATTATTTTGGTTGTTAGTTGGACACAGTTAAGAAAAATCTGAAACATGTTTTTCATACAAAATAAGAAATTTGTTCAATTTGTTGGCATGAGAAATAGTCGTAGCTACTGTATAGTTAGTATAATAAAAGGGTTTGATCTAGTTCAAGTATTTCTGTATCAAGAAATAAGTACAGTCATGGCGAAAAGCCTCTAGGTAGTGTTTCAGGTAAAATTTTAAGCTATTTCTACAAAGCTGCGTAGTGTGTAATGGCCCATTTAATGTGGAAGGAAATCTTTCTGACTTTTTCCACTCCAGCATCGTCAACCTAACACTCGGGAACTCAACCGTTTATACAACAAGCATTTTCTTTGAGAACATTGTGCCGAGCCATTTTCTTGACAGGTTTTGGATGAGGCACTTCCAAATGTCAAGAGCAACATTTAAGCGACTACTGCTTGTGTCAGGAGCAGATGTTTTTAGGGCCACTTCTGGCCATCAGTCTCAATGATCAGTGCTTTGCATTACACAACTTGCTCTTGTGTGCTGGGTAGAGAGTAATGCTTTTATATTGATTATATTTTATAGTAAGACTGTGATATAAAAGTAAGGATCTCTTACTTCTCTGGTCTCTGAGGGCCCTAGGCAAAAAGGACTCTGGGGACCCACCCCTTGACTTCTGTCCAGCCAAGGCACATCATGCACACATTTAAAACTCTCATCTTCAGCCAAACCTTTACTTTCAAAAGATGAAACCTTATACTTGATTATCAAAGCTAACGTCAACAGCCTTAACAGTATGTAATAATGCATTACTATTTTAAAAACTTTAGGAGAGAAATTCACAAAATTGGTGCTGTTGAAAACTAATAATAATAATAATGATATTAATAATAATGTTAATAATATTAATAATAATAATAATAATCAGCCATCATCAGGGGCCCCTGTCCAATTCGGAGCCCAAGGCATTTGCCTGCTTTGCCTTGCCTGTTGCCACATCCCTGTACAAAAGTCAGAATATACTGTATAATAAACTAGTTTAATGTATCATGCTATATTATACAGAATCTTCATGGATGTATTCATTGGATTACAAAAACTGGAACTAAAACCTTTTATTTCTGGAGGAAAGTTGATATTTCTGATAAATACTCACTGATCAATAAATATCAATACTGTCAATATCAATCAATCAATACTGATTTTTATAGTTGACCGATGATATAAACATCATATTGGTATAAGAATCATTTATTT
>JBCNYH010000024.1:4629749-4643315 GCA_039654325.1 Tandanus tandanus
GTGTGTGTGTGTGTGTGTGTGTGTGTGTGTGAGAGAGAGAGAGAGAGAGAGAGAGAGAGAGAGAGAGAGAGAAAGAGTTTTAGAGGGAGACAGACAGTTGGAGAGAGAAAACCCATGCAAGCAATGCGAGAAATGCCCTCGAGGAGCACGGAATGCAAACCCAGATCCTTCTTGCTATGAGGCGGGCGTGCTGACCACTACGCCACATGTTTATATTAATATAATATTTATATATTATATAGTTATAATATATTAATATTAGAATAATGTAATATTAATACATCGTCCAGTATAATATTAATATATCAAATGGTATACTTACTGTACATATTGTGCTTGATGATGAACGGTGGCATAAACCCATTTTAGTCATGAACACCGCATAAAATAATAAACAAACAAACAAATATAATGAAAAAATATATTTAAATAACATAGAACACACATTATGAAATAGAAGTAACATATTATAAGATAGCAATAATAATAACAGGGCGGAATGGTGGCGTAATGGTGAGCACATTCGCCTCACAGCAAGAAGGTCCTGGGTTGGACTCCCAGGCTCGACGAGGGCGTTTCTTTGTGGTGTTTGCATGTTCTCCCTGTGCTTGCCTGGATTTCCTCCAGGTACTCCGGTTTTCTCCCACAGTCCAAAAGCATGCACATTGCTTATTACTAATTGGCTGTTTTAAATTGCCCCTAGGTGTAAGTATGGGTGCGATTGGTTGTGTGATGGCTTCCGCGATGGTCTGGCGAGCTGCTGACGGTGTATCCTGCCTTCGCCCCGTGTCGGCTGAGATGGGCTCTAGCCTCCCCGTGACCCTATGTAATATGCATGTCTTTGGCCAGAGTACGCGGAGGAAACCCACACAAGCACAGGGAGATGATGCAAAATCACACAGCAACACTCGAGCCTGGGATTCGAACCCAGGACCTTCTTGCTTCAGTACTTACTTCAGTACCATCGTGCCACCCCATATTATTTATATTTATATAATAATATCCATTAAATGATAAAATAAAGAATTAATATTGTTTCTCATGGATGTTATTTCTAATTTATTTCCTTTAGATTACACATTCAATCTGGATTATTATTGGTTTAATTCTGAGAGGAATTGAATCGGATCCAGCTGCATGGGCACACATTTATATTCTGTCTAAATGCACAGAGGAGCTGTAAACAGCTTCGAAACCCTCCTGAGACAGATATTTTTAGACTGCACACGCACTCTTCTGAAATGGCTGCGTTCGCTGAAACGCTCGCTCTGTGCCGTGTGCACTCTGGCTAAACTGCTGGACCAGATGTGGTTTGGGGACTTTGGAGCATCTTTACCACTTTCTCTGATTCTGCCTCACTCTCCGAAGCCATTTTTCTACTTTAATGAACCTCACCATCACTCTTGAGTTATCACCATGGTTTGATGGTTTTTGCATGTTATCGCTCTACAAGCTGGCCTGGTCCTAAAACACGCCATTGCATCGGTGGCATCATTCAGTTCCTTTCTGCAGCTAAAGAGAGAGAGAGAGAGAGAGAGAGAGAGAGAGAGAGAGAGAGAGAGAGAGAGAAAAAATCTTTATAAAAAAATAGGCTTGCTTGTTGCTTAATAAACTGTCCATATGTCTTTGGCTACAGTCTCCACGAGAATTTGGTGAAATTAGAGCGATTAATTGTGAAGCAGCTTGTAATCCGCAGCACTTCCTAATTAGGGCTAGTGCTCAGGGAGCAGCGCTGAGCCAGATACGGATTGAACAACACCCACAGAGGTGATAATGCTTTAACCAGTGCCCATGATCACTCAATACAATCAGCATCTAACCTTGAAGCCAGGCTCAGAACACGGCGTGTGTGTGTGTGTGTGTGTGTGTGTGTGTAGCATACATCTATCCAGACTTCTTTGTGCCGTTGGACCATTAAGTGTGAGGTGAAGTGGGAGTCGCTGACCCCTTTTTAGAGTGCGAGAAGTGGAGAAAAAGCTCAGTTCAAAAGTGCACAATCAGAATATGGCGAAAATGGTGGGATACGTGAGAAATGGCCTTTTTTCCCAGTGCGATAGCGCAGATTGCTGGTTGTCAGAAGGTGGCGAGCGGTTGGAAAGGGTCAATTTGCTCCTGAATGGAGGATGTTTGTTGCTGAGGAAAAGGTCAGAGTCTCCTTTAGCGCTGCTCTTCTTCTACATCTGGTCGACATTATAGTCTTTTCATGGTGTGTGTGTGTGTGTGTGTGTGTGTGTGTGTGTGTGTGTGTGTGTACGTGTGTGTATGGAAATGGTATTATAATAGAAATATATTATTCCGATTAACACAAGGGCAACACGGTGGCATAGAGGTTAGCACATCTGCCTCACAGCAAGAAGGTGGTGGGTTTTCTCTGAATACTCAGGTTTCCTCCTACAGTTCAAAGACATGCACATTAGGCTAATTGGATGTTTCAAATTGCCCCCAGGTGTGAGTATAGGCGTGTGTTTGTATGTGTGTTGGCCCTGCGATGGTCTGGCAAGCGGTTCAGGGTGCATCCTGCCTTCGCCCAGTGTTGGCTGAGATAGGCTTCAGTATCCCCACGACCCTAGTAGGATTAAGTGGTTTGGCAAATGAGTGAGTGAGATTAAAACGGTGACACAAATACTAGTTAGCTATGTGAAACGCCTTGTATTATTTCTAAAGCAATTCGCAGGTGTAATCAGGAAGTGGATATAAGGCCTCCTCCCCTATCTGCTTATCTCTGGAGCAATGTTCCTTTCCTCTTTAGCCTCCACAGCATTCAGTCTCAGTTTCTTTTCATGCTCTGGTTTTCTGTATTTTCCATGGTCTTGGGGTTTCTTTCCCTAGAGTTTATTTTACTTCGTTTATTTCTTGTAAACCAACTAACTACCTGTTATGTTTTCTTGTTTTGGTTTATACCCAAGTTTCTGTTCCTTGTGTTGCCAGTTCCCAAAAAACTCCTCATTTAGCATTTACAGTATCGCGTAAATTCTAACGTTTGATTTTTCCGCCGCATTTCTGCCGCAAGACCGAGAATGTGTCATTTCCGCCTGTCAACGTGACACCACCACCAGCATCGTATGACCACCATGAACAACGTGTAATCATCAACAAGCACTGGTGGTACCATACGATTCTCATGGTGATCATACGTTTTTTCCCACGATATAAAAGGCTGTGAATCTTCACCTCAGCTCTTGTTGCATAATCATGCCTTCAAAGGGAAGAGGACGAGGGAAAAAAATGTTTTCCGCATCTACACGGCGGGTTGTTCCTCCTCGATGTACTGCGGGTATCCGCGTGATAGTTGCGTCGGTGAAAAAGTGGTATTAGAAACTGCCTGGTCAGTATCGCGGTGGTTTCAAATAAGCTAATAGTTTGTTTCATTCATTCATTCATTTGCTGAACCGCTTAACCCTATGAGAGTCACAGGGAGACTGGAGCCTATCTCAGCCGACTCTGGGAGAAGGCAGGGTACACCGTGAACAGTTTGGCACTCCATCACAGGGCCAGCACACAAACAGCCATTCCCACTCTACCACCATGTCGTCCTAACAGTTTGTTTAGATTTTGGTAAATGGAACCAAGAACCAAAAAAAAAAAAAAGAGAGAAAAGAACCAATAATAGAACCAATAGACAATAATAATCAGTTACGAACGACGCACCATGCTAACACTGATGGCATTTCATTTTTCCTCCCTAATGTTTTCCTGTGTGTGTGTGTGTGTGTGTGTGTGTGTGTGTGTGTGTGTGTGTGTTTTGTGGGGACCCTCAGTACAAATGCAGATTGTTAAAATAGTAAGAGTGGAGTCACTGGAGCAGAGGATTAAGTGCTGAAACCTAATGATGAAATACTCTGCAGCTGTGTGTGTGTGTGTGTGTGTGTGTGTGTGTGTTTGTCCTCACAGCAGCTGCTTTGACAAAAACAAGGGGAAGAAATAGATTGACCCATGTCTCATATTTATCTAAACTCTGTGATCGACACCTATACGCAGGAGACAATTCACTCTGTTTGTCCCGAATGTGTTTCTCTGGGAGACGTGGAAAAAACTTCCACTTCTCCCTTTTGCCTATGAATCCATGGCAGCGTTGCCATAGCAGCCGGGCTTCTCGGCCTCGTGTGTTATGGTATATTACAGCAGATAGAGAGCCATTTTCTCTTTTGTTCCAGGGCTGTTTATCTTTTGATCACGCTCTCTATACACACTTTTCTTTCTCCTTAGTTACATCAGTTGATGTCTGATAGGGAAATATATCCGACTTCTTCAAGATCACTCGGTGTAGATATTCGGGACTGGATATACTTCAGGGTGTGATTTATTCATCATGTGTAGATTTCCGCTTACTAAAAGATGACGAATACAAAGCTGGAAGTAAATGTAGGGTTTTTTTTTGGAAGAATAAATCATTGGAAACATGCCAACAGGGCTAATCACAGGTATGAGGTTAGCTGTTTTTGCTAGCTGCATATCTACACAAACATAACCTCTGACAAACTAGCTACCTCCATTATAATAACTAAATAGCTTGATTCTTTCGTTTATCACAATTTACCCAATCCTAGCTAGTTACTCTGCAGTAATTAAATGCATCTGGTACCTGAGAACACTTTTTCATTCCCACTGATTAGGGTCACGGTGAGGCTGGAGCCTATCTCAGCCGACACTAGGTGAAGGCGTGGTACACCCTGAAAGGCTTGCAAGACCATCGCGTTGCCAAAATACACACAACCATTCACACTCACACCTAGCGGCAATCTGGAACAGACTGTTAGCTTAATGTTGGCTAGTGGCCCAGGGCAGTGGTGGCTCAGTGGTTAGGGCTCTGTGTTACTGATCTGAAGGTCGGGGGTTCAAGCCCCAGTACCACCAAGCTGTCCCTATTGAGCAGGGCCCTTAACCTTCAACTGCTTAGTTGTATGAAAATTATAAAGGTAAATCACTCTGGATAAGGGTGTCTGTCAAATGCCCTGGATGTAATGCGCATGTATTTGGACCATGGGAGGAAACCTGGAGTACCTGGAGGAAAGCCATGCAAACATGGGGAGAACATGCAAAATCTACACTCAAACCCAGGGCCATCTTGCTGTGCGGCGGATGTTCTATCCACTGAGAGCAATTTCTGAAAATTTCATGCATCTAGCTTGAATGGTTAAAACGTTGTTCCTTATGAAGTGTTATAGTTTAAATTTAGTTAAAATTCAAGCCACACCTCACCGATTCAAGCTCTTGTATCTCAAAATCTAAAAAAGATACAAGTCTGAAATTTTCCACACTCTTTATTAGGACTACTAAGATTCATTCTTGAAAGTATGAAGCAAATCAAATCGGAGATGGTTAGTTTGAAAGCCTTTTGATGGTATTATTTGAATCGACCCATATATGACTTAAGCTAATTAACTTAACTTTTTAATTTGGTTGGTGTATTTAAGTTAATTAGCTTAAGTAATATATATAGAAAAGGAGTATGCTGTTTTTAGCTTCGTAGACATGGGCTCAGCCTGACTAGCAAGCTACAATAAGTTACAATATGATAAACACAAGAATCGAGCTTAAGTCAGGTGTGCTCACGAATCAATTCCAATCAAAGCAACAACATAGTATAAAAAACAGTAATAAACAGTATTAACCAGGAAGATTGGCTAGCTATCAAGTTATCCAAAGAAAACTGGCTTTACACTGTGCATTTCAGCCTGTATAAAGGTTATTTTTAGTCGTGGGTTGAAACAGTGTTAGAAGCTATGGTGAAATGTCCTTTATAAAAAAAAGAAAAAAACCCCGTCTCATATTGGCAGATTTTTCCTGTGAAAAATAAATAAAATCCCAACTTTTCTTTGCGATGTTCTGACATTTCTGTCCCAGCCTAATGAAGAGTATCTTTTTATGTCCTTGCATTAAGGGGCATATGGTGTTAGCCGTGTCAATCACTCGACATGGTACAAGCTTGTACCGGCAAATAAAAAAGGGCATTTCTTTGCTTATGGAAAATAAACCCCAGAGTTTGTGCCAGCTCCAGCAGGGTGTTGGTAGAACCTGGACGAAACGTTTCTTGTTAGGTGGAAGGAGCCTGTGAGCTGCAAATGGGATGCTAGTTTTGGGAATGACATGCTTCACAGAGTGGGCAACAACCTGCTAAGCTCCCTCTCTGTCAATCAGAAAGAATGAATGAACTTCCTATAGGTGGCTTATTAAAAGGTGAGAGAGCAGAGAGAGGAGAGAGAGAGAGAGAGAGAGAGAGAGAGAGAGAGAGAGAGAGAAGCACTGGGGAATGATCCCAGAAAAGAAAGAAACGTCCTCACCTTGTTGTTCCTTTCGTCCTTCCTTTCATGAACTTAATGATTGACTTACACGTTTTTTGGTGTTAAGGGTACAGGAGAAGTAGAAATGGCTGTCACTGACACTGGCGTATCACGATGTGCGCAAACCGGCTTTAAAAATAGCAGCGCCCTTCACACACTTGATTGTTTTGGGTTATCTATAGTCACCCCTGTTTGGCCCGAGGGCTGTTCCATAATTGAAAAAGGTGCTCGCAGCACTCGGTAGGGTGACACCGCACATGACTCAGTGTTACATCAGTGGCCCCGATGTGAACGGGGTTGTGCAGTGTCAGAGCTGTAGCCATGTTGGATTTTTAGCACAGCAACTTTAGCATGTTGGAGGGTGTCTGTAGAACTGAGACGTGTTTAAAAAGTGGTGTACCTTGACAGTTTAAATGAAAAAAAAAAAACAACAACAACAACAACAAGAAAAAAACAAAACAGAGGGAATATAATCACAGCCAACAGCATGTATTACCTTGTAGCATTCAAACATGACTACAAGGCAACTTTCCAGCCAATCAGAAATTACTATGTTCTACACTCATGGTACGTAACAGCATGTGTCATAATATTTGTGCGGAAATGTTCGGAATTGGAAAAAAAATGTATTTGATTCTGAAGGAAATTGCTAACAAATATTTTTAGGTATTTTTATGCTAATTAGCATTAATTAGCATTAGCATAATGAAGTAGCATTCATTAGCATTAACTCAATACTGCAGCCTGAATTGTTGTTCCTAATTGGTTAGAATTCTCTTGAATTCAGAATTTACTGTAATACAACACCTCATCTTTATGAATGCACTCTATCTAATGCTATTGTTTCTATGGTAACATCTAAAGTCATACAAACAAAGAACGGAACACACTTTCTATATAAAGAGACGATTAGTTAGCATTTATGGAAGGAGTCTCCAGTGTCAGCACAGTAGCAGTCAGAGGTAAAGCTTTAACTTTTTATCAACTTCCAGAGAGTTGAGGTACCGAATGGTCAGCAAGAAATGTTTATAGCTGATTTAATACGTGATATCAGGTAACAGCACTTTTTTTTTTTTAAATCTTAAATGGTACGAGCAGTCTGCTGTGGTATGAGGCGGAAAATAATCATCCTCACTCCAGTAACAATAATATCTATAGGGTGGAGTAGTGGTTAGCACGTCTGCCTGACAGCAGGAAGGTCCTGGGTTTGAGACCTGCGTCTGGCGAGGGTGTTTCTCTGTGGAGTTTGCATGTTCTCCCCATGCTTGAATGGGTTTCCTCTGGGTACTTTGGTTTCCTCCCATGGTCCAAAGACATGCACATCTGTTGGCTGATCAAAATTGCCCATAGGTGTGAGTGTAGGTGTGAGTGTGTGTGTGTGTTGGCCCTGCAATGGTCCAGCGAGCGATTCAGGATGTACCCTGTCTTTGACCAGGGTTGGCTGTGATAGGCTCCAGCTTCCCCGAAACTCTAGTAGGATTAAGCGGTTCTTAATGAAGTATCTATAACAACATTTTTTCCCATTGTTTAATTTGATCATCCATAGTTAATTCCCTTATTATATAAATAACAATTATTCACTGAATGTGAGGTGATCATCACCAAATATTCTCCGAGACAGAACATCAAGGGGAATATTCAGCAACATCCACTGAGCCCGAGGGGAATAACTGTTATGGTATATATTACACGGCGGAATAAGAAAAGCAAACTAAAACAAAATACTTATATTTAATGTGTGACGATCGTTCACGCTCCATCATGGCATTTTTTTTGGAACTTGCCTTGTTTTGAAACTCATTTATGGTTAACAAAGGTGGACTTTTTTTAATCTTGAAAAACATGAAGCTTTTTTTGTATTATATAATATAAATCTTTGCTGTATTTTAGCTATAAGTGATCCCCACCCACACATTCCCCCCCCTAATTTACTCGTCAAGTGTTGCCTCCCTATCACATATGACCACCACCATCTGCCCCCTCTGTGACACGCGATGTTGCCGCATCTTTTACAACCTGCTGCGCATACACACGTGAATTAGCTCACAGATGCCCATGATTGGCTGATGATTTGCTATGAGTGACAGGGATTTAAGCGTATATCATCTCTCCCTCCTGTGAGAGCACGGCCAATTAGCTCCCATGGACTCCCGGTCACGGATAGCTGCGGCATCACCCTGGATTCGAACATGCGACTTCCAGGTTTATAGTTGCGTACCTTGTCGCCAAGGTCCATCCAGGGCCCCTTGTCAGTCCATAGCAAACCAATCAGATTGTGCTGTTCCTGTGTAGTATACACTAATACATTATACAATTCCTTAGGAGCCTTTTCTATTTTTTTTTTTTTAAATGCGTACCATTTAGGAAAAAGAAGTTTAAACTCAATTTGTCGGTATGTTAGTTAGTTGATTTTGGTGTATCGGTTTTGCTAATGTCATCAATCACTGTAATTGTCTCCCTCCCCCCCCCCCCGTTATTGCACATCATACATTTTTCCAAGTGCTATAATTCTGACAGTGTTGAGGTGTTGTTTTATTTTACATTCTAGTCGTATGTTCAGACTCCCTAAACTCCCAGGATGCATCACTTCCTCACGTAACTAATATAATTTAAGTGTTGTCATTGAACAAGATGCTTTTCAGGGTAAAAAGCTGGGAGATTAAGGGGTTAGTCCCAGACATGCTGTGTCCTATTTTGGCTGTTCTTCCATCTGAGTAATTCCACATTGCTTTCATTTACACATTGTCACTGTAGTCTCTGTGTTGACAGGAAGTGAAGAATCGAATCAAGACTGTGAGACAAAGTGAGGAGAGAAAGATAGAGAGAGAGAGAGAGAGAGAGAGAGAGAGAGAGAGAGAGAGAGAGAGAGAGCTGCTGTTTTCCCATCCACAGGAAGTGTCTGTACGTCTCTGTAGCTCATTTATCCCCATGTGAATGGGGTGCCAGGATATAATCTGGGCTTGCGCTCAGTTGCAGGAGATTAGATTAATATGCATCGGCTACACGTCTGTGCGATTTGGGATCGTGTCGATGACGACGGCGTGGACTCTGGGTGACGGTGTGGAATGAAAGGCGCTCTGTGTTTGAGCTTGTGAGCATGCGTCTGTGCGTGTCAGTGTGTCAGTGTGTGTGTGTGTGTGTGTGTGTGTGTGTGTGTGTACGTTCTTTCATTCGCGTCAGTGTTTCCAGTTCCAGCTGGACACTCGATAGTGACGTGATGCGAAAAAGCCTGTTTCAGAGCTCTGACACCGGAGACTCCTTCCAACAGCACCAGCGAAATACACGTCTCCTGTTAAAACTGGCGACAAAAATGAATTTGAAGGTGAGATATTAAAGACAGCAAGACAGATTTTCACTTAAACAGCTACTCGCTGTTGGTACGAATCTCTCGCTCACAAACACAAAAATGCTTAAGTCATGAAATTCGGCTGTTTCTGGACAACTCCGCCCCACATGCTCAAAAAAAAAAAAAAAAAAAAAACAATCCAAGCAGCTCTTTAGTTAGTAGTTAATTCCAAGGTCTGAATACTGGGCAATTTCAGCATTAACTCATGAACACAGTCGTTGGCGCTCAATTCAACAGCTGTCATCTCTTTTAACAGCTTGATGCGTAGATTGTATCCTGTCTCACTTTGGATCAAAGCGAATGAGTGGAAATATAAAGAAATGTAATTATCATGTCCGGCTCTACAGCTCAACAGTTATGATTCAGTCGCTTCTTCTAACAAAGCCCTAAACAGGCCTTTGACTGTGCTGGAGAGGAATTAGCCTGAAGGTGAATGAACCTCCTAACAGCCATCAGTATCTTCCTGACCTTCCTAATGCAGGGATGAGACTGAGAACTGAGACTGGGGGCAGTCGTGGCCTAATGGTTAGAGAAGGTGTTTGGGACCTGAAGGTCGCTGGTTCGATTCCCGAACCAGCAGGAAAAGTGTGTGGCGGTAGGGGAAGTGTGTGGCAGCCCTCTGCTCGAAATGTGTGTGTGCTCACTATTTATGTGTGTGTGTTCTCACCTGGATGGGTCTTGAGGGATTAATACATTCATTCATTCCTTTTCTGAAGCGCTTGATCCTAATTAGGGTCGCGGGGGAGACTGGCGCCCATCTCAGCTGACTCTGGGCGAGGGCAGAGTACACCCTGGATAGCTCGCCAGGCCATCGCAGGGCAGAAACATGCTGACGATTCTTTACGAACAACAGCAATGGTTCTTTTACATGCCTCATGTACATGGACAAGACATGGCCGGCCTTTGATAACCCAGTTAGCTGCACTGGGGGGACAGCAGTGACATCCCGTTGACAGTGGGGCACGAACCCCCGACACATGGTTGTGTGTGATTGTGCGATGGTCCGGCGAGCTGTTCAGGATGTATGATGCCTTCGCCCAGTGTTGGCTGAGATAGGCTCCGGCCTCCCCGTGACCCTAGTAAGGCAAATGAGTAAGTGAGTGATAAATTTGTTTGAGAAATCTTCCACAATGGTACTTAACCACAGTATCAAAGAACAAGTATTTCTGGTCAGTTACAGTGATGACTAGGTCTTCGTGAAGGAGCTGTGGGATTTTCCCTCGAAAAATTCTTACGTAACAGTAACCTGTTGAAAAGCTCAGGGCTAGGGGGGTGGGGTGGATTTTGGAACGTCAGCTCGGGGTAAGAATTTATTCTTATTTCTGGAATTGAGCTCCGAATTGTGGCGTGTAAGCCGTGAGATAGGAATCATCCTCGTCGCGACTTCGCACTCCTCAGCCGGAGAAGGGCTGCTTGACTCTCCGCTAATTACTCTGTGTAGCAGACTGTGAACGTTTTCTCTCAAACATTTAATTAAAACCAAAGTTGATCGTTTTTAATGAAGTATTGTGGTGAAAAAGGTTGCTCGTGTGCGTCGGGTGACTGCAAACCTGCCGTTGTTTTAATTAGTCTCTTTGCCATTCTTTGTGGAAGATAATGACAGACTGGATTTCTGTCATGTGTGTGATTGTGTATGTGTGTGTATGTGTGTGTGTGTTTTGTTTTCATGCCAGATCTGAAGGATTAGCACAAGCAGAACGCTTGGCGTGGATGGATTACCTGAGCCGAGATAATTCACTTGCTTTATACTGTATATTTAAACATTATAAAATAAACAAGTGATAAAATCTGCGACAGGCTACAGGTCGTGTTCCTTTCTCTTTTGCTCTACTTCAGCTTTTCTGTCTTACAAATACTCATAGGTCTATAAATCAGATGATTTTTACACCTATTTCAAAAGTATTTTCATTAAAACAAGTGTGTGATTTTGATTGCATTTCTGTTTTTTGTGCATGTAAAATATTCACTCACTCATTCATTTGCTGAACTGCTTAATCCTACTATTAGGGTCGCAAGAAGGCTGGAGCCTATCTCAGCCGACACTGAACAAAGCCAGGGTACACCCTGAACAGCTTGCCAGACCATTACAGAGCTAAAACACACACAACCGTTCACACAAGAGAGGAAATCAGATTACTCACCCAGGACTCGAACCCAGGACCTTCTTGCTGTGAGGCGGATGTGCTAACCACTACACCACTGTGTGGTCCTGCATGATCTGTATACATTCACAGGCGGCACAGTGGCACAGTGGTTAAAACGTCCGCCTGACAGCAAGAAGGCCTGGGTTTGATTCAGGTAATCTGGTTTCCTCCCACAGTCGAAAAACATGCACAGTAGGTTAACTGGCTGTTCCAAATCACCCCTAGTGTGAGTGTGATTGGTTGTGTGTGTGTGTGTGTGTGTGTGTGTGTGTGTGTGTGTGTGTGTGTGTGTGTGTGTGTGTTGGCCTGCGATGGCCTGGCGAGCTGTTCAGGGTGTACACCGCCTTTGCCCAGGGTAGGCTGAGATAGGCGCCAGCCTTCCCAGGACCCTAATTAGGATTAAGCAGTTAAGAAAATGAATGATGAATGAATGGATATATATATATATATATGTGTGTGTGTGTGTGTTTGTGTGTGTGTGTGTGTGTGTGTGTGTGTGTGTGTGTGTGTTTTCTTTAAAAGCAAAGCATTTCCACGGTTTGATCTTTTTTTATTGGCACTCCTAATACCTGACCATATTCCTGCTTAAAACTATGTGTTTATTATATTTTATATTCAGTCTGATGTCTAAAAATTCAGCAACCATCTGTTTAGTCTTGAAATGTATCTCCATGGTGATGGATGACAAACAGATTTTACAGGTGTGCAACCTTGATTCTATATGCTAGAGGAAATAGAAATTGTTTGAAGGCAACAATCATGTTTCTGAAGACCGCGAGCGCTTTCCTTAATACTGTCTTTTTGAATTTATTTATTTTTTATTTGGACATGAAATTTACTGGCAGCGTTCTCACCCTGTGCCAATATTTTTGCTACGTACATATCTGTAAATAAGTGCAGTTCTTTCCTGAGCATCAGTGGATGTAGGGTAGGGATGTGGGGTATGAAAGGTTTAAATTATGGCTTCTTTGTTCCGTTTCTTGGAGAAAACCCAGGCTCTATACAAAACTAAAGAATAGAATATTTCCGTATCAGGTTTTTTTTGAAGGGAGCCAATATTTCTTGAGCTGACTCTAAAGTAAATGTAAGGTCCTTTTGTTTCTTGAATATGCCGCAGATCTGAATTGTATGAACACTTTTAGAAGACTCTCTGCATCTCAGTCTGATTTATGGGCCTCAGTCGACAGATGTTAGTGTAACAGTAGAGGACACACTGCAGGTGAGTGTTTCTCGGCCAATCAGGATGCTGGCTTGTGTCTCCGGGGAGGACCCGAACAGCACTGCAGCAGGAGTTAGAAAATGGGCTTCCTTACAACTGGGTCACTTGTTCTGTTCTCCAGACAGTAATGCCTGGGGAGTAGTAAAGGTGTGTGTGTGTGTGTGTGTGTGTGTGTGTGTGTGTGTGTCTCCACGTGTCCATGCATTTTGT
This sequence comes from Tandanus tandanus, assembly GCA_039654325.1. Classification (NCBI taxonomy): domain Eukaryota; kingdom Metazoa; phylum Chordata; class Actinopteri; order Siluriformes; family Plotosidae; genus Tandanus; species Tandanus tandanus. Next base: position 4,642,950 of record JBCNYH010000024.1, read on the forward strand.
TTTTTCAATGTGAGGAAGATAAATGAGGAGTTGACTGTTTCAGGAAGGGGAGGGGCTATACTCCAGTGGGTGTGGCAAGAGGTTACTGTGGTCATCTTTATTCGATTCATTTTAATTCCAGTGTTTATTTAAGGTGCCATGACACATTTTTTTTTTTATGAATCCAAGTTATTATCTTTTTTTATGAAAATCACTGGCTCTCATAAATCATGAATTTACAATCTATAATGCAAAACCATTAAAACATCTGCATTGTATTCTCCTAATTTATGAAAACAGGTTTACTCTTTTTTTTTAGATAAATGTCTATGAATATACTGTATATACCAGCAATCACTGATAACCACAGTCCCGCCTATGACCAAT
>JBCNYH010000024.1:4643415-4654244 GCA_039654325.1 Tandanus tandanus
CAGGGATAACCACAGTCCCGCCTATGACCAAACACTGATAACCACAGTCCCGCCTATAACCAATCACTGATAACCACGGTCCCGCCTATGATCAATCACTGATAACCACAGTCCCGCCTATGACCAATCAGGGATAACCACAGTCCCGCCTATGACCAAACACTGATAACCACAGTCCCGCCTATAACCAATCACTGATAACCACAGTCCCACCTATGACCAATCACTGATAACCACGGTCCCACTTATGACCAATCACTGATAACTACGGTCCTGCCTATGACCAATCACTGATAACCACAGTCCCGTTTATGACCAATCACTGATAACCACAGTCCCGCCTATGACCAATCACTGATAACCACGGTCCCGCTTATGACCAATCACTGATAACTACGGTCCTGCCTATGACCAGTCACTGATAACCACATTCCCGCCTATGACCAATCACTGATAACCACATTCCCGCCTATGACCAATCACTGACAACCTCAGTCTCTCCTATGACCATCACTGATAACCCCAGTCCCGCCTATGACCAATCACTGATAACCACGGTCCCGCCTATGACCAATCAGTGATAACCACAGTCCCGCCTATGACCAATCACTGAATACCACGGTCCCGCCTATGACCAATCACTGATAACCACTATGACTAATCACTGATAACCACGGTCCTGCCTATGACCAATCACTGATAACCACGGTCCCGCCTATGATCAATCACTGATAACCACAGTCCCGCCTATGACCAATCACTGATAACCACGGTCCCGCTTATGACCAATCACTGATAACTACGGTCCTGCCTATTACCAATCACTGATAACCACATTCCCGCCTATGACCAATCACTGATAACCACAGTCTCGCCTATGACTAATCACTGATAACCACGGTCCCGCCTATGACCAATCACTGATAACCACAGTCCCGCCTATGACCATCATTGATAACCACGGTCCCGCCTATGACCAATCACTGACAACCTCAGTCTCGCCTATGACCAATCACTGATAACCACGGTCCCACCTATGACCAATCAGGGATAACCACAGTCCCGCCTATGATCAATCACTGATAACCACAGTCCCGCCTATGACCAATCACTGATAACCACAGTCCCGCCTATGACCAATCACTGATAACCACATTCCCACGTATGACCAGTCACTGATCACCACGACCCCGCCTTTGAGCAATTAATGATCACTGTGGCCCCGCCCATGACCAAGGACTAACCACTGCGGTCCCGCTCATGACCAATGAATGATCACCACAGTCCCGCCCATGACTAGTCACTGATCACCGCAGCCCCATCCATGACCAGTCACTGATCAGCACTGTCCCACCCATGAGCAATCACTGATGATCACAGTCCCACCCATGACCGATCACTGATCACCACGGACCCGACCATGACCAATCAATGATCACAAACTCCGCACAAAACGCCCGAGCCCGGGATTCGAGCCCAGGACCATCTTGCTGTGAGGCACCACCCTGCCTCCTGATTACGAAAGAATTACGATGCATTGATGAATCCATTTTTTCCTCGATTCCTTGTTGCCTTGAGTACGTCAACACAGCGAGTTGCAGAAATGATCACTTTGTCTGTTTCCTCAGTGCACAGTTCCTTCCAAGCTCAGGCCTTAAGTGGACTTTTTATCTCCTCCACACCATCTTTCTCAAAGGATTATGTTCTTCTTTTCACTACGCACACAGATCGGTAATTATAGATGTGTGAGAGAAATGCTTTCGCTTGTTGTAGCGCACTGATTCATGTGACAGGCTGTTCATTAGAGTCAGCGGCCTGCTTTACTTAAGTGTGAGTCTGTCTTTCTGTAATGTGTAGCAAGCTGCTGCTGGCTGCGGGAACAGAGTATGTGTGTGTGTGTGTGTGTGTGTGTGTGTGTGTGTGTGTGTGTGTGTGTGTGTGTGTGTGTTTGTGTGTGTGTGTGTGTGTATGGAATATTTATCTTTGAGTGATTTGTCTGATGATTAAATCCTAATAACAGCTCTGTTTTCATTGCACTTCATCATTTTATTATTTAAAATCAACAGATTAGAATCATTTTCAAAATGATTATAAATCTTTATTCCATCAAATGTCTTAAAATGAGAAAATGTGTTCATTATTCACAAATAGGTAAAAGAAATGAACAAACCCCTGTAGTATAGAAGCAGACAGCTCAAATATATCAGTAGGATGCTCATCATACTACAGCAGATTACAAAAAACAAACAAACAAGCATCACGGGAAGTAAACACGGTGATGTGCTATTATAGGAAAATAATTAATGAGTGGGTGGTGTGATGACGCGGAGTTACTGGTGCTACGCCAAATGTAATCAGGTTCTAATAACAGCGCGTCCCAGTGTGTTTCATTCGTCCTATAGCACAAGAACCTTCTAGTAGTTATTTTTTTATAAAACTAATTTTTTCTTTTTGGTTTTTGTTCTTTTTTGTCTGCTTATATGAAATAAGTTCCTGTTATCTGTTATGTACTAGCAGCTATAAACAGTCATTTCGTCACCGGCGTTACATTGTTCTCGTTCTTAATGGTATTAAAACAAACAAAACAAGAATATTGCAGTTTATTTTGTTAGTGAGAAACTAAAAAATATAAACCTTTCCGTCATAAAGATGTCTGAAAATTCTAATTGCTGACTCTTACAAAAGCTCGGACACTGAAAGCCCCAGTCAAATACGTCACATAACAGGTATACAACAGGTCCAAGACAGAATACTGGTTAAATCCCTACGTAGGACAGTTGTGGGTGTGTTATACAAATCTCACCTGTTGTGCGATGGGAGATGCTGTTAAAGACCCTTGTCGTAAAACATTCACTCGCTCATTTGCCGAACTGATTAATCCTACTAGGGTCACGGGGAGGCTGGAGCCTTTCTCAGCCGACACTGGACGAAGGCAGGGTACACCTTGAACAGCTCACCAGACCATCGCAAGGCAACACACACACAACAATTCACTCTCACATTCACACCTAGGGGCAATTTGAACAGCCACTTAGCCTCATGTGCATGTTCTTTCCGATGAAAGCACGGAAAGAACACACAAACTCACCCAGTACTCGAACCCAGGACCTTCTTGCTGTGAGGTGAACGTGCTGACCACTACACCACTGTGTGTCCCTGCATAAAAATATATATATGTATATATTATAATATAAATAAATAATAAATTATCCCCCTGTCTCACAGGTAATTCTTGACTTCAGGTCCATTTCCAAGATCTGTTGTGCGACGCCCGTTGAAAGGCGTGCCTCATATGGTTCCTCAAGACTTTAGCTTCAAGCATAATCATGACCACCTGACCATCTATTTATTTAATTAAGACTTTAGACTTATGTAACTAATTATGTAATTAATGTGCATGTCTTTGGACTGTGGGAGGAAACCGTAGAACCCAAAGGAAACCCACACAGGCATGGGGAGAACAAGCAAAAACCACACAAAAAGCTCCCTCTCCGAGCCCAGGACTTGAACCCAGGACCTTCGTACTGTGAGGCAAAAGTGCTAACCTGACACCCCCTAACTACAACACCCTTCCACCCGCATGGATATACAGTCAACCTGTAATTAACTACTGTCACAGTAGTTTCACAGTCTTATGAAAAAAATTAACTAACACCAGTAAATCAGTTTGGCTCGCTCAAAAGAAAGTATGAAGACAAGACGGTAGTAAGTTGAAAATCTTTCTCCCACCCCCCTTCTCCTTGTCTCTCCTTCTGACACGGAGGTCTCTTGAGACCAGAAATAAGATGTGTTGCCCTTTCTAGCGCTGGCTCTCGGCTGATAAATCGAAGCGAAAACTCTGAGAAGTAGTTGTCAGAGGAGTTTAGGTGCGCTTCATAGCCGCAGAGGGGCTGTTTATTGATGCCTCTCAGGAAGATGAGGGAAAGAGATTCAATGAAAATGTGCAGAAAGATTTGACAGCCCAGACCGCTGCATAACTCTTAACTCTAACCCTCCATCCTGTCATATCTGAGAAGAACAGGTCCTTCAAACCGAGATACCAGCTACGGTTCTGGGCCATATACGCCATTTAAATTCTTGAAGAAATGCCTGTTTCGGTTAAGGACTGCAAATCAAGCTGTCGTGGATGAAGTTTGTGGAGATGTATTTGCTCTGAATTGCCGCGGCATCCCAGAAAACTGAGTTTCAAGGACATCGTGATGTGTGCTTTCTTTACTGAGTAAAGTTGACATGTCACTGAAAGTAATTTTTGTAATAACGTGCTGATTTATCATGTACATATTCCAAGCTAGACATGTTCAACAGCTAGCGCCATCAACCCGCGGTCACCCTAGTGCCTGGTTAGAATGACGCTTACTTTTACCCCCCTTTTTTTTTTGCTAACTCTGAGTTTACTGAAGGCATTAAAGAACGATCATTTGGCTTGATTTCGCTTGGAATGGTTTGTGTTCTGTCATTAGCACTGGTTTATTTCCAGCCTGTGGTTTGAAGCCCAGCTGGCTGATTGCTGTCTAATGCTTCAGTACACAGTGCTGACTTGTCAGAGTCTCTTAATTGCAGTTGTTGGTTTACTAAGGGCAGTTTTAATTTGCAGGCAGACATGTAGTGCATGGTTCTCTGGTTGGAAAACCAATCCTATCACAAATTGGCCCAAGTCTAGACATACTGCCTAGGTAAGGTTGGAAAGGTATGTACATGGTGCCCTCAGATGTTTAGGGAACAGGAAGGTCTTCTGGTTTGATTAAAACTTTAAGGGATTTAGATATCTAGGCTAAGGTTATTCCAACTCCTACTAATCAAGTTCATCACGGCGTGATGGGCTTTCTGATTAGCCGGCCTTCCCCCACTGCTCCCCCAGACGCAGTGGTATCTTTGCCTTCCAGCACATTGAGCATGGAGCTTTAGGGCAACCAATGAGAACAGAGTAGGCTCAGAGAGCAGAAAGACCATAAATACGGAAGCAGCTTCCTGAAGAACTGTGGAGTTTTTTGGATTAGTAATCATACTTTGGAGCTCCACTGGTGTCCGAAATGAAAGATAAAGGTCTGAAAATAGATATGTCTGACCTTTATCTGTGTCCCTTGTGACTTGGCTCCAAAGATGGTGGCTCCAAGGCGAGCCATACTTGATAATCAATGGGCTTGAGGTACAGGTCAAGATTTAACAAGACGACAGCTTGTTTCTTTTTGCCCTTTTGGACAACGAACAGAGATAACAGGACATCAGTGAGGGAACATAGCAGAGAAGGGCTGGGGATGTCACAGTAACTGCAGGGGGCAGGCAAGGTACTAGAGGACGTTGCCTGGTATGCTGAGGTATTGAAATGCCAAACATCCAAATGGCACAGTTTGGTGGGTGTTTTACTTCCACTGTTGTCTTTCAACCCAACTAAATTACCTTCTATGACTAGTTAGCTCATCATTTTAGAGTCGCATGTTGGTATGTCATGTTGGAGTGAAAAAACATCGCAAGTGTGGTGCTCAGCAAGTCTCCAAATTTGCCTTTAGGAAGACAACTACAGCACTATGGCTCAGTCATAAGGAATTAATGTCACATGAAGGAAGATCAACCAGCAGTGAGTTTTAGAGGTCAAGCCTCAAGTAGACTCAGCCCATGGCTCAGAGAATTTGATTTTCATTATACATTTTTCTGGCCACAAGATACAGAATCATTAGGGTTGCAGACACTTGCTTATATGTGCTCATTTGTACACTCTGGTTTCTGAGTGGCTCTGGTTCTGGGTGGTTAATGCTCGGTTCTTGGGTCTGAACACATTCCTGGTGACGTTGGAAGATGTCTGAAAGACTGAGGTAGACCATGCCTGAAGCCAACAATATTGACACCACTAACCAAACAACCTCAGCCGCTTCGATAGTTCTTCCAGCGTTCTGTCTCTAGATTTATTTGTATAAAGTTCACCTTGTTTAGATTCAGCCTAGGTGCTGACTCTTAAAACTGAAATCAGCAGGCACAAGTACAAGCATCATGACTTTTCCATTCACAGATGATTGGATTACAGGGAGGAGGGTGTACACCTCCTCTCAACCTAAGTCAGCTGGGATTGGCTCCAGCTCTCCTACGTCCTTGACAGATAAGGGCGTAGATAATGGAAGGATGGTATCAGTGCAGGTTCTGCACACTCCTGCATGCCTCCGATGGCACCTTTTCATAAATTATGTAAAATGCTATTGTCACGGTTTCCCTCCATTCGACTCTGTACACCTCCCAGCTGAACAGCACAGCAGTTACTTCCAGGTTTCTATGGCGGAAGAACTACAACATGCATACAACACACCACACGAGGCTTAGCGAGCAGTGCGCATGTGCAGATGGTCATGACCCAGGGTAGGAGGAGTATATATGAACGGCCAAAGTAATACACAATGTGAAGCACTGTTATTGTTTCCTCATGGACACTACTTGCCAAGCCTTTGTTTCTCTGTTTGTTCTTAGTGTATAACTTTCTTTTGCCTACTTGCTCCTGATTCCTGTGTGACCTATTATATTCCCTGCCTCGTGTATGATCTCTGCCTGCCCGATACCTGACCTAGAGCTAGTTCTTCTTATGATAGTCTTTTTTACCCAATCGTGTTAGCTGTGCCTGCCTGCCGTTGGTTTTGGACTGTGATTCCATACTTACAGTCCAAAACCAACATCAGGCAGGCACAGCTAATACCCATTACTTCATCCATATTGTGGAGTGACAGTCATTTGATTAAATTCTACTAAACAGGAGCACATAGTACTGCGGTACAGCATTAGCGACAGAACGACAGTGAGAATGAGCATGTGTTTTTGTGTGAGAATGATGTGAAGTGAGTGGCTCATTTAGTCGGTATTCTGTCTCAGTAAAAACAGATGGAGCTCTCTGGAGCTGTCAGTCGTAAAACTTGTCTTTTTTTCATACATATGCAAACGAAACATTTGGAGGAAACACAACCCTCGAAAAACTCTCACTAACAATGCGTGAGGCATTGTTGGGTTTCAGTTCGGCGCTAGTTTCAGCCCGGGAGCCTGTTCACGCCTTTTGAAGTTCTAAAAAATTGCCGGACTGAAACGACTTGCATTAAAACAGCTCCTTGGTCGTTCATTCATTTCACCCTTTTCAACCTTAATACTTTTACCCCCAAATGATTCTCATTGCCATCAGGACACATTTAACCTTAAACCAACATCCACTTCAGTAAGCACTCAGCACCGATTTGCGGTTCTCTGTCGGCCATGGGCTCCACTTCACGACCGCTTCCTGTTGGCACATTAATTAATATCGCGCTCTGTTTCACGTGGCCCGGGGCACCGGGGTTAACGACTGCTCTTATTGTTTTAGTAAAGTGCTCTTCACTCTCTGGCACACTCCCAGCTTCCCTTTCTCCCCCTCCTGCCCCACACCTCTCCCAGATCCACATCATTTCCTCCCATCACCGGAGCACATGCATAATTGATCTTTGAATTTGAAGAGTGGAATTACGATGATCTGGAGAAAAACGGCAACATGATGGTTTATGTTTTTTTTTTTTTTGGATTAACCATTTCTGGTTGGATGAGCAAACCGTCCAGCTGGGAAACTGGAAACTTTTGAGCGTCAAAGTCAAAAAGGGGGCAGCTGTGGCCCTCTCCCTGGAGAGATATGAAGCATTACTGTGAAATCTGGAGAGTTTTAATGAGAGTTACAACACACTGTGGTTTAAGCACTGGGGCTCTTATTAGGAAACAGAAAGTCTCATTGCCAATTGCTGCAAAAGGACTCAGCGTTTTAAAATCCCATATAAACCAGTGAATTAGCTCAGACTCTCATATAATAAAATCATGTCATTGTCAATGCTGGCTGTTTCGGATATCCTTAAATCTCTTTGTGCTGATTTATATACGCAATTTATACCACAGCATCATTCCGTTGTTGAATCTTATTGGTCCGAAGCTGATGATTCATTTTCTATAATGACAGCTTGGATGGGAGTTCTGTTTATAAAGCAAATTACAGCTCTATACTCTAATGGCCTATGAAAAAATGGCGAAGTCTCCAGTGTGAACCCTCCATGTTGTTCCATGTTGACCTCCCCTATAAGCATTCCAAATGTGAAGTATCAATCCTGTACTTGAATAGCATGAAAAGATGGGGAAAACAAATAAATTAATCGGATATTTCATCCAAAATCCCCCTTATTTTTGCCAAATTTTAGTTATGTAGCACAATTGTTTAAGATAAAACACCTCAAGCAGGCGTTGTTATAACTTATTGGTGAATGTATATGAACATTCTAACCTTCATCAGTGACTTTTATTTTGTTTTGTTTTTGTTTCGGATTTTCAAACCGTCTTATCTTCCAACCATTCTTACAGCAAGGTGGCCTCACCAAGATGGCCGCCATCTAGCAGCTGAATTAAAATGCATCCAGTTTATTTATTTATTTATTTTTTAATCAGTGATAAGGACCCTTCACACACACACCCACGGTGCGAGGTATTGTTGTGTACACATGTGCCAAGCCTTCTGTTTTTGCTTATGCTTCTCTGGTTTTTACTTTTTCAGTTTTTTTTTTTTTTTTTTTTTTTTTTTGCCATTCTGTATTTTGTCTCTGATGTTGTATGCTAATTGCCTGATTTTGCACCTGCTGTTGACCTAGACTCCGCCTCACGTTCTAGATTTGTTTGCCTGTGCTTCTAATAAATCCAGCTTATACGATATCTATGACGAGGAACATTGGCATGTGTCAGTCGTGGACTAATCATTCAACTTATCCAACGTCAGTGATGGATAAATTGGCTTCTAGAAGCATAGCAAGAATTAGCTGGTGGCTTTCCACTGATCACTCACTCATTTGCCAAAGCACTTAATCATTCTAGGGCTGTGGGGAGGCCTATGTCAGCCGACACTGCGGAAGAGGGGGTGCACCCTGGACAGCTCATCAGACCATCACAGGGCAACACACACATAACTCTTCACATTCACACTCACACCTAGTGTCAATTTAGAACAGCCAGTTCACCTAATTTATTATTATTATTTTTTTTATGTTGCTATACTGTATTAATCCCACAAGGGAAATGATTACCTCTGCATTTAACCCATCCAAAGTGAGCACACACACACGTAAACAGTGAGCACACACACACACTCAGAGCAGACACACACATTGGGGCGCCCAGAGAGCAGTTGGGGGTTAGGTGCCTTGCTCAAGGGCACTTCAGCCATGAAGGTGAAGGAAGGGAAGGTGCAGCCCACTCCCCCACCGCCACACATTTTCCCTGCAGGTTCGGGAATCGAACCAGCGACCTTTCAGTCCCAAAGCCGCTTCTCTAGCCGTTAGGCCACGGCTGCCCAGTGTGCATGTGCATGTAACGTGCATGTCTTTGAAACAAGAAAATATTTTAGACGAATAATAATTTTATCTTTATTACATGTCGGCTTACAAAATAATAATTGAAAATATGATTTTATTAGTTTAGAAATTTTTTTGTTGCTTCCGCTCTATGATGTACTCCATAGCAACGGTCTGTTAAAAAAGAAATAACAGCCCACTAACTTATTAATTATGGACCAATCAGAATCAGGTATTCAGATGAGCCATGTGTTAATTTTCTATAACAGCATGACATGGAATGGTTTTAATTGTTTTGTAAGGTGCGTCTGTTGGGCTTTTTACACCCGAGCCTACTGGCTCATCAGGCCGGTATTTTTATTGGTACCCATTTATACTGCTGGGTGCATAGAGGCACACTTGTGGTTAAGACCTTGCCCAGGGGTCTTAGCACAGTGGCGGTCTAACAGGGATTCGAACCCACAACCTCTCGATCATGAGCCCAGCACCCTAACCACTACAGCACCGGCCCCAGATTATTATTGTTTTTCCTTGTTACCGTGCTATTGAATATGTTGGAATATAATTTTATTATACATCATAACCAAGAGAGATAAAAATAAATAAAAAGGTTGTGTAATGACGTTAGATACATAGAGCCCGGTTCTTCCATAAGCGCAATGGTCCACTCGAACAGTAAATGTTCCTTTCAGCTCTTTTTTCCCCGCAGTACTGTAATTATTCAGTATCTGGAGGATGATATGAGGCAGAAATGTAATACAGGAAGTAAAAACGTGGCTGTGTATTTGTGAAAGGTAATCCACTGTGTTTCAGTTGCTCAAGCATCTGTTTCCACACCTTCTGCAAGCCACGATCGATCGAAACGGATATATTTCGCCGAAACTTGGCTGTTTTCTCCCTGCTCGGCCGTCCGATAATGAACAGGCGATCTGGAGTGTGAGTGTGTGTCTCGCACTCGCTTTTTCTCTCAACTTCAGTCTATACACTCACACGTAAAGTGCTTTTTAACTGAGCTGGATGATAATGAAGCAACCGACTCCAGTATTTCAGCACTGTAGGACTGCACGTGTGTGTGTGAGTGTGTGTGTGTGTGTGTGTGTGTGTGTGTGTGTGTGTGTGTGTGTGTGTGTGTCTACATTTCAGCGCTGCTATAAATCCAGGATGTTTGTGGTGAGCTGAGTGGTCTGCTGAAAGCTTGATATACGGGTTGAAAAGGTGACTTGCCACTGTTATATATATTGAGATGCTGTTTTCACTCTTTATTTCTCCTGCGCTCTTTCTCCTCTCTCACCTGCCTGAGAATATTGATTCTCTTCCTCTTTTTTTTTTTGAGCCCTATAATGGTGACTGACTGTGTGACCTTTGTATCCATTCCATTAGGGGTATTACAAACCAATCCAATCTACTACACCTACACAAGTGGTCCTGTTTTACAAGGCAACACACACACACACACACACACACACACACACACACACACACACACACACACACACACACACACACACA
>JBCNYH010000024.1:4780865-4791332 GCA_039654325.1 Tandanus tandanus
GAAGGGGAAGCCAAGTAGGAAAATATCTCCTATGAAATCGTGGAACGTTAGAAGGCAAAAATCATGTCAGAGGGAACCAACCCCCCCCCCCCCCCCCCAATCATTCATGATTGAAAAAAAACAGCCATCATGGATTTGTTTTTGTTTTCCTTTTAAACGGATTTTCCTCAGTATTATATTCAAGGGCTTGCGCTGAACATGTGTAATTTTAACATCAGCATGACATCTCTACAGAGATAATTAAGATTGTCTCAGAATGGCGGTTCTGCCTGGAATTTAATTCCAGTTATAATGTGATAGTGGAGATTAGTGATGTAATCCAATCAGGATTTAGATCCTGTAATCCACATTATTGATATTTCAATAAAATAGAGTTGTTGTTTTTTTGTCGCGAAGGCAATAAAAATGGCTGTTGTTTAACAAATAAACTCTTTATATTTATACTTGTGTTTGGCGTTCATTAGGGTTGTGTTTTTCCCCTCATCAAAGCTAATCTAATCTTGATTATCAGGGAACCCTTCATAAAAAATACACTTTCTTTTACCTTGAATAGTTTGTTAATCTCAAGACGTAGCACACACTGTGCCATGTCATTAGCATTGCCGATACACTGAGGTCAGTAACATCATACAGTACCTGTGATGTTTATCTTACGGTGCGGCTGATTCTTAATTCTGATTGGTCACTATAATTTTGATGCCATTGTTGATTGCTTTCCTATCACAGCACGGATGGTCCTGAGCTCGGGGAGGACGTTTCTGTGTGGAGTTTGCATGTTCTCCCAGTGCTTGCGTGGGTTTCGTCCGGGTACTCTGGTTTCCTTCTACAATCCAAAGACATGCACATTAGGCTAACTGGCTGTTCCAATTGCCCCTAGGTGTGAGTGTGAGTGACCCACCTTCGCCCAGAGAACTATTAAGAGTAATTGGTCGAGAAAATGAGTGAGTGAGCACATCCCATGTGTTTAATTCTTAATTATTACCTCCGCCAAGGAGGTTTTGTTTTACCTGTGGTTTTTATGTGGGAAGTCTCTTGAAATTTGTACCAGAGGTGGGAGTTTGGACGAAGAAGATTCCGTTCGATTTTGGAGATGATCCGGATCAAATCCTGGATTCAGGACTCTTTTAAAGGATTCTTTAACACTGTGAAATAAGACTAATTTTTTTGTAAGTATATTATTACCGCAGGCCCAGCAGGGGGTGCTGTGTACTTTTTTTTTCAGCTCGGCAGAGGTTTGCACTCTCTTAGTGCTCCTGTTACACAGTGAGTTTGTGTCTTGTCATCATAAGGGCAGCCATGGCCTAATGGTTAGAGAAGCAAGTTTGGAACCAAGAGGATTCTGGTTCAATTCCCCGACCAGCAGGAAAAAATGTGTGGTTGCGGAGGGGGGGCTCTTCCGCTTCCTCCCCCTTCCACCCCTTCCTCCACCTTCATGGCTGAAGTGTGCTTGAGCAAGGCATCTAACCCCCAATTGCCCTCTGGGTGCCTTAATGTGGCTGCTAATGTGTGTGTGCTCACTTTGGATGAGTTAAATGCAGAGACTTTCCCCTTGCGGGACAAGAAAATAATAAATAAATATATAAATAGTTAGTGAGATTATGAGCTTTGGACTATATATTTAACTGTTGACATTGTCCCTGGAACGTTAAGCTGAGATTTGACAGCGTGTCACATCAAAATATCACCAAACACGACTAGAACGAAATGACGGCAGCTTCCGAGGATGAAGTTAAAAGTGTAATTTCAGGATCTGAAGCCTATGCTGAACTGTTCCAAGCAGTAAGAAATGGTTGTGCTTGACTTTCAGTCTAAATATTAAGCTGTTCCAAAAACACAAACAGCACAAAATGACTTTTAAAAACATTTCCAAGAGTGTTCAGGGTGAAGGGATACAGGCTTATAAACGTTAAGGCGGTTTAGTTTTGATTTAAAAGGATCATGTGCATTAAAATCAGGACTATTCTGTTACGTAGCTGCTGAATTAATAAATGAATCAGCTGTGAAATCAGTACATGCTGTAATAAGGACTGTGATGGCTCAATGGTTGATGCTCTGCTTTACCAATAAGAAAGTTGGTGGTTCAAGCCCCTGTACCACCAAGCTGCCACTGTTTGGCCCTTGAGCAAGGCCCTTAACCATCAACTGCTCAGTTGTATAAATGAGAAGAATAAGGGCGTCTGCCAAATACGATGAATACGTGTAACATTCACATGTATTTACCCATTATCATTAAATTTAAGATATTCTTTGGTTGTCCCTCTGGTGGAACCCTAAAGGTTCCGTGTAGTGTTTATTTATTTGAGATGGCTTGGAAGTGGGGCAGTGGTGGCTTGGTGGTAAGGTTCTGGCTTACTGATCTGAAGGTCGGGGGTTCAAGCCCAGCTCTCACCGGGTTGTCCCTGCTGTCCCCCCAGTGCAGCTAACTGGGTTATCAAAGGCCAGCCATGTCTCTCACTGTCTGTGGTGAGAGGCGTGTAAAAGAATCATAAAGAGTAGGCCATTTGGGTGCTGTCAGCGTGTTTCTGCCTTGGTGTGCTCCGCCCTCACCCAGAGTCGGCTGAGATGGCCGACATGGCTGACATGACCCTAATGGTTTGGAAGCTAGGAAGGTTTAATGGCCGAGTAAAACTTTAAAGCAGGGGTTCTCAAACATTTTATCATCCAGATTTAACTTTATAGCAAATACAGTATGTATCGTTATCATTTTTATTTATTCTGATCTTTACAGGTTTTTATTCTGGAATTTTCCACTTATGTAAGTTAAGCTGCATTTAAATTGAACATTATTTCATGTTGTTACATGTTGTTGTTGTTGATTAAGACATTTCACTATAGTCACTTAGGATCACTTAGAAAGTACATTGTTGATAGTCCTACCACAGCCCTTGAAAAATTATTATTATTATTATTATTATTGTTATTATTATTATTATTATTAATGATAAAAAAAAATAATAATAAATTAATAATAATATATGTAATGTAGCAAATAGGCCCTATAAGGGAACTGGTTTTAATTACCTGTATGCTTATCTTTTGGTATGTTCTATAGTATGGGGATGTGACCAAATTAGTGAAAAAAACACTCTCTTTTGAAGGTTTTACAAGATGCTTAGGGTTTGACCTTTGAAGGTTACTCAAGTTCAAAGGTAATTATCTCATTTGAAAGCCCATATATGGTTTCCTATTAGGGGTAGTTACTTAGGGTAAGTAATGGCATGTACTGTATATCCACACTCATTTATAAGCGCATATTAACATTAACGATAATGATAATAATAATAACAATAATAATATAATAATAATGATAATAATAAAATAATGATAATAATGATGATAATACAAATGTAGAGACCTCAGTCCATGTGGATCCACAGACCCCCCTTTAAGACCCATACCCTTAAGGAACCCTTAAAGAACTATTTTTTATAGAAATTTTGTCTTGTACTTCCTGCTTAATCTAAATGTCTCTCCGAAGGATATGAACATTACACAAAGTCTCCTATGTCCTTATGGTGGCCAAAAACCATCCATGACACCAATCGGGGTAATGAAATAACAGCTCACGGAATAAACGAACGCGGCCTTGGTGTATCCTGGAAGATCTTTTTCTTTTACTTTTCTTCTTTTTATTTCTATTTCTTGCTTTTCTCATGCCTTGCCTCCTGACTCTAAGTCAAGTCTTGTTTACCAAGCAGAAGAGAAGAAAAAGAAAAGGAGAGAGAGGTTAAACCTTCCGGAAAGAAAGAAACAAAAAATACAAAAAGAATTTGTAAAAGCAGATCGTTTGGAAGGTTATTTGTGTTAGAGATGATCGGCTGCCAATTAGGTTGTACAGAGACATGAGATCAGGTCACGTGTTCATTTTTGTTCACTATTTTCTCTCTGGTATCACAGAAACAAAGCGAGCAGTTTTTACTCCCTAGGTTAAAAAGATCAACTGATAAATAAAGATGTTTCGCTGTGTATTTACAATGGTTGTGCAAAGGTTTGCATCCCCTGTGGTCTCTTCATGTCAACTATGAAAACTGTAATAGATCCAAAAACCACAATTCAAGTCTAAAAACCAGTAAACAGGCAGAGGTCAGTCGATCAGGCAAACAACACAGTAAAGATAATCCAAAATCATTCATTCATTTGCTAAACCTGCTTAATCATACTAGAGTCGCACAGAGGCTGGACCCTATTTCAGCCGACACTGCGTGAAGGCGGGGTACACCTTGAACCGCTCACCAGACCATCACTGGTCAACACACACACACACACACACACACAAAACCATTCACATTCACATGTAGGGCCAATTTGGAACAGCAATTAACAATTAGCATCAATGTGCATGTCTGTGAAACCCCCCTAAGCACGGGAAAAACTATGCCACCCTGCCGCCCTAATCCAGAATCAAGGTCAAGGAAACAGGCAAACATCCACACAGAGACACAGTATCAAAAGATGCCAGGGTGAAACAGGTCATACACAGTAATGGCTAAACACTTACATTTACCAGATGCTCTTATCCAGAGAGTCTTACAATGATCATTTATATACAACTAAGCAATTAAGGGTTAAGGGCCTAACAGTGGTGATAGAACTGCTGACCTTCGGATCAGTAACCTATCGCCTTAACCACTAAGCCACCACTGCCCTGACTAGCAAGTTTATTAGCTCGACGTTGCACCATGTGACTGATAACAAACTTGTTATATAAGATTTAAGCACTGCCTGAAAGCGAAGCTCCTGATTGGAAGTCGATCGGTTGGATGTTGTTTTGGTTTAAAAACAAAAACTGTTTTTGTATACATTTCCAGATGTTTGCACACATCAAGTTAACACCCAAGAGCAAACAGCCAATCCCATCCAACTCCCACCAAAGAACCAACAGCCATTCAGCATCGCAATGCGTATGGATGTACGATTGTATGTTCATATGGACGAATGTACAAGTACAAGCCATGGACTATCAGGTCAATAGTATTTTTATTATGGTGGAAGGGTTGCACTGGAGCTTTTTATCATGTGTAAAAACACCGTAGCATTAAACATCTGGCTGGTTTCATCATTCTGAAATAAATGCGTGCACTCAGTTGTATTTATCTTATGTAAAAAGTGATATTTGTTTCTTAGGATGCTTGACACGAGTGAGATTAGAGTGTGTGTTAGTCACTCAGGTCGGCTGATGTTTCGCGCCGTAAGACATTCTGGCTTCAGGTTCGTTAAAGGAACTGCAGGGTCAGCGCTCAGATCCTCATGAGCTTCCCTACAGTTATCTGTGGCTTGTTTCAGGGTGAAGTCCTGTTTAGAGATAACGTTGGGACTGGAGACTCCTTGACTGCAGGGTGCCACCAATGTACGGCATGTCTTTTTCCCACCGCTAAGCTTTTACCGGCATTAGCAAGAGCATGGCTTCTGTCAGTATTGGTTTGTTCCTTTGCCTGACAGGTGGCGCAGCGTCTGTACCAGATGCTTGGATGTCGGGGTAAAAAAAAAGATGTGAAGAAAGAAAATGTGAGAACGCTGTTATCATGGCAGGCTGCAGGAGGGCAATAGGATTTTTACTTTAATTGTGTGTGTGTGTGTGTGTGTGTGTGTGTGTGTGTGTGTGTGTGTGTGTGTGCTGAATGAACACATAGCGCTATTGCTGTCTAACAAGCTCTCTTATCACCATGAAACTTCTTCATTCCTAGATTTATTAACATCATCGTTCTTGCTTTCTCTTTTTCCCTGTGTGTCTCAATCAGATCCGGGTGGACGGACCCTCCCACGGTGCTTTTCAGTACGAAACGGTGCAGGTGGTGGAAAACGGGCCGATCCTGCGCGACATGGCCTTCTCGGCTGATCAGCACTTCCTGTATGTGATGTCAGAGACCCAGGTGAGTCATTTGCTCGTTTTTTTTTTTTTCCCTGCATTGCTGTGTAAAGACGTCCTCTAGGTAACACGCGCTGTCTCGGGTCCTGTGTGGATGAGAGGGATGTGTGAAAGCAGCGGAGTAAAATTATCCCAGAGCAGAGCGTTCTGAATGTACCAATCACTGACTCACACACACACACACACACACACACACACACACACACACACAAATAAGCACTGCCAGAAATTTCTAACAAGAGGTGGGATCATTTGCAGTAATTAGACTACCATGGCGGAGGAGGGGATGCTGCAGGGAGAGAAAGTTTTGGTGTGTGTGTGTGTGTGTGTGTGTGTGTGCACTAATGTGAATTATGAAGAGCAAGAGAGAGGATGGAGTGGGTGCATTAGACTTTACAAACTTTCCCTTTTACACAAACACGCATAACCATGCACACACACACACACACAAATGCACACACACATGTAATTTACTCACTAAAAATGCTTCGAATGTCGCAGTCTGTGTGTAATGCACATAATGGATGGAGTAGATTGGCCACTGCGGGCGATTTCTCCAGCACCACTAAAGCCCGTAAGCCATTATGCCACATAGTATGCTATATTCACACATCAGAATAAAAAGCACTTACCACACAAAAAGACACACTTTTGTCTGTCGCTATGGATGGCGCTTATTACCGCGTGGAAAGGATCAAGATGACACCATATAATGCAGGAGAAAGCAAACTGGCTTCAAGTGTGACCTGCGAGAAACCTGGAAAACAGCGTAGTGGTTTGCACGTCCGCCTCACAGCAAGAAGGTCCTGGGTTCGAGTCCCGTGCTCGGCGAGGGGGTATCTGTGTGGAATATGCAGTTTCTCCCCGTGCTTGCGTGGGTTTCTTCCGGGTTTCCTCCAACAATCCAAAGACATGCACATAAGGCTAACTGGCTGTTCCAAATTGACCCTAGGTGTGAGTGTGAGTGTGAGTGTGAATGGTTGTGTCGGCTGAGATAGGCTCCAGCCTTCTTGTGACCCTAGTAGGATTCATCAGTTAGGACAATTAGAATGAGGAAAGAACAAAGCATCCATAATACCTTTATAATGCTTCATATAATATTACGTGTATATGAGTTGGGCGGCATGGTGGCGCAGTGGTTAGCACGTCCGCCTCACAGCAAGGTTCACGAGCTGAGTTCGAGTCCCAGGCTCCGGGCGTTTGTGTGTGGAGTTTGCATGTTTTCCCGTGCTTGCGTGGGTTTCCTCCGGATACTCCGGTTTCCTCCCACAGTCCAAAAACATGCACAGTCGGCTAATTGGCTGTTCAAAATCACCCCTAGGTGTGAGTGTGAATGATTGTATGTGTCTTGGCCCTGCGATGGCCTGGCGAGCTGTCCAGGGTGTACCCCGCCTTCACACAGAGTCGGCTGAGATGGGCGCCAGCCTCCCAGCGACCCTAATAAGGATTAAGCGGCTTAGAAAATGAATGAATGAATGAATGAATGTATACGAGTTAATGATGTCAGATGACATAACATATTATAATACTAATGCATATGTTACAATGCTTTATAATGCACACACATTAGTTACATTATTTTCATTTATTTATTATTCAAACCGCTTAATCCGTCAGACCAACACTTGTCAGACCAACACACACACATACACACACACACAAAACTATTCACACAGACTCACACCTAGGGACAATTTGGAACATCCAATATGCCAAATGTGCACGTCTTTGGACTATGGGAAGAAACCGGAGTACCCGGAGGAAACCCACGCAAGCACAAGGAGCCTCGCTGAGCCTGGGACAAAAACCACGGTCCTTCTTGCTGTGAGGCAGACGTGCTAACCACTACACCAGATGTGCTAGGCCTACGCCTTCGTGCCGCCCAGTGCGCATAGTGTTATTGCTTATCGAATTCTTTTATATGAATTCAAAAACATGCACTGCACATTAAAGCTTGCAGTAATGGTGGTCTGATAACCCATGATACATGTGTAGATGTACAGAAGTTACACCAGACGCCTTGTTATAATGTATTATACCGCCTTTTATTAGCACCTATAATATTCTTATGAACACATACTGTATAATGCGTGATGCAATTTGAGCTCATCTGAAGTTCTATTCTTTATTCTTTATATAGGCATGCATTAGTCATTATCATGTACTGTTTCTGCTTTATAATGCATCATTCAGCATGAATACAGAATCCACAGAAGGTCTTACCTGTCCTTGGCCTCTGTTTTAAGCAGTGCATGAAAAATAAAGGCAGCAGTAACGAAAAAGAGTCTTTGAGTTGATGGTTTTGGTTATATGTGCAGTGAGGTTGTAAAGTTATCGGTGGTAGCTGTTTTAGTTCTGCCTGTTCTGGAAAATTACAAGTTGCTTGATTTTTTTGGTCACGGGCTGCAAAACAAAGCAAGAATCTCTTCCTCAACACCTCGTGTAAGTATTCAGATGGAATTTATGACTAGTTCATTTGGAGGACAACCACTGAGATTCTCAGGGAGGTTCTTAAGCGGAAAACAATGAAGCCACGCCCTCAATGTTTTCTACAATCAACACTTGAAAACTGTGTCTTCAGGATTTTTAGTGAAAGGTTCATTTTCATCCTGAAAAGCATTTCTGAACAGGAAAAAGAAACCAAATAAGTAACCCAAGGTATAGAAATTAAATTAAAATGAAAGTTAAGGTGTTTTTTTTTTTTTTTTAAGTGAGTTTCAGTTCTGTTGATCTCAAGAAGTAACAGAGAGAGAGAGAGAGGGAGAGAGACAGAGAGAGAGAGGGAGAGAGAGAAAGAAAGGGAGAGAGAAACACACACAGAGACAGAAACAGAGAAAGAGAGAGAGGGAGAAAGAGAGAAACAGAGAGAAAGAGAGAGAGAGAAAGAGAGAGAAACAAAGAGAGATAGAAAGAGAGAGAAAGAGAGTGGGAGAAAGAGAAACAAAGAGAGAGAGAAACACACAGAGAGAAAGAGAGAGACAGAGAGAGAGAGAGAAAGAGAAAGAGAGAGGGAGAAAGAGAGAGGGGGGGAGAAAGAGAAACAGAGAGAAAGAGAGAGAGTGAAAGAGAGAAACAGAGATAGATAGAAAGAGAGAGAAAGTAAGAAAGAGAAAGAGCGAGGGAGAAAAAGAGATAGAGAAACAGAGAGAGAGACAGAGAGAGATAGAAAGAGAGAGAGAAAGAGAAAGAGAGGGAGAAAGAGAGGGGGTGAGAAAGAGAAACACAGAGAGAAACAGAGAGAGAGAAAGTAAGAAAGAGAAAGAGCGAGGGAGAAAAAGAGAGAGAGAAACAGAGAGAGAGACAGAGAGAGATAGAAAGAGAGAGAGAAAGAGAGAGGGAGACAGAGAGAGATAGAAAGAGAGACAGAGAGAGAGAAAAAGAGAGAGGGGGGAGAAACAGAGAGAGAGAGAGAAAGAAAGAGAGAGAGAGTGAAAGAGAGAGAGAGAGAAAGGTAAAGAGAGATGGAGAAAGAGAAGAGGAGAGAGAGAGAGAGAGAGAGAGAGAGAGAGAGAGAGAGAGAGAGAGAGAGAGAGAGATTAACTGACCTGTTTTCACAACAACATAAGGTGTATACTGGAGATCCAAAGCCTGAACAGATCACAATACTAAATATATCACAATAATTATCAGATTAAATATTCTAAACTGGGCCAGGGTCACCCCTACCAATGCATGGAGTTAAAAGATTGACAGAAGCTTTGTTTGATAAGGATAAATGAGGCGGGGGCAATTAATTTCATTAATGATCTTGGCCTACAGCAATTAGCCTATTAGCCCAGTTAGCGTGCTCAGTCATCTGCTTTGTGTTTGCTATAAACATCTTGGGATATTCTCTGTGGGATAACGTAAATACATTCACCATGTGTGTGCAGACACACACTCAGACACAAGCGTTATTTAGTGTGATATGAAGACCACTGAACATGGGTAGCTCAACAAGACAAGAATATCACAGTAACAGTGAACTAGGGGTGGTGAACTAGCGATGGTATGTTTTTCAGGGTGTACCCCACCTTCACCCAGTGTTGGCTGAGATAGGCTCCAGCCTCACCATGACCATAATAGGGTTAAACACATGAATGGATGTATGATGTGGCTGTGTGTTTACCCTGCGATGGCATGGCAAGCTGTATCTTCCACTGTTGGCTGAGATAGGCTCCAGCCTCTCCATGACCATAATAGGGTTAAACACATGAATGGATGTATGATGTGGTTGTGTGTTGGCCCTGCGATGGTCTGGCAAGCTGTATCGTCCAGTGTTGGCTGAGATAGGCTCCAGCCTTCCCATGACCATAATAGGGTTAAACACATGAATGGATGTATCATGTGGTTGTGTGCTGGTCCTGTGATGGTCTGGCGAGCTATTTCGTCCAGTGTTGGCTGAGATAGGCTCCAGCCTCACCATGACTATAATAGGGTTAAACACATGAATGGATGTATGATGTGGTTGTGTGTTGGCCCTGCGATGGTCTGGCGAGCTATTTCGTCCAGTGTTGGCTGAGATAGGCTCCAGCCTCCCCATGTCTATAATAGGGTTAAACACATGAATGGATGTATGATGTGGTTGTGTGTTGGCCCTGCGATGGTCTGGCGAGCTATTT
>JBCNYH010000024.1:4795352-4806775 GCA_039654325.1 Tandanus tandanus
CTCTCTTTTGCTTGCTCACTCCCTTTTTCCACATCACATTCTGACTAATGTCTCTGTTTCTCTCTCTCTCTCACTCTCACTCTTTTTCCATATCTCTTTCTAACTAATCTCTCTCTCTCTCTCTCTTTCCCTCTCCCTCTCTCTCTCTCCATCTCTCTCTCACACACACACACACACACACACACACACACACACACACACACTCATGCACACCCACACACATATACACATACTGCATCTTTCCTTCAGGAAAAGATTCTCAGCAGAGAAAAACATGAACACCCCATAGATGACCCCCTGCGGCTTCGACTTCTATAGCCGAGCTCGGTGAAGAGTAAAGAGGTGAGAGAACAAGAGAGAGGGAGAAAGTGTAAGAGGAGGAAGCACAGACCAGTGGGTCGATAAGAGGACGGTGGCAATACAGAGCAGTGGAGCGAGCAGTTGTGTGTGTGTCATTAGCCGGCTTGGTAGCGCCTAGTTGGACTGACAGTGTGTGTCGAAGCCCTGCTGAGTTCCACAGTCCCCACACAGCAGGAGTGAGAAACCGCAAACAGTCTTGGACACTGAACACACTGGGGTTCAATTTACGATTGCATGTCTGTGGGCTGGACTGGAGTTTGTCCTGAGTGTGTCTTTATTAGCGTTTACCGCTTTATTAGACAACACGGTACGGTACGATTCGTGAACAGAAACAGATTATTACTTCAATTGATTTTAGCTGTCGCTCCTGTCACATTGGTAACAACAGTAAACAGGAAGATGTGGGTGTGGCTTAAAGGAGTGGTAGCCATTAAGTGGATGTGTAATCATCACACAGTACAGTGTAGCCTTCATGAGTGTAACCTAACATAAAGTTTTTTAATCTGACCTCTGATAAAATTTCATATTTACATCTGTTTTTATTTATTTGTTTTTATCTAACAGTGTTCCACCGTCTCGGAGCCAAATTAGGCCAAATAGGAAATGCCTTATTCACTATGGCTGCTCACCATATAGGGTATAACATACTGTGGAACTCTGTAGGACGTACCACATTGTGCACATACACAGTAGGAAAGCATTCTCTGTCCAGGAAAAGTGTTTTTGCTGCATTTGGAAACCTTGAAAGTATTTGCACCCCCGTAGCTCGCACACTCATTTGCCAAACTGCTTTATCCTACCATTATGGAGCATATCTCAGCCAACACTGGGCGAAGGTGGGGTACACCCTGACCAACTCACCAGACCATCGCAGGGCAACACCTAGGGGCAATTTGGAACAGCCAATTAGCCTAATGTGCATGTCATTGGACTGTGGGAGGAAACTGGAGTACCTAGAGGAAACCCTTTCAAGCAAACTCCACACAGAAATGCCCGAGCCTGGGACTCGAACCCAGGACTTCTTGCTGTGATGTGGACGTGGACAGTTTCCCTTTAATGGTGATGATTGTTAATAAATAATGCATTCTGTGCATGAGGGACAGATGGGAATCCATATACATGCTTTCAAACAGTGTAGTCCTCTTTGACCTTGAGTGACAAGGTGAAAGGTCAAAATTAAGGTCACAGGAATTTGAGGGCGTATAACTTCAAGACGAGTGCTGATAGTCATGCCGTTACTATGGAACCCTAATAGGAAACCATATATGGACTTTCAAATTAGACAATTACCTTTGATCTTGAGTGACCTTCAAAGGTCAAACCCCAGCCTTGTGACATTTTTAAACAAGGAAGGCTTGGGCTCACGAGTGGCACATCTACAAGGTGTGTGACTACCAACCTTGTTCGAATCCAGGTTGTTGCCGCGGCCATCTGCGACCGGGGGTCCATGACAGCTGATTGGCCGAGCTCTCACGGGAGGGAGGGAAGGCATACGCTCCCCGGTCACGCAGCGATCATCAGCCAATCCATGGGCATCTGTGAGCTCATTCGTACAAAAGGGGCAGATAGCGTGTTCAGTACTTGACTGGTGGGAATCAGATATGACTAAAATTAGGAGAAAAATAAATAAATAACAGTCTTTTTTTTTTGGCAAATTTGGTCACATCCATGTTTTATAGAACATATCATGCTGCCAAGTGGCGCATCGACAAGGTGCGCGACTATCAACCCGGAGATCGCAAGTTCGAATCCGGATTGATGGCGAGCTAATTGGCCGAGCTCTCACGGTGGGGAGGGAGGGCATACGCTCACTTCCCTGTCACTCACAGCGATCACCAGCCAATCATGGGCGTCTGTGAGCTCATTCGTACGAGGGGGCGGATAGCGCTTTCCCTCCGAGTATGTTAGACCGCCCCCAAATACGCATACGCAGCAGTTCGAAAAAAAAAGGTGGGTGGCAGCATCGCATGTCACGGAGGGGGCATGTACATGCTTCCCTGGTTGGAGGTGGTCGTGTGATAGGGAAGGAAATACTTGATGGGTGGGAACTGGATACGACTAAATTAAGGAGAAAAATGGGGAAAAAGAAACCCCCCAAAAAAATAAAAAAATAAATAAATAAAAAGACGACACTCTGAGTGGCCCCGTAGTTGTAATAGCATTGTTCTAGTTGTATGATTCTGAAAGTTCAGGTAGAGTAGAAGTGCATTAGGAAAAGGCTAATGGAGAGCATTTAAAATATCAGAGCTAATGCAGCTTTTAAGAATCGAGGATAATCTGTTTGCTCAGAGCGATTCCACACGACTGTTGTTATTATAGTAGTATTATCAGTTCTTGTCTGGGTTCTTCTGTGCCTTTGTTGTCGCTGTGATTTTTTTCTGAGCTTATTAGGATTTCTTTTAGACAAAGGTTAAAAGCGTGTTCTCGGGGCCGGGAGATCCGATTAGCATGTTACAGTTGACCTCAAGCTGAACAGTCATTTGCTAAGTTTTATCCATCTTAGCCTTTTAAGCTAAATATGTCATGGTGTACTGTATGCGAGAGCCTCTTTATTGTTTTGTTTGGGGCGGCACGGTGGTATCATGATTAGCACGTCCGTCTCACAGCAAGAAGAGTCCTGAGCTCGGAGAGGGCACATCTGTGTGGAGTTTGCACGATCTTCCCGTGCTCGCATGGGTTTCCTCCAGGTACTCGCATGGGTTTCCTCCCACAGTCCAAAGACATGCACATTAGGCTAATCAGCTGCTCCAAATTGCCCCTAGGTGTGAGAGTGAGTGTGTGTGTGTGTATGTGTGTGTGTGTGTGTGATTGGTTGTCTGTTAGCCCTGTAATGGTCTGGTGAGCTGTTCAAGGTGTACCTCGCCTTCGTCCAGTGTTGGCTGAGACGGGCTCCACTCTCCCCATGACCCTAGTAGGATTAAACACATGAAAGTTCCCGGTGCTTGCGTGGGTTTTCTTCGGTTGCTCTGGTTTCCTGCCACAGACCAAAGACATGCACATTAGACTAATTGGATGTTCTAGAAGAGGGCACCTCTGTGTGGAGTTTGCACGTTCTCTCTGTGCTTGCGTGGGTTTCCTCTGAGTACTCCGGTTTCCTACTACAGTCCAAAAGCATGCACATTAGGCTAACCAGCTGTTCCAAATTGCCCCTGGGTGTGGATGTAAGTGTGAATTGTTGTGTGTGTGTGTTGGCCCCACAATGGTCTAGCGAGTTGTTCAGGGTGAACCCCAGATTTGCCCGTTGTTGGCTGAGATAGGCCCAGCCTCTCCGTGACTCTAATAGTAGGATTATGTTTGGTGTAATATTGGTGGGTAGATTTTGTTCTTGGTTGTGGTTTCCTTTGTCAATCTAAATGAAGTAAAAGGTGACGAGGTATCAAAATTAAATCTCTCTCTCTCTCTCTCTCTCTCTCTCTCTCTCTCTCTCTCTCTCTCACACCATTCTATCCCATTTTTATGGTTCTGAATCACCTTTGCCATGCCTTGTGTATAGTTTAAGGCAGTTTAAGTGCAAATTATCGACAGCGTGTAACACACCAAGGCAATTATGTCCGCCCTCAGGGAAGAGTCACTCGCTTCTCCTTCAGATCAGAGGCGCGCACCATCTGGAACCTCATCAACGAAACCTTTCGATAAAAACGACCTTTAATTTCATTTATGGGAAGGGGTTTAGCGCCAATCATGCTGGCATCGTGCTCCGTAATCCTTCGTGTTTATGAAATCAGTTTTATTGGCTCTTCCAAAGCAGACTATAGTCAGTCCTTTCAAAGAGAGACGAGATGGAAAGATTAAAACAGCGGGCCTGATTTTAGCCGCTTGGGGAAGTGATGCGTTTGATTTGTAACTTATTAGTTTTATGGACCAGTGAAGCACTGCTTCTTGTTCGAGATGGTAAACATGCACGTATTTTATGAATCATGAAATGCTGATGCAGCAGCATTTATACAAGCACAGGAACCATAAAGTAGTGGAGTGAGGGGGAAAGAAGTTTACACACCACATACTTTTTAACACAAGTAGAGTTGACGCGCGTCACCTGAAATGTGGTAACGGTGACAGATCCTTGAAAGTCTGGTGAAAAACCTAAAGAAGGAAGCACCCGATTCCGGAGGCGTGTTCCGCTGATCAAATCTGTTTGGGATGGAGGATCGTATGAATGTTATTTGGGCTGTATGATGGAGCGGGTATATATTTGGCAGGAGCTCAGGTGCTGTAACATAATAGAAATGTAAATAATCTCTAATGCGGTTTTCTTGAAATCCGTTTGAATATTTTAGATGGAAAAATTGTGCTGACAGGTTCGTCACACCGATGCATCAAACTCGCTCAGCTGATTCGTGTTAACAGATTAATATTATACGCTGCTGCTCAAAAGATTTTGAACTTTTTTATGAGAAAATAAGGATTGATGTTCATTCTTTTTCTGATAAATTAAATAAGTTTTATTTCTTTTTATTCCTTCAAGCTGATCTAACAGTCCAAACATACACTCATCACTCACTCATTTGCCGAACCGCTTAATCCTAATTAGGGTCGGGGGAAGGCTGGAGCCAAGGGCGGGGTACACCCCGAACAGCTCACCAGACCACTACAGGGCAACACACTCAACCATTCACACTCACACTCACATCTAGGAACAATTTGGAACAGCCAGTTAGCCTAATGTGCACGTCTTTGGACTGTGGGAAGAAACCAGAACACCTGGAGGTAACCCACACAGGCACAGGGAGAACATGCGTACTCCACGCAGAAACGCCCAAGCCCGGGACTTGAACCCAGGACCCTTTTGCTGTGAGGCTAACATGCTAACCACTACTCCACTATGTCACCCCCAAACAAACACAAATAAATTAAATAAATAATTAAACAAATACATATACACATAAATACTTACAAAATAAACCACAGGGGTCCAGACACTCCCGCCAAAAGGACCATTTCATATATATATATATATATATATATATATATATAGAACAATCATAGCAAGTTTGAAAGCCTTAGCCTCATGCACGCGGCAAGTAAATGTCCGGAAACTAAAGTGTGACAGACGGACGGACAGACGGACGGATGGACAGAACCCATTCCTATAGCTCCTGAGCCACTTTGTGGGCGGGAGCTAAGCAAAACAAAACAATAAATAAATAAATAGGGCGTCACGGATGCAAAGTGGTTATCATGTCCGCCTTCCAGCAAGAAGGTCCTGAATTCGAGTCCGGATCTTGGCGAGGGCATCTCTGCGTGTTCTCCCTGTGCTTACGTGGGTTTCCTCCCACAGTCAAAAGACATGCACGTTAGGCTTACTGGCGGTTCCAAACTGCCCGCAGGTGTGAACATGAGTGTGTGCGTTGGTTACATTTACAGCATTTGGCAGACACCCTTATCCTCAGTCACTTTTTTTATCCAACTGAGCAATTACGGGTTAATTGCCTTGCTCAAAGGCCCAACAGCGGCAGCATGACAGCAAGGGGGCTTGAACCTCCAACACTAAGGATCAGTAAGCCAGAGCCTTAACCACTGAGCTACCGCTTTCACAGCTGAGCTGCCACTGGTTCTGCAATGGACTAGCGAGTTGTTCAGGGTGTGTCCTGCTTTTGCCCAGAGTCGGCTGAGATAGGCTCCAACCTTCAGTGAGCCTGATAGGATACAAAGGTTCAGTGAATCTATCTATCTATCTATCTATCTATCTATCTATCTATCTATCTATCTATCTATCTATCTATCTATCTATCTATCTATCGGTCTGTCTGTCTGTCTATCCCTTTATTTATTTTTTAATCATCTATAATTACGTGCTGTTTACCCCCAGCCTGTGATCACATTTAATGCCAAATGCCATAAACAAAATAAAATATAACTGTAACAGAAGAAGTGATCGATATGTCGTAATTTCCAGCCTCTACAACATTAATTAGAAGTAAGTGAAATACAGACGAGAAGAAATAATGGAAGTAAGACGTGTTATTACTCTGGTGTGTGTGATGTTGGGTGGTAGTGATGCATAGAGTCTGTAGGCTGGATGATAAAGAATTAGCTGTGGGAGTGTGTGTGTGTGTGTGTGTTGCTGCAGGGTCCACAGCATCAGAGGCTGAACACAAATCCACTTAACGTGCAGAGACGCTGCTTCACCATACAAATAATTGCATTTTCCATCTGGGGCCTGGAGGGACTGAGCGAACACTATGTTTTTTGCTAACCTGGCTAAATATGGCCCAAGCTGACTAATGTCACAGTGTGTGTGTGTGTGTGTGTGTGTGTGTGTGTGTGTGTGTGTGTGTGTGTGTGTGTGTGTTTCACGAATGAGCCCTTTGAGACAACTCTTTCAGGTGAACGTTGAGAACCGACCCACATATATGAGTCTTTTATTTTTCATATAGGAGATGTAGGTAACGGCATTTCACTTTAGTGAAATCGAATTCAAATGTTTCCATGGTAACCGAGAGCATCTTGAACCTCGGCGCTGTTCATTAGCACAGTGGTGAGACGTGTGTTTGACTTTGGAATCATATGCGGTACGTGCTCCTCCGCGTGAGGGTGTAATAATAAAAGCAATTGGAATTAAAAGTGTGAATGTTCAGAGTCAGTTAGCTAGCATGGTAGGTACATTACCTAGAGTTAGTGATGCTCACAATAATTTGATCATAGCTGTGAGAGGTTTCCTTGGTGTCTGCCTGTGACTATTTAAAGCAACATTAGATCGAAATATTACCTTAAAATTTATTTTGATGGTACATTAACTTGCAATACTGAGTGAGAATGACTCGTCTTCCATACATGACATGTACCCAGAACGCTAAATATAGCATACGGCGTAATACTTTAGGATCTTCAGACCCTAAGAAGAACTTAGCCCGACAGACGTCATGGGAGAGGCGTAGAGACCAAAGCCGCCACTGTTGGAGGAAGCCAGAAAAAAAAAGAGAGCGTGACCGAGCATGAGACCGGACATGAATAAATCTTGGCCTGGCTCTTACTTCTTGGCAAACGCTAAGAGAGATAAAAGGCTGTATGACCCGACGCCAAGCTAACATCAGTCCTGTCTCAGGCTAGCTTTCAAATAAGTGAATTAATTCATCTTGCGCCAAAACGTTTAGTCAGTCTTTGCCAAGTAAGTCTTTGCAATCTTGCAAGAGCTAACTCAGCTAGCATGTATATTACGTATATCACTGACGTGAATGTATCGTGTAGCTGCCACCATTTTATTTGAATACACACCCATATCCTGAAAACCAAAGCATTGCATTTCAACAAAAATGAAACTGACGGTCATTCTTTGGTTTGTTAGTGTTCATCTCCGATGTCACAATAAAGAGAACTATGCAGTCGTGTAAAATCCTGTAATGATACTTTTGTCAGTTTTTGGCTTGCGACATTGCCTTTGCTGTTTCTGTATCCTTCAGCTGTATCCTTGTAAACAAATGAGGGGAGCTCAAAGCACGACTTGAACTCCACAACTGTAGGGGGAGCCTATGAGCAAAATACACAAATTATTACAAACCTTTACACCAGTTAGTCGGTGGCTTGTTAGCAGTATAGCTACATTATATGCTAGTTTGAATTGCTCTAGTAAGTATCTTAGTTGTCAAGTGTTAGGTTTCATTTATTATTTGATAGATTTAGCTGTGCGGTGGCACGGTGTGTGGGTGATGTAGTGGTTAGCACATCTGTCTCACAGCAAGAGGATCCTGGGTTTGAGTCGCGGACTCGGCGAGGGCTTTTCATTGAGGAGTTTGCATGTTCTCCCTGTGCTTGCGTGGGTTTCCTCCGGGTACTCTGGTTTCCTCCCACAGTCCAAAGACATGCACATTAGGCTAACTGGCTGGGTGAAAGTGTGAGTTTGAATGCTTGTCTGTGTGTTGGTCCTGCAATGGTCTGGTGAGCTGTTCAGGGTGTACCTCGCCTTCGCCCAGTGTTGGTTGTAATAGGGTTCAGCCTCCCCGGGTAAATTGGCCAATGAGTGAGTGAGATTTGTTATTTCCTAAAGTACAAATGAGCCTAAGATAGCAAGTTTTTTAGATATAAAATGAGACGAAATTCTGCTCATTATAAAACATTTGTTTTATTGAGATAAATTAGAGCATGTTTACTAGCAGCTAGCTAGCAGAGTAGCTCTGTTAGCTAAAATTCAAATTCAAATTTATTGTCACGTACAAAATCATACACAGTATAATATGTAGTGAAATGCTTAGTACGACTGTCATAAAATTTGAAGAATAGCTATCAATACCAAGAAGAAAGAACAATAACAATAACTATAACTATTTAAAGGACTTTATAGTTAAAGGTCAATATAAATAAAAAAAATGCAAAATATAAAATAAAATAAAATATATAAAATAAAATAAAATATGAAATAAAATATAGGATACAAACATATATAAAATGAAATATAAATGCAATATAAATGCAATATAATGAAATATAAATGCAGTGGTGATTTTACAAGTAATATAGTCTGTAAAGTGTCAAGTGTCTGTGTGCAAAGTGTCAAGTGTCTGCAAAGTGTAAAGTGTCAAGTGTCTGTGTGCAACCATCAGCTGAGGTGGAATTTAATGTTTATGTGTAGGGTAGAGTCTGCAAAGTCCAGGTACTAGTGTTCTGGTTGAGGGCCCGAACGGCCTGCGGGAAGAAGCTCCTACTCATTCGCTCAGTGTTTGCTTTCAAGGAACGGAAACGTTTCCCTGACCGCAACAGAGTGAAGAGTCCATTGTTGGGATGGCTGAGGTCCTTCGTTATCTTCCTGGCTTTGGTCCAGCACCGCTTGCTGTATATAGTGTCCAGGCCGGGAAGCTCGATACGGATGGTACGCTCTGCTGATCGCACCACCCTCTGGAGAGCCTGTCCTGTTTGGTGCTGTTCCCAAATCAGGCTGTGATACTTCCCGTCAGGATGCTCTCAATGGTGCAGATGTAGAAATATAATATATTAGTTTCATCTTTTAAGTTGAATTACTGAAATAAATTAACTTTTGCACGGAATCCTAATTTTTCAAGTTTCACCTGTATTAACAGTGGTCAGTACAAGGCTATCAACACTTGTGAAAACATTGACAGTCAAGTGACTGGCTACGGGGATAAAAATTGTTGCACAAATTGCCAATAATTAAAAAATAATTTATCATTAAAATTGGACTTAAAATAGACATATCTTTGTTACTTGTTTCTATTTGGTATTGTTTTTGCTTCTCAAAAAATACTATAATACAACAGAGCCCATTCATAAAGATGTAACTTACTTCCAGTGCTCTTGCTTCCTTTTGGCGTTGTAATACGAAAAAACTGTGTCACTTAATTCTTTTTTCAAATTTCATTCTACACTGCTGGTTTTTATTTTCACACAAACATACTTTTAAAAGGTGTAAACAGCTACCCAAAGCCCATTTACTGCAAAATGTCATTTTTGACCAAAATGTCACTTACTGCCTTTTGGCATTGTAAGGCAGCAATGTTGCAAGCTGTTTTCAAGTGAAAATAGCTAATGTATGCTTTACAAATTTGCCAGACTAATTTCCATAAATATAGACCTATCATGATCATTTGCGTAATGAGTTGAACAAAAAAGGAATGTGAAGTCACATTGTAAAATACACTACAATAGTATACAATATCTTTAATCAGAATACTTTCTTTTGACATGCTTTGGTCATGGGACCACAAAGTATTTCTTTTTCATTTACCAAAATCTAATTTCTGGCAAAAATCCAAACACAAAACACAGTGGTACTGAATAATTGGAAAATAGACATGACTGAAGCAGTTATATTTGCATTTAATCAGTTTTATTGGCAGTAAATATACAAGATTTTACAAGACATTTTTAAAGAAAGATCAAAAAAGTGTTTAAATAGGATAATATGGTGGTTATCAGTGATGGCTTGGGAAAATTATGATCAGTGATTAGACAATGGAAACAATGGTGATCAGTGATTGGACACTGGGAACATCTGTGATCAGTAATTGGGCATTGGGAACAATTGTTAGTCATTGGGAACAGTAGTGGTTAGTGACTGGATGTTGGGTGACCCACCATTGTTTTTTTAGGAAACAATAACAATCAACAACAATCAATAATCATAGTAATAGTAATAATAATAGCCTTTGGGGTCAATAAAGATCATTGATTGAAACAAACAAATGTGTAACTTCATAAATGAACAAACAATCATGAAAGCAGGGGCTTTATGTGACATTGACGATAGCTGCTCTCTAAACTCGTATAGCGAGCAGTTGTAGTGAGTATAGTGAGTGCAGACTAGTCATTAACTGCTTTCAAAGCTCTGTTCCATCAGGTTAACCTTCATGACATACATTTATGCCTGAGAGGAAATGGGAATTTCTAGGAACCAGGGCATGGTATTTTAATAGACTGTGGCTCAAATTGTAGCACTTAAAACCTCAATATGCTTAATAGCTGCTTAGTATTCAGTAACAGCCATGGATAAATGTAAGATTAAGATTTTCCATCAGTGGTCTGAACTAAGCTCTGTCCCTTGGGGTGAATATGTGGATTAGAAAAATTAGTGAGGGTCATGATTTTTGGGTTTGACTTCAATTTATCTCAATGTGCCACTGTTTTTATAAGATTATAATTTGAATTGTGCCCACTTACTCACTCGCTCATTTGACAAACTGCTTAATCCTATAAGGGTTGCAGGGAGGCTGAAGCCTATCTCAGCTGACACTGGGCGAAGGTGGAGTACACCCTAAACAGCTCGCCAAACCGTCGCAGGAACACACACACACACACACACACACACACACACACACACACACACACACACTAACTTCTACGACACCCTGCCACCCCCATGCTCAATTACAAATACCATATTTAATAATCTCAAAGGTTATTAAGTTGCTGATTGAGCAAAAAATAGTAAACAATATTAACAGAATCTGCTTGATTTTATCTATATGAATTTGAGTATAGATGTTATGTTTACTCATTTATAGTCTTTTCTGCTTCTTGCCTTTGTGTACTTTACATCAGGGGTCTCAAACTCAATTTACCTGGGGGCCGCTGGAGGCAGAGTCTGGGTGATGCTGGGCCGCATCAGGTTTTCC
>JBCNYH010000024.1:4812413-4826518 GCA_039654325.1 Tandanus tandanus
TTAGGTAAGCTCTTCACTGAGGTTATTTTCACTTTACATAAGGCTTTAGGTAAGCTCTTCACTGAGGTTATTTTCACTTTACATAAGGATTTAGGTAAGCTCTTCACTGAGGTTATTTTTACTTTACATTAGGCTTTAGGTAAGCTCTTCACTGAGGATATTTTCACTTTACATAAGGCTTTAGGTAAGCTCTTCACTGAGGTTATTTTCACTTTACATAAGGCTTTAGGTAAGCTCTTCACTGAGGATATTTTCACTTTACATAAGGCTTCAGGCAGGCTTTTTTACTGAGTTTATTTTCACTTTACCTAATCATCCATTTCACTGATGCATGATCTTTCTCAGAGGCAAACACACACACTTGTTCCATGAGCACCACCGGAAAAAAGTGGTATTGGTTTCACTTTATTCAGCCAATGAGGCGCATGTGAAGCATACCTTACAAAGCAGAAGTGATATTTTATAATTAAACTTTAAAAAAAAAAAAAAAAACATTGAAAATGCTATATTTTTCACAATCCATTGGAAGTGGATATAATTAAACAGTTGTTCCATTTAGATCTCTTGCTGACAGAAGCCTATCAGCTCACGTGCAAGTCGATTCTTTTGGGCTAATTGTTTAATATCTTAAATATGTGGTTAAATTATACCCCAGCCTTGCTAAAGTCTAAATTCCGATTGGTCAAAAACATTTTGCACTCTTAATAGAAATTGAATGGTGCATATATTTTTTTACTTTACGGGAATCCATATGCAGATTTAGATTGCTTATGAATAAGTCAACAGTCACAAGAAATAAATACATCCCGGAGCCACTCCTTGTAATGTCTGGCTCGGCTGGAAAGGCTGCAAAAGTACATAATTAAAGTAATTTTTATGTTAAGGTCTATTTTATACAGTCATTTTGGACATGTTTTCATGAACGGTGTTGATACTTCTATGTATTGATTTGCATGCACGATATGCTGCTCTACAGTTACATATCCTCAGTTTCTATAGCCTGATATTTTAAAATGAGAATGCAGAAAGACACACACACACACACACACACACACACACACACACACACACACACACACACACACACACACACTATAAACGTCTGTACTCAGATTAAGCCCCTTTCATGAATATTAAAAAAGCTCATTTCGGAAAAGTGTAATTTCACCACATTTTCAAAGCCTTATTGTTCATCATAGCAGAAAGACCTGGTTTCTTTATCTGCTCCCTGATCTGCATTCGCACCTTACCTATCTGTGATTGGCTGTTAGAGAAGTGTGTTTGTCCGAAAATGCAGCTTTAGAGCTGTGAAATGGAGTGTGTAGAGATTACCTTGGTAGATGATATGCATCAGACTGCAGGAGAAATGGGGAAATAGGGAAATGTGTTGCTTCCTGGAGATTGAACTAGTCTTCAGGATCAGACCTGGGTAAGAACGCTTTGCTACGTTTGGCCTTTTATGTATTAATCAGATTTAACGGCTCAGTGCAGAGGAATGCATCATAAATGTAGTCTATATTAAAGGGCACGTTGGCTTAATATGGAGGGAAAAAGATATTAGTCAGGATTTAGAATGGTGTTGTGATTGTTTATACCAAACATACAGTTCTTTCATTCGCAAATCTCCTTGGAAATTTTCTATACCAGCTGTGACTCAGTAAATCAGAAGTATTTATAAACACACACAGCCTAATCCTCCATTGTTCCTATAGTAACAACTCAGTCACAGTGACTTGCATGCATTTATTCACATAAATTAATAAAAATGTGCTGTAATTAAAACATTTTATCGTCGATATGGTGAAACTTTATGTAAGACGATGATGGAAGGAGTCTCCAGTTTAAAGTGGAATTAAACCCAAATTAAAAAAAACAATATAAAAAAAAAGTTCCTATCAAATGTGCTATGCTTCATAAACCCTTTTTCTTTAAAAATATAAAAAGAGCAATAAATCCAGGTGGCACAGGGGCCTTGTGGTTAGCACAGCTGCCTCGCAGCAAGATGGTCCTGGGTTTGAGTCCCGGGCTTGATCATTTCTGTATTGAGTTTTGCATTTTGTGAGTGTGAGTGGTTGTGTGTGATGACCCTGCAATGGTCTGGCGAGCTGTTGAGGGTGTACCTCACCTTCACCCACTGTCGGCTAAAATAGGTTCCAACCGCCCCACAACCATAGTACGATTAAGCGTTTCGAAATAATGCAAAAAGTGTTAAAAAAAGTGTAGTGGGCAGCATGTCCACCTCACAGCAAGAAGGTGCTGGGTTCAAGTCCCAGTCTTAGGCATCTCTGTGTGGAGTTCTTCCAGTGGTTGTATGGGTTTCCTACGGGTACTCTGGTTTCCTCCCACGGTCCAAAAGCATGCACGTCAGGATAATTGGCTGTTCCAAATTGTCACTAGGTGTGAGTGTGAGTGGTTGTGCATGGGTTGGCCCTGCAATGGTCTGATGAACCTTTCCTGGTGTACCCCACCTTCGCCCAATGTTGGCTGAGATAGGCGCTAGCCTGCTAATGGATTTTAGCATTGCAACCTTTAAAATGTAAGTAAAAACCACCTGATGATGGAAATATACATATTTTCAGTGTGAAAGGAGAATCTGAAAGGCTTTCCTTTTGTTTCACTTCAAGTGCTTTGTCACAGTGAGTAAGTGCGTCAGCATTAGAAAGTCTCGAGGATGGAGGAGTTTTTTCTTTCACTGTGACAAGCTGTATATGGCTGCTATAATGTGAGTAATTCAAGAAACTCTTTTGCGAATATTCCACAACATTATATGTAGATTTGATCAACTGAATCTTTTTTGGTGTATTGACAATCACTTTTTAGTGACTCACTGAATCAAATAGCTGTTTAAGTGGATTAGTGAATTAGGTAACTGTGTAGTGTACTGAAATGAACTGCTATTCAGTAAATCACTGAATCAAATAGCTGTTTAGCGGATCACTGATTTGAATCACTGTTTGGTTCAGTGTTCTCCAACCCTGTTCCTGGAGATCTACCTTCCTGCAGGTTTTATCTCCAACTAAAATCTAATACACCTCTTTGACCCATTCAAGAACTTCTTCAAGGCAATAATAAGGTACTCAGGTGTGCGTGATT
Organism: Tandanus tandanus; assembly: GCA_039654325.1. Lineage (NCBI taxonomy): Eukaryota > Metazoa > Chordata > Actinopteri > Siluriformes > Plotosidae > Tandanus > Tandanus tandanus. The sequence goes on from JBCNYH010000024.1 coordinate 4,815,507, forward strand.
AAGGTTGGAGCCAAAGTCCTCAGGAAGGTAGATCTTCAGGAACAGGGTTGGAGACCCCTGGAACACTCAGTTGAATTACTGTTTATTGTATTGGGTTGAATCGCTGTTAAGTGAATCATTGAATCAAATAGCCGTTTACTGAATCATTAAATCGAATCACTGTGCAATATATTGAATCCAATTGGTGTTTATTGAACCACTAAATCACATAGCTGTTTATTGGTTCATTGAATTAAATCACGATTTGGTGTTCTGAATAGAAATACTGGTTAGTCCACCAACTGAATCCACCACTGAATGCACTGAATCCACCAACTTTTAAGTGAATCTCGTAATTGAATCCATATTTATTGTATGCTTCTGAATTGCTGATTGGTGAATCACTAAATCAAAGAACTATTTAATGGATCAGTGAAAGGAATCACCATTCAGTGCTTTAAATAGTATAGCTGTTTACTGAATCACTCAATTTAATCATTTAGTGTTTTTATATAGAATCACTGTTTAGTGAATCGATGATTCATATAGCTGTTTATTGTATTTAATTAAATAACAATTGAACTGAATAGAAAATAGAAAATAAGCAATGGAACTGCTGTATATCGAATATAAACGGCCATGTTGGAATAATGTAGAGGCATGATATGGCAGTCAGTTATATTTTTAATCCAGCTGCAAGCATTTATTTGTTGAACCGCTGAATCCTACTAGGAGGCTGCAGCCTATCTCAGCCGAATCTGGGTGAGGGCAGGGTACACCCTCAACAGGTCTCCAGTGCATCGCAGGGTCAACAAATGCACAAAAATTCCCACTTACACTCACACCTAGGGGCAATCTGGAACAGCCAAGCAGCCTAATGGTTATGTCTTTGGACTGTGGGAGGAAACTGGAGTACCTAGAGGAACCAACGCAAGCACAGGGAGAACAAGCAAACCCCACACAGAAACGCCCTCTCCAGGCCCAGGACTCAAACCCAGAACCTTTGTGCTGTGATGCAGATGTAACCAAGAGCTTCAGTGCAAGTCAGCTTCTCTATTTCTGGTCATCAGTCAAAATATCTTCAGCTGAGCTTGTGTAATATTTCCAGATTCTGTTCTGATCTGATGAGTTCTAATTTCGGAATAGTACTGCAAGGATTTGATGTAATATTGCAGATCATGGCAAGCACCCAAGATGAGCGGCTGAAGACAAATTGGCGATGATGATGATGATGATGAATGCTTCGAGCTTTGTCATAACAAACCTGGTCTGTGAATGCATACAGTATGAGGCAGGTGGGTCAAGGGCAATGTTTCCAACCCAAGGACATTAATTATTTCACTAATGATTTCAGCATGTTGACAGGAAGTGTTTAGATCTTCGCTGTTCCGAAATTAACACATGCAAAACGATGCAAAGGCACTTGAGATGATGACGCGCTGTGGGGAAGCATCTGTCTCTCGGCTTCAGTTCTAAGTAGCAGACAAGTAGACAGGAAGTCTCTCGTGCTGTGTCTTTTGCTCTGAGGCTGACAGCTGATTGACAGCAGTCATTGACCACTGACGGGTTATTAATCAAAAGGCCGATGAAAGCCGAAGGCTGTAGGGCTTTGCCCCAGGAGACAGTGGTGACATGGGGTCCTGTCCCTTCCGGGTTATTACATCTATATTCCAACGTTTCTCTCACTCTTCTTCACTGATCCTGAACGAGAGGACTTCGAATGAATCCTGGCGTGTTCTGAAGTTTAACTAGCATGATGTGTGAGGTGTGCAAATGTTCATTTCATATTCACCATTTCATCATTTCACATCGTCAGCAGAGACATTTCCCCTGTGGCCGGTGTGAAAACACTGGTCACTGTCACCTTGACATAATTTGGGCAGAATAACAGTTTCCCAAATCACAACTTCCTGCTGCTTGTCATCTTCACCTCCATGCACATGTCTCCACTTACTTGCCATGTGTTCTCTATTCCTATTCCTTTTTCCCCCAGTCAAATCGCTTATTATTAACCTCATGTTCCTCAATTAATAAACAGATTAACCCTGGGTTTACACTGGGGCACGATGTCCGCGATCTCCGCGATTAAAAAAGCGCGGAGCTCCACGATTTATGACGACACTTAGAGCACGATCAGGGAATAAAAAGGAGGCAGCTCACATCCAGGTGATGAAACTTGAAGAAATCGTGTTGCCAAGTTCAACAAGATCCTCCTACGATGGCGTATCAAGGTCTGTTATGCTCTGTTAAAGTCCGTTAAGCTCTACCGCACTCTTCCATGCTTCCTACGTTCTATCATGAGTGGCATGAAATCATAATGCAGTGGGATAATTGTGGCAAAATTTTTGACAGTCAAAAATTTTTTCACGATCATCTCGAATCCACCAAGTTCCCTCAAGATCATCCCAAATCCACCATGTTCCCTCAAGATCATCACGATTTGATCCCATGACCCTCCGCGCTCATCAAAATTCACTCAAATTGTGGAAATCATGGACATCGTGCGCCAGTGTAAACCCAGGGTAAAGGAAGCGTGTCATGATTTTTACCCAAATTTAGCTACCAAAAAGACTAAATTTGAATTCATTTTTCATTTTCCAAATTCATTTGAATGAGAGAAGTCTTCATCTGAATCCTCTCCGATGAAGAACGCTCTGTTCTAACAGTCACCCAAGAAAGAAAAGCTGGAGAAACCTTCATAGCTCTGAATAATAATGTGCTCCACTGCTGAAAATGGTTCTAAAGGACTTTCTGGATGGTTAAGAGTTGTGTAACTTCTGTCGGGGCTTTATTTAGAACTGGGTCTGATGGAGAAATGTTCACTTGTTGGGTTTCTCAAACACATCGACGTGTTAATCAGAGAGAGAGAAAGAGAAAGAAAAGAGTTTAGGGTTTGATGTGACTGTTAGAGGAAAAGGGTTCTTTAGATGGGTAAGACTTCTTGACGTCTAAATAAGGTTCTATTCAGAAGCTTGTTTTGAAAGGGAAATGCTCTGATGATGGATTCTTCAGAATCGTATCACGGTTTTCTCCGATAGACAAGATGAAGAACCCTAAGGTGAACGATAACTAACTCTTAATGTCCACTCCAATCTGTAGGGTTCTCCAGAGGCTTCAGATGTTCCACGCATTGTGTACAGGTTTTTCCTGGAACCTTGTCTGTTAGGAAAACATACCGTTGTTGGGTTCTACAAAGAACATTCAAGTGTTTCCTTAGAAATACGACCCAGAATACAAACAGAACCCATTGGGGTTTTGTAGAGGGTAGGCTGATGGGCTCATGATTGAGAGGTCATGGGTTGGAATCCGTGTTAGACCCCCACTATGCTAAGACCCCTGGCAAGGTGTAGTGGTTAGGGTGCTGGGCCCATGATGGAGAGGTCATGGGTTTGAATCCCCATTAGACCCCTATGATAGACTACTGTCCCATTAAGGACAAGTTGAACTCTTAGTTGCTTCACGCTGCAGAAGCCGGAATAAGCTCCTGCTCTGACGAGCCACCAGGCTTGTGCGTAAAGACCCTAATAGACCTTATCTACCCATTGGAGAAATTTAGTTTCTGAGTCTTGAATCTTACCTGATTCTCGCCATCTTTCTCTCTGTCTTCCAGCTCACTCGTGTTCCAGTCGAGGCTTGTGAGCAGTATTCCTCCTGCAACGAGTGTCTGGGCTCCGGAGATCCACACTGCGGCTGGTGTGTGCTGCACAGCATGTAAGTACTTCCTGTTCACTCCGCATGCATTCAGCCAGCAATAAACTAAAAAGAAACATATAAATTTCAATACAGTATAAACGTTTTTACGACATTATGTAGGTCCTTTTACATCAGCAAACATCAGACTTTGTAATGCTTATCATTCTGTATGTCTGTGTCAGTGATCATAAGCAGGCGTAGTTACATTGACAGTAATGTTACAGTGTATTATAACACATTAGGGGTTCAATCAAGTCTTTATGAAGAAATGAAACAAACACGCACACACAGACACACAGACTGTCCCTCTCCTCATCACAGCGAGATGAGTTAGATGCGCTGGGCCCTCGGGGGGTCTGGTACGTTTCCCACTTCACCATAAATTGAATTGGATTCTCATCATCTTGTGAAGACCCTGGAGGTGTTTGTATTCATGTGTCTGTCTTCAGGGGGATCTGCAGCTTTCTCAACACTCCACGCCAATGCATACCTTTTTTCTTTTTTAATTTGTTTTTCTTTTTTCTTTCTTTTTTTTATACTAAATGATCCCTTATGCAAACACACACACACACACACACACACACACACACACACACACACACACACAAAGTCTGACATGGTTAGTGGTAAAGTGAAGTGGAAGAATCACAGCTGGATTGAATCATGGGAAATCCCGGCAGATGTTTAGATCTGGAGAACAATCCGACTGCAAATGGACCAACTCAGAATAATAATATAATAATCTATGGGGCGGGGCGGCACGGTGGTGCAGTGGTTAGCACGTCTGCCTCGCAGCAAGAAGGTCCTGGGTTTGATTCCCAGGGCTCAGGGTGTTTCTGTGTGGAGTTTGCATGTTCTCCCCGTGCTTGCGTGGGTTTCCTCCAGGTACTCTGATTTCCTCCCACAGTCCAAAAACAGGCACGTTATGCAATTGGCTGTTCCAAATTGCCCGTGGAAGTGGATGTGAGTGTGAATGGTTGAGCGTGCATTTTGCCTGTGATGGTCTGGCGATCTGTTCAGAGTGTACCCCGCCTTTGCCTAGTGTAGGCTGAGATAGGCTCCAGCCTCCATGCGACCCTAGTGGTTGGATTAAGCGGTTCAGCAAATGAGTAAATGAGTGAGTTATAGAGCAGCGCAGTGGTGTAGTGGTTAGCACTTCCGCCTCACAGTAAGAAGGTCCTGGGCCCGGCGAGGGTGCTTCTGTGTGGAGTTTGCATGTTCTCTCCGTGCTTGTTTGGGTTTCCTCCACTTCTCTGGTTTCCTCCTACAGTGAGATATGCACATGCACAAATTGGCCCTAGGTGTGAGTGTGATTGTGAATGGTTGTGTGTTGGCTCTGTGATAGACTGTGCAGGGTGTACCCTGCCTTTGCCCAGAGTCGGCTGAGATACCGGTTTGGCAAATGGATGGATGAATGGATGGTTCGGTTCTGGAAATGTGTCCAGTGGTGGTTAAAACACGCCTTACTAACAGACTTGATGGTTTTTCCTCAAAATTTTTTCACCCATCTTTAAAAGCATGTAGAATTCGGCAACATATCAGTTGTGACGTATTACATTTTAAAATTTCAGATGGCGTTTTAATACAGTGGAATTTTCTTTTGATCATTTTTCATTTAACATGAGGTTATGAGGGTAAGTGGTGTTTTTTAGTATTATCTGGGTGGTTATGGAAGTCTCTGAGAAAGAGAGAGAGAGAGAGAGAGAGAGAGAGAGAGAGAGAGAGAGGTGAGAATGTACTGGGTGCAGGATGCTGATTCTGTCAAGTTGCCTCTGCTCTCATAGGACAGATGAAAGCATTAGTGGGAGCAGGAATGGGCTCCTGGCTCTCGGCTTGGCGAAATTCAGGGACACTTAAAAAGTTGTTCTCTCTCTCTCTCTCTCTCTCTCTCTCTCCCTCTCTCTCTCTCTCTCTCTTTCACTCTCTCTCTCTCTGTCTCTCTCTCTCACTCTCTCTCCTCTTTTTGTTGTTCAGTGCATTAGCAGAGAAAGGTGAGACTGGGAGCTTAAATAGCATGTCTGTGTTCCAGTCCCCCAGAGACTCTCAGACCTCTCGCTAACATTCCTCTACCCGCTGCTCGCACAGCATCAGCCCGAGCTGCTCCTCCTCTAGTGGGCAGAGTTACAGCTTTGATCCCTGGTTGAATACAGACATTATGCTTTTTTTTCCCTCAGGCTATTTATAGATTTTTATAGAGCAGGATTGGACATAAAGTCCTTCTGCCTCACCCGGGAATTGAACCTGTAATATTTTGGTCATCTGAGGTAAAAAAAAAAAAATGTCTTGAAAGTCATGAAAAAAAAGAATATTTGAGAATAAGCTCTTTCATTTACTGTTTCATTCATTTATTTGCTTAACCGCTTAATCTTACTAGGGTCACGGGGAGACTGGAACCTATCTCAGCCGACTCTGGGTGAAGGCGGGTTATTCCTTGAACAGCTTGCCAGTCCATTGCAGGGCCAACACACACACACACACACACACACACACAACTATTCACACTCACATTCACACCTAGGCTAAATTTCGAACAGCCAATTAGCCTACTGTGCATGATTTTGGAGAGTGGGAGGAAACCGGGGTACCCGGAGGAAATCCAAACAAGCACGATGAGAATGTGCAAACTCCACCTCGAACGCGGGACCTGGTTGCTGTTAGGCGGATGTGCTAACCACCATACCGCTGTGCCGCCCATTTCGAACATCGTTACGCTACTAATCTTCATATGTTAACTAGGTCTTATTACACAGCGCATTCAAATAATCAACTGTGATTGGTCAGTTCTGGCAGTCAGCCGTCTGTTACTGTTATTTAGTTGTCTAATAATCTGGATAATATCCAGGGAAAAAACCCTTCAGGGGTATAAAAGGCCCCTCCGATGCACATCAGGGTTTATTGTGCAAGAGCAACCAGAGTGCTGTACATTATCCCTAAAGTCTTCTACGGATTGTGTGATGAGCAGTCTTTGTATATGGTCACATTTGAAGTGGTTTTCATCACAATCAATAGATTTGTGTTTTCCAGAAAAGTGAGACACTATACATGTGATAGAAAGCGATTGTTTAGTGGTTTGTTTAGAACTGAGTATTCTGCTGTCATGACTACATGGCATCACTTTGGGAATCTATGACGTTGGGAGGGTATGCACCATAAACATCGAGTTCACCGGGTTGCTAGATTCTCTTAAGCGGGATCCACTAATAGTAATCCGCGTCATCAACTCCCCACCCCCCACTCCCTATTCTCCTGTTTTTGGGTGGGTTTATTTTCTTACATCAGCTCGTCCAAAGGTGGCCACCACAGGAAACCAAATGACTGGTGTAGCGAACACACGCGTTCACTGACCTTTCACGTGGCACCAGTTGGCATGTATAATGTCAGATCCTCGTTGTTGTATAATAGGGCCTAACGTTAGGTTACGTTACATTACCTAAATGATGTGTTTAAGCTAGTACTACTAATAACATTACTTCTGTCATGACATTAGTTACTATGTCATTAGTGGGGAAATTACAGTTTAAAAACGTACCTCTTCCGAGTCTTCGGACACACGCATGCTCTGTCTAACTTGAAGACGAAGCTGAACTTCTAATGATCTAATTAGATCTCGGTGTTAGACCTGTTGGAAAGTTCATGTCTATGTAAATTACTGACTATCGTAATATAATTACTTTACTTTAGTACAATTTCAGTAAGCTCTCAAATGTCTAGTAATGATAACACGAACAATAAAAAACGATACAAAAAAAAAACAAACCAAAAAATAAAAAACAACTTTCAGACTCGCGAAGAATGAAACACACCCAATCTAACTCAGGCAGGCAGACAAACTTTTTCCTGAGCAAAATAAACACAAACATTAGCGAGAGCACGGAACATGAACTCGTTAAACGGATAATTAAACTAAAAAGACAGGTGATACAAGCGCAGGTGGAAATCGGGGAGTGAAAGGCGGTGAAAAGAAAACTCAGTGTTAATCTTTTCTGCTTTCGCTCCGCACCGCAGTGGGTAAACAGAGGGGTGAGTTATTTATTTATTTCCTCCAGAGATAAAGTTGACTCAGCCCTTAAAGGAGTCTCGCTACTCTTATAACACCAGCCTATCAAGAGATATCTATCAGGAGCTCCACTTTTAGGCAGTGCCAAAATCTATAGATTATTTACCCACTAAAGATTAGTTACCTTTTGTAATCTTTATCCAGACTTCTTTTACTAGCCGTTCTTCCTTCACGCCACGGTGGGCAGCGATTTAATTCACATGAGGTGATTTTCTAAACAGAAGTCATTGATCGTTTCCTGCCAAGGGGATTTCTGGATGCTGTCCACGTTGATGTACTGAGGGAGTGGGGCTCTAATGACCTGGCTGTACTTAAAAGAAAAGTGCTAATTGGCATCTACAGAGCAGGCTGTCAGAGAGAAGGAGATATATATCAGATCTTTCCCTCTCTCTCTCTTTCTCTCTTTCTCTCCACAGCAAGCTTTCAATTTAATCCTGGAAGGGGGTGAAAAAAGGAAAAAGCATGCCCGTTTTGCCAGTTAGCTTTTAGGAATACGGGTGGGTGTCCACAATATAACAGGTCGTTACAGTGTAGTCATGCAAGCCGGAGTCGAATCAGGGATTACACCCCCAGTAGCTGGAACCGTGATGGTGGTTTTTAATGTGCATCCTGTCTCAGTCCCTTGTATTATTTTGCAGCTGAGTCTTGATGCTCCGACTCTCATTTTCTTGCTGTCTCACTTTTGCTCTCTCGTTCCCTGCGATTGTCTCTGTGTTTCTGTGTCTGCATTGCATGCTCTCCCCATGGGATTCCTCTGGGTATTCCAGTTTCCTCCCACCGTCCAAAGACATGCACATTAGGCCGTTCCAATTGCCCCTAGATGTGAGTGTGAGTGTGAATGGTTGTGTGTCTGATGGACAGGTGAGCTATTCAGGGTGCTTTTGGCTGAGATAGACTTCAACCTCCTCGTGAACTTAATAAAGGATAAAGCCATTTACCAAATAAATGAATAAATGCCTAATCAGCGGTACAAAAAAATGACATCGTCACCATCTCTGAGATCCTCCTCAACTCTCAGATTTGTTCCAGTAGAGCAGTAATCACCAACCCTGTTGATCTTGATGTTCTCTTTGTGTATGACCTGTTTGGATTTTCCCGTGATATTGTTGTACTGTGCATGACCGCTGCGTGCCTCATCTTCATTTTCCATAGGATTGTTTAGGACAACTGGTTTGCCTGATCTCTCGACCTCTGCCTGTCTCCTGGTTTTGAGTTTTCTCTGTGTTTTGGATTCTTCTGCTTTGCTGATATCAGTGAACCCCTTTTTCAACTGCAGTTGCATTCGTCCTACCTCTGTGCCGATGTTTTATTGTGTGCTGGGGACGGCTGATTTCATTCGGCATTTTGAAAATAAAACATCAATTGTATTAATGTGCTACAATTTATTTCCGTTTTTTCAGTGAGCTTTCTTTTATTTCAGAATAGCACAGCTTCTCTCGCTCCCTCGTTTATCCGCTCTAATCCTACAGGTTGGAAAGAAAATTAAAATCATAACTCAACCCTGATATTTCATCTTGTTGTTGTTGTTTTTTTTTTAAATGATGACTTGATGAAACGATGACTTGATAAAACCCTCAGCGCAGTAGATCAATAAGTAAGATAATGGAAAAACACAAAGAGAGAGAGATGGAGAGAGAGAGAGAGAGAGAGAATTATATGAGTGTGCTGATGCTCCTGAGCGTGTACAGGGAATCTGCAGCTTTGTGCGCTAAACATTAACACAGAATGCAGCACGCATTTTCAATTATGGCCAGTATATTCAGACTGAAGAGGAGAAAAGAACGAGAGAAAGAGAGAGAGAAAAAGAGTGAGTGAGATTAAAGACCGAAAACCTTCCTTGACAATTGCTTTTTTCCACACGCGCATTTAGAAAGGGTGCGAGTTTGCCCTTGAATATGGCAGGAAGGGAAGAAAAATGTGAAGGCAGAATTACATTTTTATTACACAAAACATCAGGAACACAATCAGCATGAGAATGTAAAGCACGACCGACAATGAGCACGAGCAAGACAAAACACTTCGGGACAAAAAAAACCACACAAAAAGAGCTAGAAACAGGTGCTTGTCATCAGTGTGTGTAAATTGCAGGGGCTGATGGGTAATGTAGTCTGAAAGCACATCTCAACACCGTTTTCAGCACTGATCTGACACAACATGTAGACTTTTCATAGATGTGACTCTCATCACCGGAACAGATGGAAGCCACAGGGCCGTATTTTTAGATATAGCAAATTGGTGTTTTAAAAAAATAAAATAAAAAAGTACAGCGAGATGATCATCATCATAAAATAAACATCTTGAGAATGATTTAAAGCCACTCTGTCCTGATCATTGCGTCTGACTTCATTTTGCAATGATATCTGTCCAGCTGTACCTCATCCCTCATATAACAAATCGCTGCATAACACTCATCCATGATAAGGGTTTTAATAGTATGATTATTACACGATAATTACAAGTCATGAGGATATTTTTCTGCCAATTAAATAAGTTGTGTTTCATAAGTTTGACTGAAGACCTATGACAGTGTAATAACTGTGTAATGACAGCGTTGTTGACACGTTTGTGCACAGACATGCAAAATCAGTTGTTATAACAGCATCGTGTTGTCATGGCGCCCCCAAGCGTGGCACCATAGTCATGAAATATGGCTTGGATGGCTGTCCCGTGTCCGTCCCGTGGCCGTACATGCCCACCACACAGAACCCAGAAAGGCTGCAGAGTGACTGAGTTAATCCGGATTGGCTGTTATGTTTTACTAACTTGCATGATGACAGGCTGCAACCCTAGCCCTAACTATTACTCCTATTAGGTTCGGAGGGAGGCTGGAGCATATCTCTGCCAACACTGGGTTAGAGCATTGCAGGGCAGCCACGCACAATCATTCACACTCACATCTAGGGGCAATCTGGAACAGCCAGTTAGCCAGCTGTGCATGTCTTTGGACTGTGGGAGGAAACCGGAGTACCCGGAGGGAACCTACATAAACATGTAGGGAACATGCAAACTTCACACCGAGCAACAGACTAGAACCAAGGACTTTGTTGCTGTGAGGCGGATGTGCTAACTACTACGCCACGGTGATGCCCATTAATAACGAAACTGAAACCACTCAGACTCGCACAGAATAAAACATGCATTGTCTAAATCTTGTATTTATTTATTTTATACTGTATTAATTCCACAAGGGATTAAACCCATCCAGATTGGGCACACACACACACACACACACACACACACACACACACACACACACACACACACACACACACACACACACACA
>JBCNYH010000024.1:4878300-4891248 GCA_039654325.1 Tandanus tandanus
CAACTGGAGCAACAACGCCATGGAGATTACATGCTGTGATCAAGGATAAATGCACTCCATGAAAATATTAGAGTGTGCCACTCTTTTTTTGGCCGGGCAGTGTATATGTAAATACTAAACAGGTGTAAAAGATAAGCAATTTTAAAGGAATATATCAGGATATGATGGTTTGTGCTCTTATTAGCCATGCAAAAAATTTGTATGAAAGGAAACAACTATAAATCACTGGGGTTTATGACTGTAATTACTATTCATTACTATTCCTGCATCTTATGGATCCTTATGGAATCCAACACGAAACCTTCGTTCTGTTAGTTTTTTTTCATCATGAATTTAAGACTCCAGGTTTAATGAAGTGGGTAATGAAGTAATGAAATGGGATTATTAGACGCAGTGTATCATCTAAAAAAAAAACATCCACGCATATACTACTGTCTTTTCCCATACTGTTAAAGAATGACTCATCATGCTGCTTGGAAAATACAAATAATTTCAGCAATTACATCAGTGGTGAGCGAAAACGGCACTGCACATCAGCACGGTTGTTGAGAGAGCGATGTGTCAGCAGGAAAACAGGAGCCCTGGCTGAACTAAGATAAACACATGGCAACCCTTGAAGTCTACCAATTTAACCTTGCTCGTGTCTTCACTTACTCACGTGGCACGATAATTGGAACGGCTGGATGGGACCACGTGCCCCGGACTCCTGGGAAACCTCATTTGCATCACAGTCGTTGAAAAGACAGAGAAAGGGAAAGTGAGAGAAATTGAGAGCAACCCCAGAGTGGAGATGGTGGTTCACACGCTCTTTTTGTTTCTCATTATCTTGCCTGTAGCTGTTGACTGGTGCAGTAGGGCATGTTTTGTAATTGAATGAATAATCATTAGCTACACCGGCATTTTTCTTGTCATCTTCACGATGATTCCCGAGGTTCTTTTTTGGAGTTTGGATTTAAAAGACTTTGGAGCTGAAGTGATTGAATCTCTTCGGATGATGATGATGATGATGATGATGATGAGAAACTGTTTCGACAGCATTCATTTCACTAAGCAAGAGCAAACAAGGACAAACACAGTCTCTCCATCGTACCCTCTGCCTGCTTTGTTCATCATTCTGGTTGGTTAACTTCAGAATAATTGAAAAGTGCTCACATCTGGGCAGCTGTCATGATGTGGACAATTTTTCATCGTAGGAAAGTTTTGCTAATAAAGACGCTACACTGTGCTGGAAATCTCCTGTCAGGCAAAAAAGAAATATATTTATACTTTCCTCAGCTCTTTATAGTGGACCTATTTTGTTGGTATTCCGAGTGTAATCTAAGAATCCACTTCCATTCACCCACTCACTCATTGTACTCCCTGAATTTCTCCCAGACCATCGCAGGGCCAACACACATACAACCATTCACACTCATACTTACTCTTATGGGCAATTTGGAACAGCCAATTAGCCTAAGGTGTATGTCTTTGGACTGTGGGAGGAAACTGGACTACCCAGGAAACCCACACAAACACAATGATAACATGCAAACTTCACACAGAAAACACCCAAGCCTGGGACTTGAACCCAGGACCTTCTGTCTGTGAGGCAGATGTGCTAACCACTACACCACCGTGCCATCCAATCCACTTCCAGTAGTGACCAACGATGCAGGATACTGAAATTCTACTCTATCCTTAAAAAAAGCAGCCATTTAAATTTAAATCCACCCTTTTATATAACCACACCCCATTCTGTCTATACATCATTGCATAATGTCCATCCATCATCCGGGTTAACAAAATTTGAATCATTCTTCTCTGCTAAGATTGATTAGCATGTGTTATCATGTGTGATTAGCACTGATAGCCATCCTGTATTATTTACGAATGTCAGTAGTTTTGGGATTCGTATTTATTTATTCATTCATTTATCTGCCGAGCCGCTTAATCTTACTAAGGTGGCGGGGACTCTGGGTGAAAACTGGGTACACCCCTAACAGCTCTCCAATCCATTGCAGGGCTAGCACAAACACAAGCATTCACACTCACACTCACACTTAGGGGCAATTTAGAACAGCGAATTAGCCGAATGTGCATGTCTTTGGACTGTGGAAGGAAACCGGAGTACCCGGAGAGAACCCACACAAGCATGGGGAGAACATACAAACTCCACACTGAAACACCGAGCCCAGCCCACAACTCAAACCCAGGACCTTCTTGCTGTGAGATGGACGCACTATCCCCTACACCACCGTGCCTCCCCACGATAAAAATTACAGAAGTGTTTTAATGCCAGTCTTCCGAAGATATCTAAATAATCCAAGGATTGCAAAGAGGTATGCTTCAAAAGGTGTTTGATGTACCGTATGATGATTTTTCCATTTCTTGACCCTTAAATGTTGTTACAATGTTGAATAGCTGTCTTAGACGATGAAAGAGTGTCAAATAGCAAGGTTAGCACATGTTTATGTTTTCCCTCTGGGCTGTTTTGTTTTGTTTGTTTATTTTTTATTTGTCATCTGTAGTAGCAGTTCCGGAGCTTATCTCCGGTTTCCTTTAGCGTGAAGCGACTAGGAGTTCAACTCCTCCTGGATGTTACGCTAGTCCATTGCAAGTTACCGTCCCAGTATTTTTACTGGTGCCCATTTATACTGCTGTGTGGACAAAGGCACACTTGAGATTAAGACCTTGCCCAGGGGTTTTAGCACAGTGGAGGTCTAACAGGGATTCAAACGCACGACCTCTCAATTATGAGCCTACCACCCTAATCTGTGTACTACCAGCCCTCATAGGCTGCTTGAGATGGCTATAATCACAAAGTTTCACATATTTTGTTTTTTTTTTTGTTTGGGGGGTGTTGTTGCACACTAGTGTATCACAGTGTGCTGGGTGTTCTGATTTCCTGGCCGTCTCCCAATGCCCCATGTACAGCAGTATCTCCGCCCATCCTGGTTCGCCTTCCAGCACACTGGGTGTGGAGCTTTCAGACGACCAATCACAGCAGAGTAGGCACAGAGAGCGGAAAGAGAATAAATGGGAGGAGGAAGCCAAACAATCCGTCAAATAATTGCGTGCACATGCATCCAGGCAAACCAGGATCAGTTGCTTCAAGGGGAGGTGCATGGGGAAGCAGTGTCCTGAATAAGTGTGCAGTTTGTGGGATTAGGAATCATATGTTTGTGCTTCACTGATGACCGAAATGAAAAATAAAGCTCTGACAATGTGAATACTATCCGACTTTTAAATTTCAGTGGGCGGGGCTGCATTCTGCAGAACCCACATTTTTACTTTGAGAATTAATCAGAACTTACTGCACAGCTTATTTTATATGGGATTTTAGGAGAACCTGTTGCACAGGGAGGGTCACTTTATGACCGTATGAGGGAATAATGGCAGCTTTAAGCATCCTTGGAGATGGAGGAAAAGCAGGCACTATAAAATAAAACGCTTGCCAACCTTCTAGGGTCTAGGGATCTCAGAATGCCTGGTTTAGTGATGCTGAGCCCACCTACACATGGAAGGTATGAGCAGAATGAGAATAGAAGGTCATTTATTAACTAGCTCCCTCATCCCTTCACTATTTCTCTTCTCCTCAGCGTCATGGTAACCATATGTGTCCTGTGTGACTCATTAAGAAGGCACACTCTCCAGGGTGTGTTGGATGGTCTACACACACACACACACACACACACACACACACACACACACACACACACACACGCACACACACTCCTGAGATACCAGCCATCAAGGTAACATTTAGGAGGACTAATTAGGACAGATTCTTTGTCAGCCACACTTTCCAGTGATTGATGAATGATTCCATCTTTGTTGAAGAGAGAGAGAGAGAGAGAGAGAGAGAGAGAGAGAGAGAGAGAGAGAGAGATGGGGGGTGCTCAAGAAAAAGAAGAGAAAGATAGTTGCTGTGAATCACAGGCGGAGATAAAGAGACAAAACAAGAGTGGGAGACAAAGAGAGGTGTGCGCTCTTCCATCGAGAGGGGAGATGTCGGCGTCCAGCTCATTGAATTAAACATGAGGTTCTTCATTAGCGCTGACAAAAGGACACCGAAAATCCTTTGTGCCTCGCATTCATCAACTTGTACAGGTTCCTCTGTCTTTCTTCCTTCATAATCTCGCTTTTTCCAAAAGACTTTGAAAGACTTTCAGATGGACTTGTAGCTATTATATTCAGAGCATTGCTGGTACCAACATTGTGGTATGCAGGTGAACTCTAACCCAAAGACTTGCTGCTTTGTTAGGAGGCATAATTTTACAATTACACTGTACACATTCATACCTGTGTCTCTTTTGTTCCTTTAGAGAGGTCCTGAAGATACTGTATAGGAAAAATATATCAGCAGCTTAGGAAAGATAAGGACGTGACAAAAGAATTTGCCTTCAAACCTTTAAATGACACACCATCAGATAGCATATATAAAAAAGAAAATCATACCAAGATTGCTAAAATATGTTAATTAACAAGAAAGTTATGAACATTTTAGTTGCGAATAAACAGAAGATAATTTCTCTATCACCGCAGGAGCTCGGCACTAATTTCCAGGCATTAAAAACACTTTTCTTATCATGAGAATGTATTAAAAACTGCACTAAAACAATGTCCATACATGGGAACATGCCGTATTCAGTCGTTTAATCAGATGATACAACTTCACACGTCATGACCGTCATATCATATGATTAAACAAGTTTGTCCGATACCTCCCCAAGTCTCAATATATAACTGTTTATTACAGATTATTGATAAACTTGACTGAAAAGGTAATGATGTTCATTCACATGTGCTGTGAAATAAAATTAGGGGATCGAATAGACTTTATAAGTTAGTTTCCATGACACAACCCTCCTATAGACCTTGGTTGAGTTAAAAATCCTATGCTCTAGAGCTCATGTTGCCTCCAGACTCTG
Source organism: Tandanus tandanus (assembly GCA_039654325.1). Taxonomy (NCBI): domain Eukaryota; kingdom Metazoa; phylum Chordata; class Actinopteri; order Siluriformes; family Plotosidae; genus Tandanus; species Tandanus tandanus. The sequence goes on from JBCNYH010000024.1 coordinate 4,883,211, forward strand.
AGGCTTGAGACTCCAAGCCTGGGACCCCAGCCTTCACAAAACTGAAGTATCCAACCTACATTCAGAGCCTCAAGGTCCAAGTTGTATACTCTGAACTAAGTCCGGGGCCCTAGTCTACAGAGTACAAGTCATGTCCACTGTCCCCAAGCTGTACAGTCTGATTCAAGTCTAGAATCCTAAGGTAATTTAGATTTCTGGACCACTTTATCATATTTAGAGTCATGGGGAAATCCATCCCAGCCAACCCTGGGTGAAGCCAGGAAACACCCTGAATAGTTTGCCAATCCATTGCTAAGCCGTGACAAGTACACAACCATTCACATTCACACCTAGGGACAAAAGGTAATAGCCAACTAGCCTAATGTGCATATCTTTAGACTGTGGGAGGAAACCGGAGCATTTGGAGGAACCCAAGCATGCACAGGAACTACATGCAAATTCCACACAGAAACATAGGAGCCCAAACCCAAAACCTTCTTGCTGTGAGTCAGAAGTGCTAACCGCTACGCCACCTTGAGTCCCAGTTCATAAAGTCTAAATCAAGTCCCACTGAGACACTGAAGGAAATCTGAATCCAAGTCAGTAACTTTGAAATTCAAGTCTAATTCAAGCTGCAAGTTTAAGACCAATGTTTCCATCTCTGTAATGAGCAGTTATCCAGGTACACTATCAGTGTTCACCACATAACAGTGGTCTCAGTTGAAATGAAATGCCGTCATCTATAACACGTGATATTCCTTTTGGCTTCCAGGTGATCATCAGATTGTGCAACTCTACCTCAAGTCTAAAGAAACAGGACTAGCGTTTGCCAACACAAGCTTCGTCTTCTACAACTGCAGTGTCCATAAATCGTACGTATCCTTTAACCAGCCTACCATGTGTTCGTTTTGTTTTTCCAACACTGACCTTTGTGTAATGCAAACTTCTCTTTCTCACCGCCTCTTTTTCTCCAGATGTCTTTCTTGTGTTGGAAGCCCATACCAATGTCACTGGTGCAAGTACCGTCACATCTGCACCCATGACCCGCGCAGCTGCTCTTTCCAAGAGGGACGGGTCAAGCAGCCAGAGGTGAGCCATGAAGCGTTTCTTCTACTACACATTCAGAGCATTCAATGAGGTTCAAAAACCAAAAAAGCGGCACAGTATCAGTGATAAAAGTACACCTAAGAGAAGATAAGCTTAGTAGGTGTTCCTCTGAAACCAGCATTGAATTCTTAGTTCTGCCTGAGTTTTGGGTAGTGGTGGCTTAGTGGTCAAGGCTGTAGGTTACTGATCAGAAGGTTGGAGGTTTAAGCTCCAGTACCACCAAGCTGCCACTGCTGGGCCCTTGAGCAAGGCCTTTAACCCTCAACTGCCCAGTTGAATAAATGAGACAAAAAATGTAAGTCGCTCTGGATAAGGGCCAATGCCATGAATGTAAATGACTTGGTCTTGATTTTTATTAAGCTCTCATGTTCATTTGTGGAGGCTTGGAAGGATGGCAAAGTCACAGTGTTTCCACCTCATGGCTCTACGATTACTGTGAATTTGGAGTTTCGCAAGTTCGTGTGGATAGCTTGTGAATTCCTTGGTTCCTACCGTCCTCACCAGGCACAGTACCTGGAGGAAAAAGGAGAGGCAGTCAACATAAGAGATGGTAGGATTTCATCATGGACTAGACAGGTCTTAAGCTGAGTGACACTTTAAGGCTGTCAGAAGATATAGAGGGTTGGAGGAAACTGGTGGTCTAATCAACTGTGGTATCCCTACAGCCAACCAGGCTACGGGACATGTAGCTGTAGATGTAGACCTCACCAGATTGATTGTCTCTCTAAACTGGCATTCCATCCAAGTGTTTTTTTCCTACCACACACTGTGCTCCTGGGATAAGCTCTTGGCCTACCTCGAGCTAACTGAAATAAAAATGAATTTATGTATTGTATGTCTAAATTCCACCAACATTTCCAGATGGCTGATGTAATAATATTATTGGCACCATTCCCATGTGTAGAAGCACCTGCTTGAAACTTGTGAGATTAATCAAAAGGTAGTTGATATTTCAGAGGTCCCTAGCTTCGCCACATGTTCACACTTGCTTTTAAAGAGGCACATGAGCAGTCGTGGTGTTGAAACCTGAAACAATAAGCTGAAACTGTCATTCAAAGCTGTATTCATAATTCACGACAGCCCGTCCAGATTACATGATCTATTCCCTGTTGTTCGTCCTTCATGCGTACAAGCATGCATTATGTTGTGTAAAGCTTTAGTGCACCTCCTGGGGTTGCATGTCTCAGTCAGATCTAGATATTTGGTCTCTAATGCTGAGCATTTATTTACACCTTTCATCTAATGCTTGCTCACATTTGCATCTCTAATTATTGACCGGCCTACGTAGTCAATATTGACCAAGCTAATATTTGGATTTCTTTTTGTGTTCCAAACAAATGGCTTACAAAAGCAGGGATTGGACATTAGCACATATTAATGACTTTTTCACCACATGCTTTTGTTTGACTGCAGTTTTAGGGTAGGTGTTTCGACTAGCTAATGAGTTTTCCTTTGGATTTCATTAATCCGCAATGCCGAAGAGGTCGGGGAGGGGGTCAGATTCTCGTTGCGTTCGGTCGCTGCTTTCGAGTTAATGAGTTTGGATGTTTACCTCAGAAATTTGTGTCAAAGACAATGATGAATCAACTTTGCTCATATAAATGAGATGGCCCTTCTCGCTGACCTTCTGTAGATGAAGCTCTATGCTTTATTCCAATTAAGGGATTTATACTGAGAAATGATCAGGGGATAATCCATTTGTGCTTTTTGAATGTCTGATGGAGTCAGTAGCCTGTTCACCTCAATAAAATGCATGTTTTTGTCTAAGTTAATACACGTAGCACCTAAGCTCTCCACCATGTTGACTCTGCTTTAACATGAGTACTTTCCATTTAATTCATACGACAGCATGGTGGCGTAGTGGTTAGCATGTCTGCCTAACAGCTAGAAAGTCCTGGATTCAATTACCGGGCTTGGGCGTTGCTGTGTGGAGTTTGCATATTCTCCCTGTGCGTGTATGCGTTTCCTCCAGGTACTCCAGTTTCCTCCCACGGTCCAAAGACATGTACCTTAGGCTAATTGGCTGTTCCAAATTACCCCTTTGAATGGGACACCTGTTCACAGTGTACCCCCACTTTGCTCAGTGTTGGCAGGGATAGGCTCGGGCCTCCTCGTGGCAATAGTAGGATTAAGCGTTTGGGCAATTGAGTGAGTCAGTGAGTAAAGCCTTATATACTGTATTTAAAATGCCTGATGGTACCAAGAGTACAAATTCTTCCTTTTTTACAAAAAAAAAAAAAAAAAAATGATAGGAAGGGTGAGATAATGAACTAAATTAGAGCTTTCATTACCTGAATGTTCTGGATTTTTTCCCCACCCATTTCTCTTCGCCTGCTCCTTCTTTAGTTTTTCTTTATACTGTCTTAGCTGTCTGGATTAGTGAGCTAGTTGTCATGCAGTGTTTGATGCATTGTTTTGTTTGAACTTAAAATGCGTTACTGTTCCTTTTCATTCTCACTGGGTTAATATGGCCATGTTGAGTCATGTCAGTTGGCGTCGGCTGGCGTCGGCACTTGCTGGTGTCTTCAGCTAGCCTTTGGCAGAACATGCCATGACAAAATAACACATCTGTTTTGGCCAGACACCCAGCCTGCTTTTATTCTGAGGGAAAGAGAGCAACATACTGCCTCTGCTACTCCTCTTTCATACCAATAGCAGCACTACAAATTTCATATGAGCTACAACTGGAAAGAGGTTTGAAGTGTTCGGTTAACAGAGAACTGGTTGCCCTATCAACTCAAGTCATATGCCATAGCCATCTATGACAAAATTAGCACAAAATTGCTCTCTGGGTGGGGTAGATACAAACTACTTATTAGTCTAGCGTGAGGTCTGTACAGTAAAATCTCCACCCAAGGTCTTTATTACAGACTGAGCCAATAGTGGGGTCTGTGTATAAAAATGAATGGCTGGGATTTCTCTGTACAGACCGAGCAAATGAGATTCACAATAGTTTATTATATTCTATTTTAAAATGGAGGCCTTTTGTAAATTCACTTCAGATGTTTCCTGCCCACTTCTAAAGAAGGTGTCTTCATCAGTGTCTGTAAGCACTTTGGTAGCTTTCAGCTTGTTTCCCTTCCTGAGACTAACAAGAGCTTTCCGAGCAGCAAGTACTTTGCAGAAATTTGTAAACTCTTACCTTTTCTCTTCAAGCAAAAGCTTTTCTGGAAGCTGGTAAAGGTCACAGCGCACAGTGCAGTTCCTGGTCGGAGACGCACCGGTCCATACGCAGTTGGTTTCTACCTCGTTGACCAATCAGATTGTGCCTAGTTTCGTTGCCATATCATCCATCCATCTATCTGTCAATTTCCTTCTGCTTATCCGAAGTCAACAGGTCTGGGAGGGAAACGCAGGCATCTCTGTCCCCTGATTCTCTAGGTCCTCCTGGGGGATCCCAAGGCATTCCCAGGCCAGATGGGATGTATTCCTCCTCCCAGGACATGCCTGGAACACCTCTAAAGGGAGGCAACCGGGAGCTATATTAATATTATTTATTTCCCTGTCAATTACAGTGACCAATCACAGGCACACTGTATGTAAATAACTGAGGCTAGATGGGTTTTTCATAGCACGTTCAGATGCCCTGTGACAAGGCATGAGCTACCTACCTGGTTTGCAGATGGTTATATAGGGTAGGTCGTTGTTGAGAATGAAAATTGGCAAATGATCAAATTGGTGAGTACACTGGGGAAAACCCCAAAAAGAGAACAATGATGTGGTGTAAGGAGAGAGAGTGAGAAAGGGGAACAGAGAGGCTAAATCCATCTTCCGGACTGCCTCAAGTCTTATTAAGATGTTAATTCGCAGCATTTATTGGCAGGAGGTCTAAGCGATTAACAAGAGAGTGTTAGGGAGGGCTGGTTTCTAAAAGACATATCTGTCTTTCATCTGTCTTCCATGCAGCAGTTGTTAGAAATGAGTGAGAATAAAGCTACTGTCTGTTTAGGGGGGTTACAGGGTGTGTCTGTATATACAGTACACACCAGCCATAATATTAAACACATTATAATCACTGACAGGTGAAGAGAATAATCATTGATGATCTCGTTACAGTATCACCTGGCAAGGAGTGGGATGTATGAGGCAAAAAGTGAACAGACAGTTCTTAAAGTTGATGTGTTGGAAGCAGGGAAAATGGGCAAGGGTAAGGATCTGATTGACTACGCCAACAGGAACACTGATGACTTAACGACCGAGTCTAGCCATCACCAAAATGGCAGGTCTTGTGGAGTGTCCCTGGAATGGAGTGGTAAGTACCTACTAAAGGTAGGGCAACCAGTGAACTAGAAAGAGTGTCATAGGCCCCCAAGGCCCATTGATGCTCATGGGAAAACTAGTACACTTGGTCTGCACCCAGAAAAGAGCTACTACAGCACAAACTGCTGGTCATAATAAAAAAAGGTGTTAGAATACAGAGTGTATGATGCTGCCTAAAAGCAGACCAGTCAGGTGAAGTTAATGTTATGGCTAATCAGTGTTGATGGTTGGATGGATGGATGGATGGATGCAGTGCTCTAAGTGAGCCAGGACTTTTTTTTACAATGTACCATTTACTTTTTAAGTCATGGCATTTACATCCATTGCCCTTATCCAGAGCAACTTACATTCATCAGTTTTTTATACAACTGAGCAACTGAAGGTAAAGGACCTTGCTCAAGGGCCCAACAGTGGCAGCTTGGTGCTGTTAGTGCTTGAACCCCCAACCTTTGGAGCCGGAACCCAGAGTTTTATCCACTGAGCCACCACTGCCCTAGGAATTGTATGTATCAGTGTACAAGGACTTCTTAACAAAATAACAGCTCACCTTCCTAATCTCTCCATCTCTTGGAGATTCATTATGACACTTAAACCCAGGATGCACTATGCTACGCTCACGCCTCTCTTTTCTCATGGGACTAGGTGACGCCTACTGCACTGTTCAAGGAGAGACAAACACACTTTAGATAAAGAAATACAAAAACATGACAGTCATGTTTGCATGGCTACACAAGGGCACAAACAGAGTCTGATGAAGACACAGAAATTTCTGAAATGTATTACTTGATGATGAGCCGATACCGACGACCCGACTCATACGTCAACAGGTGAATACAGGGAGTACTGGCGCTTATTTTATTTTATTTTTTCACCTAAAGCACTGGATAGATGGATACATGGATATAAAGTCAGAAGATTGATGAGGTGATTGCAGCAGTCAGGAAATGGAAAAGCACAGGAGGGAGGGAAAGAAGGCAGGATGGATGATTTAAAAGGATCAGAAGCGTGCAGAGCAGGACTGCTAGTCAGCCGCTAGAGCTAGAAAGACAAAGTGAGTCATTCCTCTACTGTCTGGTTCAGACACAGCCATCTCTCACACACATACACACATATACAGACACACACACACACACACACACACACACACACACACACACACACACACACGATCACGCTCTAATTATGGATCTGCCCATCTGTGCCAGATCCACTCAGTGTGCCAAGGTTTTTCCCGCCCTTGCTCTCTCTCTTTGCCTTTCTCTTTCTTGCCGCTTCTCACACCTCTCGCTGTCACTCTTTGCTGAATAAAATTGATTTCGCCGTCGTCCTTGCTCCTCCCTCACCACAGTAAACATGTGTGTAGTGATTACATTCTGAATCATTCCACCTTTCCTGCTGTTTACAAGCAAACCGCCATGTACCTCCTCTTTCAATAAAGTCCTACCGTGCAAACATACACAATCCCTCTCCTTCATTTTATTTTATTTTTTAGAAACGTCATCTTTTAAATTATCGGTTTTTGTAATCATGCATCATCTTTCTCATGTTTATTAGCAGCCGTGAGCATGTGTCAGATTTTCAGTATATCATTGTCAGGCAGTGGAACCAAAAAGTGTCAAAACATGGATCTTCGCGGCGTGCATCGCGATATTATCTCTGATTTATTTATTCATTAGGATTCCAGTGCAGTCCTCGAATAGCTTTGGCTCCAGGGTAGTGATAATCAGTTCTGGCTGGGTTGAACAGACTCTGTGCTTCTTTTTAAGGCATGGCTGTGACAGGGAAGTGTGTGCGTTAAAGTGTCTCTACATGTACAGTGGTCTGATACTGGATCGAGGCAGAGTTAATTCCTCTTGGTTTGTGCTTGCCCATAACTGGTGACTCAACTCTGGTCGTGGTGGTGTTCCTGTGAGATCCTTTGTGACCAAAGTCATTGCCTGAAGCAAGCACCCTTTTTTTCTCTTTTTCTCTGGAGTGTTACAACCTGTTCTTGCGGTCTTCTATTAAAGAGCAGCAGCCTTGAAATAGGATTTCCATGGCCCTACTGTTATTCAACGAAAGCTGCACTATGGACAAGTGGATATGTCTCTGCAAGTCACGCTGTATAAAGGCATCTGCTAAAAGCCATAAATGTACTGTATGTAAAGGTATAATGCTTGCCACTCTCCATGCTCAGTACAGACCCATCCGTGTTTGGATTCCTAAGTACTTTTTTTTTCATTCTTTAATAATAACTCTCGTAAACTAGTTAAATAATATTAACTGTATGCATTTATTTGATTATTAACCCTACTAGGGTTATGGAGAGGCTGGAGCCTATATAACCGACTCTGGGAGAAGGCGGGAACATTGAGAACAACTCACCAGGCCATCGCAGGGCCAACACACACACTACCATTCAAACTCACACCAAGGGTAACTTTTGAACAGTCAGTTAGCCTAACGTGCATGTATTTAGACTGTAGAAGAAAACTGGAGTACCCGGAGGAAACCCACACAAGCATGGGAAGAACATACCATGGCACTGATTCGAAAAGCTTAAGAAACATCACAACATTTGAAGTGATGACGGGAATATCAAACCACTCCATAAAGTCTTCTCCAGCACATCCCATAAACTTTCAATAGGGTTAAGGTCAGGACTCTGGGGTGCCAATACATATGTGAAAATGATTCCTCATGCTCCCTGAAC
>JBCNYH010000024.1:4937733-4947840 GCA_039654325.1 Tandanus tandanus
CCCCCCCCCCCCCCCCCCCCCCCCCCCCTCCCCCCCCCCCCCCCCCCCCCCCTCCCCCCCCCCCCACACACCAAAACCTATGCAGCACCCCCTGCTGGGTTTGCTGTAGTAGTACACTCTCACAATCTGTAAAAAATCTTTTACAAAAAATTCCTGGATACAGAATTGAGCGTCACGATGGCGTAGTGGTTAACATAGTTTCTGTGTGACGTTTACACGTTCTCTGTGTGCTTGTGTGGGTTTTCTCTGGGAGCTCCGGTTTCCTCCGACAGTCCAAACACATGCAAAGACATTGGCCCTAAGTGTGAGTGCGACTGCTTGTGTGTGTATGTGTGTGTGTTGGCCCTGTAATGGACTGGTGAGTTGTTCAGGGTGTTCCCCGCCTTGCCCATGCAATGACCCCTGCACCAGATGTGATATTAGTAAAAAAAAACGTGCGTCTTCTTCTGTTTCCTATCACTTGATCTAAGACTTTGCGCTTTCTAGGAAGCGGTGTTGCCCTGTCAAGTTATCACAAGTGCTCAAGATCATTCCTCCAGTCACGCAGTCTTTTTATTGTTATTGTAAAGAGGCACAGAACCAAAACAAGGTATAAAACAGGTGAATAAGAGACACTAAGCCTGTGAGTAGGGGTGGTTTCACCAGGAAACCTTTATATTTGGCCAAAATGAACTGATGATGCAAGATTACACACATTAAATATTCACGAGTGAATGGGTGCCTTTAAAGATGAATAAGAGTGAGGAGTATGGACTCATGGGTGGCACAGAGGGGTAGTGGTTAGCACGTCCGCCTCATAGCAAAAAAAGTCCTGGGTTCGAGTCACGGGCTCGGCGAGCGTGTTTCTGCGTGGAGTTTGCATGTTCTCCCCATGCTTGCATGGGTTTCCTCCGGGTACTCCGGTTTCCTCCTACAGTCCAAAGACATGCACATTAGGCTAACTTACTGTTTCAAATTGCCCCTAGGTGTGAGTCCAAGTGTGAATGGTTGTGAGCTTTGTGATGGACTGGCGAGCTGTTCAGGGTGTACCCCGCCTTCACCCAGAGTTAGCTGAAATAGGCTCCAGCCTCCCCGCGACCCTAGTAGGATTAAGAGGTTGTGAAAATGAATTAATGATTCAGAATTTGCTCGCCACCAAAAATCTAATGGAGTGTTATCTGGGTCATACTTCACCCCTCCAAAAAATATCATCGAAGTCCATTCGTAACATTTTGCTTATGGTTGGTAACTAACAAACAGACAAACAAACCAATGCCGACAAAATGATAATCTCCTTGCTGGGGGTCATTATACAACTCTCTACAACGTGATGACCTCATCTGTATGCTTGGAGATGTACCAGTGTAGCATCTGGGGCTGAGAGATTGGTTTCCAAACCTCCTTCTCTTCACTGAGAATCCATGAGGGTCCACAAATTTTTGCACACAGCTTTATATTTTTCCTATACACTACATGACCTCGTTTTATCGAACACACTGAGCGCGGTGAGGTCCCCTGAGGCACTGTACGACTTAGAATGAATAATATATCGTTAATCATAGGAATTATCGACTAATGCACTGTTCTCTGGTGTGTTCACTTAAAGCACAAGGTGCTGGCACTTAAAGTGTTTCCGTGACTACCGGGGGGGAAATTTCTGTTTATAGAAAAATAAATGCCTTCAGTAAGCTCGAATGACTTGCTAAAGCAGAAGGCTAAACAGGAAAAAAAAGCAATGTGCTTGCCTTAGCATTTATATGTAAACAATGTTGAAATGAATGTTTACGCACGCTTGTGTGACAGAATTGTGATCAAACACAAACGTAGAAACAGGACTCGCCATGTGAACAGGGCAGAAGTGCAATAGTTGCTAATAACAGCACATCGGAGTCATCTTTATTGGTTTGTTAAATGTTCTGTTTGTTTGTCTTTTTTTTTGTTTGTTTTTTCCCCCTCCAGCATTTGCGGAGCTGCAGACGGATATTAATGAGTTGACCAGTGACTTGGATGGAGCAGGAATCCCTTTTCTGGATTACAGAACCTACACCATGCGTGTTCTCTTCCCTGGCATTGAGGAACATCCTGTGCTTAAAGATCTGGAGGTTAGCCAACTGAGGAAGAATTGCTTTTTAGCCAGTTATGGCTGGCGGGTTATTGTCGTTGGATTGGCGGGCGGGCGGCCATTTGTCCCGGCCATTGCTCGGGTCATGCACAGGCCAGCTTTCTGCCTATTTTGCATAGGCACTCTCTAGGACCTGAATCTGTGCGTGGGGTAACTAATTTGCATATGTGACCTTTGACCTTGGCACAGTGACCTTGAATATATAAAGTTTGTCCGGGCCATTGCTCGGCTTATATGCATGACTAACAGTCACTAACATTTGCAAACAGTTGCTAAAATGGTTTGTAAGGTTTTTAGTCAGTTGCAAGTGTACTGAACTTTAAGCTAGTATCTAACGGAGCAGCGAATGCTGACGAATGTAGTGGATTTTGGATTCACCAACTTTTCTGATGAATGTTAACAAAATCAGGGTTCATCTCCGTCATTTATATTTACGGCATTGACCACACTTTTTTACCCACACATTTTAATTCTGATCTGTATACCAGAGCATTAACCACTGAGCAACCACTGCCCCCTCATTTAGCGACAATTAGCAACATGCCTGTGAATGTTTGCACAAGTGTTTGCAAAAGACATTTGGCAAACATAAGCAGCTGTTAGCGATTATTCTCCTTTCTTCTGCCACTGTTTGCGAATGTTTGGGGTAATGTTTGACAACTGTCTTTCGCAAAAACACTTTCACAAACATTCACGCAAATGTTGCTAATTGTCGCTACGCGTCGCTAAATATCCCAAAATGACAGGGGTGAATCCTGATATTTGTCAACATTTGTCAGAAAACTTGGCGAATCCAAAATTCGTTACATATGTCAGCATTTGCTGTGAGATACAGGCTTTAGAGACACGTGTTACAACTGTATGTAAATGTCTGTGACCCTGAAAACTGTTTGCGAACTGTTTTGTAACCTTTATATAAACCCTTACGAAACCTAAGTTCATCAGCAGTCGCCGCTTTGTGAAATACTAGCTTTACAGAGCTTAAATGCCGCGCCTAGTGGCATTTAACGCACACAGTTTGGAAGGTCTGAGGGAGGTCTGGGTCAAAACTAGCGTATATTCATATTATTCAAGGACGCCTTAAAGTTAGACGGAGATTCCTTCACTTTAAACAGTTATACTGTAGGAATCGTTCCAATTTTTTTTCCGTCTCTCTGTTGCTAATCGGCTGTCCAGATCTACCTGCCTCAGAGCGGAATTCACTTCTCAGAGCTCCAATTAGCCGTCCCAGCACCGATAATGAGTTAATGCATCCTGACACCTCATAATGATGGACAGAATATTTCACAGTGATGGACGGAATATTTAAGGAGTCCCCCCTCCCCCTCCCCTTCTCTATTTCTCATTCACTTTCTTTTTCAAAGACATAATGAGCAGTGCTGAGATTCACAATTACTCACTCGTTAATGGCAGTAATGATGTGACACAACTGTTCTGTGAGCACAAGGAGGAAAATGAAAAGCCTAACAGAGGGAAATCTGCGGGACACTGCGGGTTATTTATATCCAGTTATGACATTGATGGACATTGCTAATCGAATCTCTGCAGACAGAACGACTCTTCCTAAAAGTCAAGGCTTCGATCCCTGCGCATGATGAGCTCAGGTTTTAATAAGCTACATTAATTAGGCTTTAATTGGAGATAAACATGCTCTCTCTGGAGGAGTTTATAGTGAAACCTGATCTGATGAAAGATGCAGGCAGATTACCTCTGGATGCTGACAGCTTTCTAATGGTTATTGATGCTACTAATGGCGTACATTAGCATCCGATCACATCATTAACTATCTATGGTCCGCTTTCAGGATCAGGGTTTAGACGGATTTATTTATTTTTAATTTTAAAAATTTTTTACAATTTTAATTAATGCTTAAAAAAAACAAAAACTTTTCTTATATATTACCAAATACAATACATATAAATACAAAACAATACAATTTATTTTGAGTAAGGGAAAACATTTTGTGTTGTTATTATAAGATAAATATGTTTAACATATTATATACAAATATGTTTGTTTTTAAACATATTTATGGCCCTTATTATATGTTTCATGTTTCTGAGTTAAATTATTTACTTAATCTATTTTTTTAATTACTGAAAAATATTATATATATTTAACCTCAAGTTAATTCATTCATTCATTCATTCATTTTCTAAGCCGCGTAAACCTAATTAGGGTCGCTGGCGCCCATCTCAACCGACTCTGGGTGAAGGCGGGGTACACCCTGCACAGCTCGCCAGGCCATCGCAGGGCAACACACACACAACCATTCACACTCACACTCACACCTAGGGGCAATTTGGAACAGCCAATTAGCCCAATGTGCATGTTTTTGTACTGTGGGAGGAAACCGGAGTACCCAGAGGAAACCCACGCAGGCACCGCTGGAACGTTCAAACTACACACAAAAACGCCCCGAGCCCGGGAATCGAACCCAGGACCTTCTTGCTGTGCGGCGCACGTGCTACCCACTGCGCCACCGTGCCACCACTTCAAGTTAATAAGTAAATAAAACAAAATAAGCAAGCAAGAAAGGAAAATAATAATAATGGGTTTATTTCCTATACAAATGGCTGAAAGGAGTTTCCTCTGCAGGGTGTCTGGGTGCAGTCTTAGAGATAGAGTGAGGAACTCAGATATCTGGGGGGATCTCAGGGTTGTGTATCGAAAGGAGTGACTTGAGGTGGTTTGGGCATCTGATTAGGATGCCTTCTGGTTGCTTCTCTTGAGAGGTGTTCCGGACATGTTTAAATGGGAGGAGGCCCGGGGGTAGACCCAGAACTCGCTGGAGGATTATACATCCCATCTGGCCTGGGAACACTTTGGGATCCCCAAGAGACGCTGGAGAGTGTCACTTGGGTGAAGGATGCCTGGGTTTCCTTCCTAGACCTGTTGACGCCTTTGCGACTAGAGCTCAGATAAGTGGAAGGAAATGGATGGAAGGACGGTTTATTAAAAAGATTATTTATTTATTTATTTATTTATTTATTTATTTATTTATTCTTTCATTCGTTGTCTATACTGCTCATCCATTGTGGGCCACTTTATTATTTTTAAATAATAAAATGATGCTAAAAAATGTAAATATCAATTTCTCTAAAGACACATTTTTCCTAACCATGAAGTTTCCCTTGTCAAATTCACACGTGAACATCTGTATATAAAAACTTTAACTAAACTCAAGTTAAGAGTTAATCTTCAGAAAGAATAGATGAAAGTGATTGTGTAGTACACCTGTTTCTTTTTATGTGTATTATACATTTATTACATTTGATACATGTCTTTCTAGGTGCCGGGCTACAGGCAGGAGCAGGTAGAAAAAGGTTTGAAACTTTTCGGTCAGCTGATCAATAATAAGGTGTTCCTGTTGACCTTCATCCGCACGCTGGAGTCTCAGCGAGGTTTCTCCATGAGAGACCGCGGCAACGTGGCCTCGCTCATCATGACCGTGCTGCAGAGCAAGCTGGAGTACGCGACTGATGTCCTCAAACACCTGCTGTCTGACCTCATCGACAAAAACCTGGAGAGCAAGAACCACCCCAAACTACTGCTGCGCAGGTACGAGATGGGGAGAGAGAATTATATATACTGTGTATACGTGTGTAATGGTGCATATCAGTGGGTTTTCATCCTCGGCTTCAAGACATCCAAACTGATATGAAGTAGCGATCATAATAGTGACATTTCCACTGGAGTTTTACTTCTTAAGCCACAGCACTGATGAATTCAGCCAATCACAGCTTTATATTAATGTTCTCATTCTAAGCAACCACTTGGTTTCATTTCTAAAGCATGCACTCACACAAGGACGTATGGGATGACGTAAGGAGTCTCCGGTGACAGTCAGAGATGCATTACAGATTCTCTGTAGCATGATAAACCCAAACTAACACCTTTCAAAGACATTCCATCACACTGAACGTAACCATAAACCATAAACAGATAACAATACATCACTCATCAATAGCAAGTGCTTATCCCCGGTTTCCGTAGCGTGAAGCGACTAGGAGTTCAACTCCTCCTGGATGGGACGCTCGTCCAGCGCAGGTTACCTCCATAGTATTTTTACTGGTACCCATTTATACTGCTGGGTGGACAGAGGCACACTTGTGGTTAAGACGTTGCCCAGAGGTCTTAGCACGGTGGGGTTCAAACCCACAACCTCTCCATCATGAGCCCAGCACCACTGGCCCCATGAGCTCCACTTTTAGGCAGTGCCTAAATACTTATTAAATTAAAAATGATTAGCGTTAGCAAATTACTGTTATATTAAAGGAAGTTATGGGAAAATAAACAGCTAGGAGCTGTGGCAGAAATTTGGATCACCCTGCTGTAGATTATTTTGCTATATAACGGCATCCCTCTGATTATTTATTCTTAACTTATACCCACTTTTTTTAATAAAGCCCAGTGATCCTAACTGACTTTGCCTTGAAAATAATAATAATCATAATAATGATGGTTTTAATAATCCAATGTTCATAATAATAATAACAAATATTTTTTATTGATTTATAGACATTATTACTTATTGCATATTATTACTTATTGCAAGCTTTAAAAAATTTTAAAATTGAAAAATAATTTTAAAAATGCAATTATTTGCTCTTTAAAATTTTAAACAATGTTATGATGGGTGGCACGGTGGCGTAGTGGCATACACGTCCACCTCACAGCAAGAAGGCCCTGGGTTCGATTCCCCGGACTGGGGCATTTTTGTGTGGAGTTTACATGTTCTCCCGATGCTTGCGTGGGTTTCCTCCAGGTACTCCGGTTTTCTCCCACAGTCCAAAAACATGCACATTGGGCTAATTAGCTGTTCTAAATTGCCCCAGGTGTGAATGCTAGTGTGAATGGTTGTGTGTGTGTTGCCCTGCGATGATCTTGTGAGCTGTTCAGGGTGTACCTCTCCTTCGCCCACTGTCGTCTGAGATAGGCTCCAGCCTCCCCACGACCCTAAGAGGATTAAGTGGTTTGTCAAATGAGTGAGTGAGTGAGTGAGAATAATCTTATGATTGTTTTATAATAATTTTATAATATTTTATAATTACCAAGTTGCAGGATTGGAATAGTTTAAGGGTTGCATTTCTACAACCACTGACACATTGTGTGCCACAAATCTGTATATTGTTAATGCCTTTGGGATTGTAATCAAATCACCGTGCACTGATTGATTTAATACCATCTGGCTACAGCTTTACACCTTACCAATCTGGCAACCTGGATTCATGAGAAACTGAATCATTCATGCCAACATTGCGCCAATATGCAAATTTCAAACATGGATTTATTTGTGATTCCTGTAACAGCCTTATAAGCGGAGATGGCAGGTTTCCAAGAATGGTGTTATTTAAAATTTTTGGCTTGCCGGACTGTGTCCTTCTTCATCCTGCCTTACACTAAGAGTGGGTATGATAACAACATATGATAGATGTCTCCACTGATAGGTATCTAAGCCTGAGTTTTGCTTTTCGCGCCTTTCCTTTCAGTAGATGATTTCCACGTTCATTTCTGTCACCTGTCTTGTTAGTTTAATTATCCATTTAACGAGTTCATGCTCTGTCAAGATTCTGATTTCGCTGTTTGCTTCACGAACACTTATTCACCTGAAAGTCTGTCTGCATACTTGAGTTAGATTGTGTGTTTTTTATTCGGTGCAAGTCTGAGTGGTGGTGTATGAGCCTCTCTTTTTTGGTTTCAGTATCATTATTAGTTATAAATCTGCAGTACGTAACGGCCAATCAGCTTCACCTCAGCAACGTTGTAGCCTTATTGGGTTTCCTGTGGTGGGCACATGCACAGACACATGGCACGACACGGGACAGCTGCTTTATAGCTTATATTTGCTTTATGTACGTGTTTTAATGAAGGAAATGTAGTTTGTGCGTGGGTGGCATGGTGGCATAGTGATCGTCTGCCTCTCAGCAAGAAGGTCCTCGGTTCGGGTTCCGGGCTCGGCGAAGTGTTACTGTGTGGAGTTTGTCAGGTCTCGCCATGCGTGTATGGGTTTCCTCCGGGTACTCCGGTTTCCTCCCACAGTCCAACGACATGGATTTGATTGATTAGTGACCTGTTCGGAGTGTACCCCGCCTGCCCAGTGTCGGCTGTGTGTGTTATAATATCTAAGCTGCTTTTGGGTTAAATGTTTAGTCTATATCAACCACTTTTAGTGACTTAACACACAGTCGTCTATATTTTGATTTGATTAGTTTTGTTTCTTTAAACTAACTTGAAAAAGAATAGTTTTAATGTGTAAAAGCATACGAGTCTGCTTATATTCAAATAAATACATAAACTCAATCATCCTGAGCCCTTCAGCACTGTATACTATACAGTATGTACCATAGACTTATCATAAAGACTATAAACACAGTCGTCTCCATTAATTTCTTCTTTCCGGCTGTGCTCAAAGCCATGTCGTTAAATTCCCATGAAAGCCATCAATCATGACGCACGCCTTAAGATCCAACAGCGAATGCAAGCATTCACCGAGCTGGAGACGCAGTTCATACAGGATATGGGAAGCTGTAAACATACCCACATTGGCTTCCGGCATTTTCCGGTGCTCATGTTTTTTGTTTTTTTATTTACCGGCCCCTTGGTATTTACGCTGGCATCATGGGACACGTTTATATTATGGGAATTCATAATACGAGTCTGAGTGACTCCAGATGCTACATAAAAAACATAAAGCAGGGGGATGATGCCAGGAGAAACGACAGAAGGACAGAAAAGGTGAAAGCTTAAAATATAAAAACGTAAAAGCATAAAACACCCTGACATCAGCGCAGAAATTTCCATGTCCTGTATACCCCGTGAACCGCCGGGGCAGATGAGTGTTTCGTGTAGTCAGATCCAGAACTACTGACAGCCTTCAAGAAAATGTTATAAAATAAAAATATTCTTTAAAAAAAGTAATGATAATGAAATGTAAATAACCAAAACAATAATAATCAACCACTTAATCCTATAAGGGTCACGGGGAGGCTGGAGCCTATCTCAGCCGACACTGTGCGAAGGCGGGGTACACCATGAGCAGCTCACCAGAGCCAGACACAACCATTCACCCTCACACTTACACCTAGGGGCAATTTAGAACAGCCAATTAGCCGGATGTGCATGTCTTTGGATTGTGGGAGGAAACCAGAGTACCCGGAGGAAACCCATGCAAGCATGTAAACTCCACGCGGAAATGCCCCGAGCCCAGGACTCGAACCTTCTTGCTTCGAGGCAGATGTGCTATCCACTACGCCACCATGATGTCCATATTTACACGTTTAATACACATTAAATATTAATGGGGGAAAAAAATCAAAGAATTAAGTAAAAAAAATTAATCAAATTTGTTTTATTTCTAAATGAAATAAAACAAAATAAAAAATAAACATTAAAAATCCAGCTACAGACAATAATGAAATTAAAAATAAAGTATATAATTAAAATATACAGTAAAACGTATTAAAAATCTCATAAACTTGATATAGAATTAATATTCAATTTAAAGTTATTCGAATACTAAAATTAAATATTTGCTTTTAGTAATTACATATATATATATATATATATCATAAAATAAAACAACAACAGATTTTTAACTTGAACAAAAAGAGAAACTATTTCTTTTATGTTTTTGCTTAATAATTTAGATTTAGATAAATATTGGCACCCCATGGACTAATCAAGATAAATACAAACGTATTCTTCAATAAGTCTGTATGTTTAACAATGTCAAAAATGTAAAATTATTCAGATATGCAAAGATTGTTGTTCTTGTTCTCCTGTGATGCGACTCTGGGATCAAACACATTTAAAATTCTTTATGACAATTAATAATAAACAACTGAGAGAAAACAGAATATAAAACAAAGAGCCCAAGGTCGAATAATAAATAACAAGGGATAAACGCATAAAAATGCAATTAGGAACGATAGATAGATAGATAGATAGATAGATAGATAGATAGATAGATAGATAGATGGATGGATGGATGGATGGATGGATGG
>JBCNYH010000024.1:4982694-4993760 GCA_039654325.1 Tandanus tandanus
TATGTATGTGTGTGTGTGTGTGTGTGTGTGTGTGTGTGTGTGTGTGTGTGTGTGTGTGTGTGTGTGTGTGTGTGTATCATCTGTCATTCTTGTGTTCTGTGTGCCAATAAGCACCTACGAGAAGCTTGAACACATCCAACACATACATGTCTCCGAATGCCAGACAAATCACCAGCTCCATCCTGATTCGCTGCCCGCCGTGTGGGCCGTGTGTCATCACTCAGATGGATTGTTTTTTGTTTAATAACAGGTTTTTATTCCACCAGTTCTCTCAGTGAAAAAATGATTGGTATGCCAGCGTTGTAATTGACTGTTTCCTTTTACACTCCTCCAGTAAACACCTTCAATCTTCCACCAGCACTTCTTATTCACGTCTTTACCGTCTCTGCTTTCCAAAGAAAGAAAGAAGCAGCATGGGTTAAAATCGCTCCCTTAAGGCTTCTCTCTCTTTCATTCACTCCATACCTGTTTAATCCCTCCCCTACTGTGAACGTCCCTCATTTTCCCCTCTCTCTCACCCTTTCTCTCTCTCTTTTTACTTCTCTCCACCTATTTAAACCTTCTAATTGAAAAAAAGAACGAAATCCCCTCAGTTAGCTTTTTCCCGTCTGCCTGCTCAGCTCTGATTAGCATGCTCCTTATAAAAGTGTGCACGCCTTTAAAATGGCAGTAAATAGCCGTTCTGGTTCCCCGTCGAGTAATGATGATGTCAGCCGTCACAGGGGACGACATCTGTCAGAACCCTTAACGTGGCAAGCTGGAAATATGTATTTTCGTCTTCGGAGGGGAAAGATAAGCTGTCAGGAATGTAGGACGCAGCAGAATTACTGCTGAGATTGGCAGTTAACAGGAGTTTTTTGGGTTTACGCCCAGTCCCCTTTCAAGCAAAATAGGATTTTTGGTATTCCTAAACTAAGCTTGGGGCGGCGTGGTGGCGTAGTGGTTAGCACGTCAGCCTCACAGCAGGAAGGCCCTGGGCTCGAGTCCTGGGCCCGGCAATGGTGTTTCTGTGTGAAGTTTGCATGTTTTCCCCCACGCTTGTATGGGTTTCCTCTAGGTACTCTGGTTTCCTCCTACAGTCTAAAAGACATGCACATTTGGCTAATTGGCTGTTAAAAAATTGCCTCTGTGTGAATGGTTGTGTGTGTTGGCTCTGCAATGGATTGGCAAGCTATTCAGGGTGTACCATGGTGTAGACCAGGGTCGGCTGAAATAGGCTCCAGTCTCTCCGCGACCATAGGAATGAATAAATGAATGAATAAACTAAGCTTTCTGATTTTCTCTCCTGTCCTATCCTCTGTTTCTGTTTTCCACTATTTCACATCCGATCAGTTCACTACTTCACGTGTCCTTAAAGATGACAACAGTAAATAAAATTACAGGTCACTGGTGTGCTGTCGGCTGTAATCCAGCTGCATGTAGAGGCTTAGGCAGATTCGCCACCTGTTCCCAGATGGTATTCAGTATGATGTGCAAAAAAAAATAAAAATGGGGGGATTAATGCAATGGTGATCCTAGAGTCTGTTGTAGTCTTCCAAAATACGACTGATGCGCTCACTTGTCCTTTCAATCTTCCTCTATGGTTGTGAAACGTGGACACTGACAGCGGATCTCCGGAGAAGATTTCAAGCCATGTCTACATTGACCGCATCACCAGTGGTAGAATCCAACAAGCCGTCGGACTATTCACGGAGTTACTAACAATTGTGAGGGCACATAAACTGAAATGGTACGGACATATAACAAGATCGTCCGGCCTTGCTAATACCATTTTGCAAGGAACTGTCCCAGGGGCAAGAAGACATGGAAGACAAAAGAAGAGATGGGAGGATAACAT
Organism: Tandanus tandanus; assembly: GCA_039654325.1. Classification (NCBI taxonomy): domain Eukaryota; kingdom Metazoa; phylum Chordata; class Actinopteri; order Siluriformes; family Plotosidae; genus Tandanus; species Tandanus tandanus. The sequence continues at coordinate 4,984,532 of JBCNYH010000024.1, forward strand.
CAAAGAGTGGACAGGACTTAGCTTCAGCGAATCACAGACATTGGGAAAAAAGACCGAGAAGCATGGAGGAAGATTGTTGCACAATCCTCAGCTGCGCCCCTACGACCCAACACAGGGTTACGGGACAGATGAGATGAGATGAGAGTCTGTTGGGACCCTAGGCAAAAATGTACGGGGGTCCCATCGAACCATTTGTTATAATCATCACCATTATTCATTCAAGTGCCGAACCACTTAATCCTACTAGTGTCACGATGAGACTATTGCGGGGTACACCCTGAACAGCTCAGCTTGCAATTCAACACACACACACAACCATTGACACTCACAGCTGGGGCAATTTGTAACAGCCCGTTAGCCTATTGTGCCTGTCTTTGGAATGTGGGAGGAAACTGGAGTACCCAGAAGAAACCCCTGCAAGCACGGGAAGAACAGAAACCCATTGGCTGAACCCTGGGATTCAAACCCAGGACCTTCTTTTTACCTAGCCACAAATCATCATTCATTCATTCATTTCCTAAGCCGCTTCATCCTAATTAGGATCGCGGGGAGGCTGGCGCCCATCTCAGCCGACTCTGGGACAGGGTGCACCCTGTTCAGCTCGCCAGAACATCACAGGGCCAACACACAAACAATCACACACACACACACACACACACTCACACCTAGGGGCAATTTGGAACAGCCAATTAGCCTACTGTGCATGTTTTTGGACTGTTGGAGGAAACCGGAGTGCCCAAGGAAACCCACACAAGCACGGGGAGAACATGCAAACTCCACACAGAAACGACCGAGACCAGGAATCAAACCCTGGCCTTCTTGTTGTGAGGCAGAGGCGGGCATGCTAACCACTGCGCCACCATGCCACCATAGCAAATCATCACTATTATGTTATAAATAATCCTACACCAACACAAAACTATGAATACAGCTCAAACACAGAAAACACATCGTCCAAGTTAATTGAATACCCCCTCGGGATCACTACTGATTTCCCATAAAACTTCAGGTAAAACAATACTGTGGAAATGTCAGAGACAAAGTTTTTTTTGGTATCAGTGCTAAGTTGAATGTTTATGAAGTGTTAATATAGTAACTGGCGGGATGGTGATGTAGTGGTTAACACGTCTGCTTCACAGGACGTGTTCGAGTCTCAATGAGAGCATTTCTGTGTGGAGTTTTCATGTTCTCCCCATGCTTGCAAAATCGGTTCTGGAATGTTTTGAGGGAAATTAGCCTCCAAAATCTCATCTGTGGAAGGAGCTAAATAAAAAAGCCCAAACCATGGAGGTTCTAACAGGAGGCTTGCAACAGGAATTAAAAGATGTGCTGTGGACTGCTTGGTTTCAGATACCGAAGCACATCCTCAAAGGTCTTGGTTTAGACACATTTTACCGAAACAAGTCAGACCTACAAAATAATAAACATTTTAATAAGGTTTTAATGTTGTGCCTTATGGGTGTGTAATGTTTATGTAAGGTATGAACTACACATGCTATAACACATAACAATGCAGTAGGGGGAGTGGGGTTTGAGCCAATGACCTTCTGATCAGTAACCCAGAGCCCAAACCACTGTACTCCCAATGTCCCAGTTTACTTTTCCAGTATTTTTACTGGTACCCATTTATACTGTTGGGTGGACAGAGGCACACTTGTGACTTGTGACCCTAATAAGGATTATAGAAAATGAATGAATGAATAATACCCAGGTACATCACTAGACCTGTATGCAAAATAATCATACAATTCCATTCAGTAGTTTTCTTGGAATAGCTGCCATGAGACAAATCAACATGGCTGCCTGGCGGCCCTCTTGAATATACAAATGAGATTTGTACAGGTAGACTATGGGGGGACCTGTATGGATCTTCTTGTGATAATGAGTTGATTATTTAATAATTATAATAATTTATTAATAATCATTTCTATTAAATATTTATTAGTTATATATACATTTTAGTATGCATTTTTATTTATTCATACATTATTGACATTATTGAAATCATGTGTCATGCACTCAGATGTCACTTTGATGTCACGGGGATGCATGCACGCAACAGTTATAGGAGTGTGTCTATCCTGCACCGAGAGGCGCGGATAATCCGCTGCTCCCTCCACCGCCACCCCCACCCTCACCCCTTCATGATTAGGATTTAGGATTGCAATTATTCTACATGAATGAGGAATTTTCAGTAAGCGCAGGTCATAAGCTTTCACTGATTAAGTCCTTGCCCTTTGTACATACCATCCGTCGCTACAGTAATGAGAAACTGAAAAAAAATTCATTGAAAGCACATAAATAAAATTAATAAATATATTTATCCATTTATATATGTTATAACGAGAAAAAGAGCTTCATTATCTTGAGGTAACAGTAATGTCCTGATTAAATTTAAAAAGTATTGCAAACACAGCCATTCTCGGCCTCCATGGTTTTATATCTCAAATATAATACTATGTTATAGTGTTGAATAAAATCATAATAATTTATATTAGAATTAACTGTTCTGGTTTATTAGAGGGGAAATTCAAGAACATACAGAAAAAAAGATTACTCTTTATCGTAGATTATATGAGGGCGGTACGGTGGCGTAGTGGTTAGCACATCCACCTTACAGCAAGAAGGTCCTGGGTTTGAATCCCAGGTTCGGCGAGGGTGTTTCTGTGTGGAGTATGCATGTTGTCCCCATGGTTGCAAGGGTTTCCTCCAGGTATTCCGGTTTCCTCCCATCATCCAAAGACATGCACATTATGCTAACTGGCTGTTCCAAATTACCCCCAGGTGTGAATGGTTGTGTTTGTTGGCCTGCAATGGTCTGGTGAGCTGTTCAGGCAGTACCCAGCCTTTGGTCAGAGTTGTATAGATAGATGTGATGTTAAAAAACAGCATGCATATCATCCTCTTTCCTCTCTTTTTGTGGCTTCACAGGGCACACTGCAGAAGTTTGTAGACGACCTGTTTGAGACCATCTTTAGCACAGCACACCGAGGAAGCGCCCTACCACTCGCCATAAAGTACATGTTCGACTTCCTGGATGAGCAAGCCGACAAACACAGCATCCATGACCCTCACGTCCGGCACACATGGAAGAGCAACTGGTCAGAGTCCACACATGAATATCACATTCTCACACACACACACACACACACACACACACTAAGTAACTTCATTAAGCCACATTCAGTTCCAAAAATAATTACACCACATCGCTATGGTCACTGATGATTCTGTCAGTTTGGGCGTTGCTATGACGATGTGAGAGCAGTGAATCTATAAGGTCTTAGTTAAAATTAATTTCATCCTATCAATTTATTTTGATTCCCTTAGTGTGGTAGTGTGAGCAAGCATATGTAAAGTAAAAAGAGATAGAAAATTGGATGGAGGGATGGATGGATGGATAGACATAAAAAGAATGTATGGTGCCCCCCTAGGTAGCAATCCATCATGCATGGCTCATTGGCGCCTCACTCAAAGAACCATCACGGTTTCAAACTGATACCGTACCATATCATACCAGAGAGGATGACCAGGTCTGTGTACATACTTATACAGCCCTGACCTCCTAAATGCGTCCAGATGTGGCAGAATGATTTTTTTCCCCCGCAAAACCACCCCAGCTCACAAGCTTAGTATCTCTGATTCATCTGTTTTTGTTGTGGTTCTGTGTCTGTTTACAATAACAATAACAAGATCACAGAGGAGCGATCTCATGCATGTGGGATAACTTGGCAGTGCAACACAGTTCCGTAGTGAGTGGAAAAGTCAGAGATCAAGGGCTAAGAAATGGATAGCGGAATACAATTTCACTCACTTAGTCATGCTGGGGTCACAGGGAGGCTGGAGCCTACCTCAGCAGATGCTGGACGAAGGCAGGGCACACCCTGAACGACTCGCCAATCCATCTCAGGTCCAACACACACAAACACACACAAACATTCACAGTTACACCACATCAGGGCAGTGGTGGCTTGGATGGGTTACTGATCCGAAGGTCAGCAGTTCAATCCCCACTTTCACCACTGTTGGGCCCTTATGCAAGGCCCTTAACCCTTGTATAAAAATTATAATTGTAAGTCGCCCTGGATAAGACAAACACTGTAAATGGAAATTTGGAACAGCCATTTAGCCTAATGTGCATGTGCATGGAGTACCCAGATAAAAGCCATGCAAACATGAGGAGAAAATGCAGACTCCACACAGAGAACACCCTTGCCAAGCCTGGGTAATTTATAACTTACCTATTTCACACCCTTTGCGTTCGTGCCTGTGCCGACCTGATGGTAGCCATGGTAATAATACAATAGCGCTCTTGCTCATCTCAAGATGGAGTTGTTGGCTAATATTGTTGCACCGGATGCAGGGGTCATTGAGACTTGTGTACTGAAATAACTTGAGTGCTTCAGAAAGTCATCATGACCGATTCAATTTTGTTTCAAAGAGATAACACGTCTATTTAATATGCCTGGTAAGTGAACAGGCTCCTTTAATGAAATTATTTTTACACAAAAGAGGCAAAATGATAAATAGTCGTTTTTTACTTTATAATTTATTTATTACAAACACTCATTGTGTGCATCAACCTAATGCTGCCGCTGCGTCATTGCTTTTTAATCATGCGTCAAGAGTTTCACTTTCCACAGACCGATATTCCTGCTGTGCCATGTTTTTTTTGCTGACATCTAATGTCTGACAGTGGGGGGGCTTAAGAACCCCATCTTTAGGTACTGCAAAACAACAGACTCAGCCTGTTTTCATCTTCAGAGTGAAATATGCTGCTGTCTTCCACATCATTAAAGAAAACATTACGCCTCAAAAGTGCTAACGTGACTGACAGTCAGCGCCAGCTCGTTAGTTCATATACACTTCTTTTTTTCCTTTAAAGCTAAATGGCTGTTCATTTATGTAATATTCTTAGGTGGACTGCTGAGCCTGTGGGTTAAACCGGCTCGAACCGGTTGGACGTCTGCTGCAGGCGGATATCCTGCTGGCGTGAAAAAGCGAAATGCTATCAAACCAGATTTAGCAATTAGAACACTGTGTAAAACTTAACGGCAGGTGAAGGGCCATTACACCATAATAATAGCTTATGGTACTTTCTCGGTGGAGGAGTCCAAAAGTTTACACACCCCAATGGACTTTGAATGAATGCTCAATATGTACGTATGGTTTGTATTTAACATGAAATAATATATTCAATATCCATTTGGCCCTGCAATGGCCTGACCAACTGTCCAGAGTGTACCCCACCCTTGCCCAGAGTCGGCTGAGATGGGCTCCAGCCTCCCCGCAAACCTAATTAGAAATAAGCGGTTCAGAAAATGAATGAACGATTGAATATCCATGGGAACTTATTAGTCTAATACATTAGGACTCATAAGTGTAGTACTTTACATGTGGGTGCAAAAGTTTCTGCACCCCAGTGGATTTTGAACGTACTCTATATATGTAAAGGATATCCAAACAACTTGCTTTCAGATTTACAATCGCAGTGGTGGCCCAGTGGTTAAGGTTGTGGTCAGGGGTTCAAGCCCCAGTACCACCAAGCTGCCGCTTTTGGGCCCTTGAGCAAGACCCCTAATGCTCAGTTGTATAAAAATGATACATGTAAGTCACTTGGGATTAGGTTGTCTCCCAAATGCTGTAAAGTATAAACAACACTAATTCGCCAAAAGTAATGGGGTTACTGCAAGTCATTTTAGTTTGTGTTTCTTTATATTTCCATGTAGTTTAAAAAGACACCATTAAGCCTTGACATTCAGCCTTTGGGACTATTCTGTGATATCCACGTCATCTTCGACGAATAACTGTTAACTATCCCAAGGTAGCGACCAATCAAATTGTGCTGTTCCTGTGTAGTTTATACCACACGGATACACATTCCTGTTTTCCATTCAATTTCTACTGGGGTGTATAAACTTTTGCACTCATAAGTATGTCAATTTGACTGCAGGTGGCGTAGCAGTTAGCACGTCCAGCCTCACAGCAAGAAGGTCCTGGGTTTGAGTCCCGTGCTTGGGCATTTCTATGTGGAGTTTGCATGTTCTCCCTGTACTTGCATGGGTTACCTCCAGGTGCTCCGGTTTTCCCCCACAGTCCAAAGACATGCACATTAGGATAACTGGCTGTTCCAATTTGCTCCTAGGAGTGAGTGTGACTGAGAATGGTTGTGTATGTTGACCTGCTGTTCATGGTGTACCCCACCTTCGAGTCGGCTGAGATGGGCTCCAGCATCCTCGTGACCCTAGTAGTAGTAAATCCACAGAGACTTAAACACTTAAAGTACTTTCTGAAGAAAAAAAAATTGAATGATGAATGAACATCTGTGGAATCTCACACACTAAATGTCAATGCTATAAATTAAATCTCTGCAAAATGTCTTCTTTATTACCCGAAGGTTATGGAAACATTTGTAGGATCGTAATCTCATCAGCAAACCAACATAACAGCTTCAGTAATGAGAGGTTCAGTTATTTGGCCAAATACTCAAAATGCAGTGGGGAGGGGGCGTTGAGTGTATGAAAGGCGAGTGTGTGGAAGGCGAGTGTGTGGAAGGCGAGGGTGTGAAAGGCGGGTGTGTAAAAGGCGGGTGTGTGAAAGGCGAGTGTGTGGAAGGCGAGTGTGTAGAAGGCGAGTGTGCGGAGCGTGCTAATAATAATAATAACAATAATCTAACAATAAAGTTTAATGAAATAAAAATAAAAATAATAAAAACGGAATTTACTTTATACGGTATCTCGCTCTCTCTTCACTCTGTCTCTCGCTCTCTCTCTCTCTCTCTCTCTCTCTCTCTCTCTTTCTCTCTCTCTCTCTCTCGCTCTATTTGGTCTATCTCATTCTACAACTCTCTTTCTTTGCCACCCCCCTCTCTTTACTCTTTTTCCCCCTCTCTCAATCTTCATTATCTCACTCTTTGTCTTCATTCTATCTCTCTCTCTCTCTCTCTCTCTCTCTCTCTCTCTCTTTGTCGCACTTCACACCGCATCCACTTTACTGCAGTGTCCTTTCTTATTCCCCTTTTTCTTTTTCCTTTTTTCTTTTTTTTATGCGCATAACAAAAAAAAAAAAAAACAGTGCTGCCTGGAAAATTAATGAGCACACTGCAAACAGAGCAAACACTGACCCCTACCTCTTCCATCCCACACACACACACACACACACACACACACACACACACACAGGCGCACCAACCTGGATCATTTCCATTCACTTTAGTGCAAATAGGCTGAGGAATAAAGCGAGCTTGTATATGTTTATTACTTTAGACAGGCACAAAAGGTGTGGAGCAGCCAGCAGCAACAAACAAGCCAATATGATTCACGTCAGCAAAGTGCTCTCACCCGGGAGCGCAGCCTCACCCTGAGGAACAGCAGGCCACTGTTTCCTGTATTCGTATTATTATGTGTTGGTTTGATTCAGCTGATTACGCAGGTGCACAGAGCCCCAGCTTGTTCTGCACCCTTCTGCTGTTTCACAGTAACCAGGTGTTCATGTTAAAATATGGTGATCATTACAGTCTCGGTTTTTATTAAGGGTCGGTTTGAAAGTATGTTTGTTTTATTTTTCTGCAGCGAGGTTGGGTTTGTACCTGACACACAGGTATGACGGTGTTCACACACTTGCATACATGGCTGTAGTATGTATAACTGGAGGTTTAACATCAACACCCACTAGATGTCACTTCAGAGCTAAAATACTCATCACTCACTCATTTACCGAACCGCTTTATCCTCTACTGGGGTCGCGGGGAGGCTGGAGCCTGTTTCAGCCGACACTGGCCAAAGGTGGGGTACACCCTGGACAGCTCGCCAACACACACAACCGTTCACACTCACACGTTCACCTAGGGGCAATCTGGAACAGCTGATTATCCTGATGTGCATATCTTTGTACTGTGGGAGGAAACCGGATTAACCGGAGGAAACCCTCACAAACATGCAAACTCCACACAGAAACGCCTGAACCCAGGACTGGAACCCAGGACCTTCTTGCTGTGGGGCGGACCACTACGCCACCTAGCTCTGATTAGCACTCATTGATTATATGGTACAGGAGCGTCTCTTTCTCTCTCTCTCTCTCTCTCTTTCTCTCTCTCTCTCTGTCTCCTTTTTTCCCCTCTTTCTTTCTTCACTCTTTTTCTCCTCCCTTTCTCTTTTTTCTCTCTCTCTCTCAATGCTGTCTCTTTCTTTCTCTCTCCTTTCTTCTCCTCTTTCTTTCTTGGTGCTCTCTTTCTCCCTCTCCCTTTCTTTTTTCTTCACTTTCTTTGCTCTCTCTCTCTCTCTTTTTCTCTTTCTCTCACTCTTTTTTCTCTTCTTCTTTCTCTCTTTCTTTCTGTCTTTCACTATCAGTGTTCTTTTTTCTTTCTTTCTCTCTCGCTCACTCTCTTTGCTCTCTTTCTTCATTCTCTCTCTCTCTGTCTCATTCTCTCTTTCTCACCCTTAGAGCTTTCTTTTTTCTCTCTCACACTCTATTATCTCTGTCTTCACTCCCTTTATCCCTCTGTCTCTCATTCTTCGTTATCTCGCTGTCTTCATTCTCTCTCTCCCTCCCTCTTTCTTCTCATTCTCCCTTTCTTAGCACTTTCGTTCTCTCTCTCTCTCTCTCTCTCTCTCTCTCTCTCTCTCTCTCTCTCTCTCCATCCAGGGAGCTTAATGCACATCTTTTAGTTTTGCTATTTTTCCACACAGATGTGTAGCAGGAACGAGACGTGTAGAACTTTTTTATTTATTATTAGAGTTCCTCCTCAGTACACCCCAGTCTGACACACGGCGAGCGGTAGAGCCGACACTGTAATCCGCTACAAAATAAAAGGAGCACTTCGGAGTACGCCGAAAATCTGTCATCCGTCATCTTTTTAAAATTGGCCTCAAACCCTCCTGTCAGCTGCGGTGGACACGGTGAGCTTTGTCTTTATGATAATTGGTGTGTTGGCTCGACTTTCAGCATCAGCATCAGTTTTATACCTTCGACCATAAATCAGAGGATTTCAGCAGGAGTGGGAACGCTGATCTCCACGGGGAGTCGATATATGATAATGACTGATAACGTCATGCTGGTACACCAAGGATGAGTCATCTGTTAAAATAAAATCTTTAACAATAAACAACAATAAACTGAAACACTTAGAGAATAAGATCTTATGTTTAATATTCTGGGGCGGCACGGTGGCGTAGTGGTTAGCACGTCCGCCTCACAGCAAGAAGGTCCTGGGTTCGATTCCCAGCTCGGG
>JBCNYH010000024.1:5084378-5094565 GCA_039654325.1 Tandanus tandanus
GGAAGTGGCTGGGTAGAGGGACGTCTGGACCTCACTGCTTAGGCTGCTGCCCCCGCGACCCGACCCCGGAAGAAGATCAATGAATGAATGAATGAATGAACTAGAAGTTCTCATAGAGAAGTTGAGTGCTGTGAGGGGCAGTTAATCCAAGTCTATATAGTCCGCTTGTACGCGTTTTGTTCATCTCTCCACACCCATGCCACCGAGCCCAACCAAAGTCAGCAACCAAAGTGAGCTCAGCCTTCTTATAATCGTGCAGCGCATGTGCCACCACATAAATCAAGTGAGGCAAGCACATTTAGTGTTGCTGTTCTGCTCGCTGTGATCGCTTCAAAGCAATAATAAAAATAATAATGACAATAATAATAATAATAATAATAATAATAACAATAATAATAACAATGACAATAATAATAATAATAATGACAATAATAATAATAATAACAATAATAATAATAACAATGACAATAATAATAATAATAATGACAATAATAATAATGACAATAATAATATTAATAATAATAATAATAATAATAATAATAATGACAATAATTATAATAATAATAATAATAATAATAATAATGACAATAATAATAACAATGGCAATAATAATAATAATATTAATAATAATAATAATATTAATAATAATAACAACAACAACAACAATAATAATAATAATGCCAATAATAATAATTATAATAATAATAATAATAATAATAATAATTATAATAATAACAACAACAACAACAACAACAACGATTAACAGATATTCTTTTTAAATACTCACAGCACATATTCCCGAAAGCTCCTTTCCCACTCCGCCTGGTTGAAGAAGTCGTAGAAATGGCATCCAAAGGTGATGAAAACAAAACCAAATGCTAGGAAACCAAATATGCCTAGCAGGGAAAAAAATTTGTAAGAAACTGGTAAGAAAAAAGCTATGTGGGGAATTTCTGCACCACTGTATTATAATAAAAAGCAAAACTGAAAATTAGGCATGCTGGTCTGCTTTTATAAATATATTAAATATAATTATACATAGGGCGGCAAGGTGGCGCAGTGGTTAGCACGTCCGCCTCACAGAAAGAAGGTCCTGGGTTCAATTCCCAGGGCTCGGGCATTTCTGTGTGGAGTTCTCCCTGTGCTTGTGTGGGTTTCCTCCAGGTACTCCGGTTTCCTCCCACAGTCCAAAAACATGCACAGTGGGCTAATTGGCTGTTCCAAATCGCCCCTAGGTGTGAGTGTGAATGGTTGGGTGTGTTGGCCCTGCGATGGCCTGGTGGGCTGTCCACGGTGTACCCCGCCTTTGCCCAGAGTCGACTAAGACCCTAATTAGGATTAAGTGGCTTAGAAAATGAATAATTATGCATAGTTATAAATATTATTATTTACAATTAAAAATACATCTAATGCATTTTATTATTAATGACAACAATCAACGCAAAACAGGCTGCAAACTGCTTTTGAAAATGTCAAGAGAAACTACAGCATCACCCTACAATGCCTGTAACCTGTGAAAACACTCACTCACTCATTTGCCGAAGCACTTAATCCTATTAGGGTCACGGAGAGGCTGGTGCCTATCTCAGCCGCCACCGGACTGAGGCGGGGTATACCCTGAACAGCTCACCAGAGCATCGCAGGACCAACACGCACAACCAATCACACTCACATCCACACCCTGGGGCAATTCGGAACAGCCAATTAGCTGAATGCGCATGTTTATAACAGTGGGAGGAAACCATAGAACCAGGAGGAAACCCACGCAAGCACAGAGAGAACAAGCAAATTCCACACAGAAGCACCCTCACTGAGAACGGGGCTCAAGCCCAGGACCTTCGTGCTGTGAGGCGGACGTGCTAACCACAACACCACCGTGCCGCCCGGATGATGCTAAAACATCTTCAACATAAACGTAAGGAGCTCATCGCTAGCAGCAAAAACTGGCGAGGTGAGAGAAAAATGTCTACGGACAACGGTAAGAGGGCAACAATAAGCAAGCGCCTGTATTTTGATCAATGTTTAAAAGTGGTGTTGATTCATTTCTAGAGAAAAATATAAAAAGGGGCTAAGCAAAGATAAACTCTACCAAGTCGCAGCATGGTCTCGTTGATTTTGCTGGCTGCTTTTTCACTCAGCAGTCCTGGATGGTTACTTTTGATAGAAAATAAAGTCATGACACCTGCAACAGTGAACAGTCCACATCAGCTTCATGTATAAATATCAACCAAAAAATAAAAGACTGCTGTGTATGTATGATTCTTACCTCTTACAAGGAAATAACCCCCAATAACCAGTACCACTCCGATTGGTGCCAGAACAAACCCAGCACGGTATCTGTAGTTTTTGTAGCCAACAAAGCAGATTCCACTAACAGAGTCTCCATCCACCTGGATGATGTTCAGCAGAGTTTAAGACTACTGGCACCAAAAATGTCCCAAAAAACCCCAGCAACAATTGAAATAAGCAGCTGTACCTGTGCGATGGCCAGTATAGCCACTGTGAGGATAAATGGGACGGACCATGTGACCAGGTGGAAGTAGGACGTCCTTCCAGACAGAGGTTGGTGCGTGGTACCCAGGGCTTTGAAAGATGTGTGCCAGGCGTAGGTGAGCATAACAAACCAGATGACCCCTGACATTAAGGAGTAGTACACGATGATGAAAATGATAACACATGAAAGTGTCTCTGTCGATCTGCAGGGAGGAGAAAATAAATAAATAAATAAATGGGGGGTTTTCTGTTGGTTTTATTTTTCCCCCTAATTTTAGTCGTATCCAATTCCCACCCATCAAGTATTGCCTTCCCTACCACATGACCACCATCAACCATGGAGGGGCATAAGCCCCCCCGGACTTGCAGTGCTGCCACCCACCTCTTTTCGAACTGCTGCGCATTTGGGGGCGGCCTAACACACTCAGAGGGAAGGCGTTAACCGCCCCCTCGTACAAATAAGCTCAAAGACGCCCATGATTGGCTCGTGATCGATGTGATCGAGTTGACAGGGAAGTGAGCGTATGCCATCCCTCCCTCCCGTGAGAACTCGGTCTATTAGCTCCCATGGACTCCCGGTCACGGATGGCTGTGGCATCAACCTGGATTCGAACTTGCGATCTCCGGGTTGATAGTCACAGACCTTGTCGGAGCGCCATTCGGGAGCCAGAAATAAATGTTTTAAGTATTTTCATACTCTAGCGCAACATTCTTTAAAATAAAATTCTTACGAGGGCTCTCCAAGTCGCATGGTGTTGTCACTTTTGCACACGATCTCCTTGCGTGCGCCATCCATGAATTGAGCGAGCCATCCGATGCTACCCACGAAGAAGCAGGCGTTGACGTAGAAGAGGATTACAGCCGGGTAGCGGTTGGAATTTTTCCAGTCAGCAAGAAACGTCGCCTGGGGGAAAAAGAAGGAGAAAAGAGGAGACACGTCATCAAAAAATTGGATTCGCAGTGCAGGCTACGAGCGGAACGGTGGTATGGTAGTTTGCACATCCGCCTCACATCAAGAAGGTCCTGGGTTCGAGTCCCAGACTCGGCTGGGGTGTTTCTGTGTGGAGTTTGCATGTTCCCTGTGTGCTTGCGTGGGTTTCCTCTGGGTACTCCGGTTTCCTCCCACAGTCCAAAAACATGCACATTAGGCTGACTGGCTGTTCTACAGTAAATCGCCCCTAGGTGTGAGTGTGAAAATTGTATTTGCGTTGGCCCTGCAATAGCTTTTCAGGGTGTACGCCGCATTTGCCCGGAGTCGGCTGAGATGGGCTCCGGTCACCCCGCGGCCCTAATTAGGATTAAGCGGCTTAGAAAATGAATGAATGAATGAATAAATGTAAATGTCTTGTTCACTTACCAATGTGAAGAAAGTGCAAAGCAGGGTGACTGATCCGAAGATGGCGATGTAGACGTGCATTTCGGAGTGTTCCTCCTCCGTGAAGAGTGGGTTGTCACACTGAATGCCACAGCCTTCCACATCCTTATACCAGCTGGCCTGGATTTCAGTTTTGACCAGAGGAGCCTCGCACTGTCCTGATGTATTGAATTTGATTTTCTGCACCTCGTTCTAGAAAAATACACACTTCATGTATACTGGACATTTGAGTCTCTTATTAAAAGATATCATCAACCATTCATACTGTATTTATACTTAGCAAACCTCAACCAACATAATCTTAACCACAACCAACCTGGCAACCCAGGGGAAACTTGTCCGTGTTCTCACACTTCAGGAAGTTGGGCCACCCTCGCTCCTGTTCCACTATGCTGCAGGGTCGGCGGGTCATCTGGCACAGGGTCTGGCTGGGAAGCTCCACTTTGCCGTTCTCACACTTGGGCATGTAAACCGCACACAGTAGAGGCTGAATAACCGCCCAGCACCGAGGAGCATTTCTCAAACCTGGAGATGAAAATACATCAGAGCTGAACATTCAGATCTCATTCGAAAAGCATGTTTATCTGTCTAGTGCAAAAAAACTGAATTTGTCATGATCACAATGAGCTCTCGCGGCACGGTGGCAGAGCGGTTAGCACGTCCGCCTCACAGCAAAAAGGTCCTGGATTCGAGTCCCGGGTTCGTCTCGGGCGTTTCTGTGTGGAGTCTGCATGGTCTCCCCGTGCTTGCGTGGGTTTCCTTAGGGTCCTTTGGTTTCCTCCCACAGTCCAAAGACATTTGGCACATTAGGCTAATTGTCTGTTCCATACTGACTCTAAGTGTGAATGTGATTGTAATCCTGTGATGGTCCGGCAAGCTGTTCAGGGTGTACCCTACCTTTGCCCAGTGTCGGCTGAGATGGGCATAGCCTCCCGGCGACCCTAGTAGGATTAAGCGGTTCAACAAATGAGTGAATGAATGAATTATTACAATGAGTCCTGGGTCAATATCCAATACTGAAGCCATTCTTGCTTTCTGAGAGTGTCTGTTGGCAAGTTAAATGCTAAATGCTAAATGCCACAAGCAATATTGGTCAGCTTTAAAAGGGCATTATTATCATCACTCACATATTTGCTGAACTGCTTTATCCTTTATTAGGGTTGCAGGGAGGCTGGAGCCTATCTCAGCCAAGACTGGGCGAAGGCGGGGTACACCCTGAACAGCTCGCCACACACCCAGTCACAAATCACACTCACACCTAGGACTGATTTGGAACAGCTAATTAGCCTAATGTGCACGTCTTTGCACTAACAGACATACTGTACCTTCATCTTTCATCATCATCACTTCTTGAGCCTTGTCAGGATTTAAACTGATTTTGAGCCTAGTTCGGGGACACTGTGTGTAATGAGGGAATAATCCCTGAACAGGGCGCCAGTCACACACTGCTCCACAGCTAGGGGTAAACTGGCATAGCCAATCCAGCTAACTGCATGCATTTGTCAGGTGGGAGGAAACCAGAGCACCCATAAGGGAACCCACTCAGAGTGAAGGAGGACATGCGAAACACCATGCAGAAAGTGAACTGAGATCAAAAATCAAACCAGAGACCTTAAAGATATCCACTGAACTACTATGCCTCTGACTTCATCTCTTAAAAAAGGTTTTATGACAAATATGACTTGTAGCATAGAGAGAAGAAGAAACACTTTGCTGAGACAGCTGTATTAAAAATACAAAATTAAAAAAACAATAATAAAAATAGACCGCAGGGGTCCAAAGCTCCCGCTGCCCAGGAAAGTTGATTTATATCTTTCTTAAACCAAAATCAAAACTGTTGTGTTAAATAAATTAAGTCCAGCCGGCTCATTAGTTATGCACGGATTTTGCCGTGCAGCAATCCCAGGCGAGGTACCTGTAAGACAAATCCACATACCAAATTTCACCAAAATCCAAGCAAGCATTCCTAAGTTATCATCCAGAAACCAAAGTGTGACAGCCGGACGGAAGGACGCCACCCATTCCCATGGCTCCCGCATCGCTGTTGCGGAAGCTAATAAAAGGGGCAGAGGTGGCTTGGTGGTAGGGTGAAGTCTAAGGTGAAGGGTGAAGGATTACTGATCTGAAGGTCGGGGGTTCAAGCCCCACTATCCCCGGGTTGTCACTGCTGTCCCCCCAGTGCAGCTAACTGGGTTATCAAAGGCCGGCCATGTCTCTCACTGTCTGTGGTGAGAGGAATGTAAAAGAGGAGGCTGCACTGCCGTCAGCGTGTTTCTGCCCTGCGATGGCCTGGCGAGCTCTCCAGGGTGTACTCTGCCCTCGCCCGGAGTCAGGTGAGATGGGCACCGGCCTCCCCCATGACCCTAATTAAGATTAAGTGATTGAGTAAATGAATGAATAAATAATAATAAAAATCCCCACAGGTCTACACTTCATCAGCACCGTGCACTCACACATGCCTAAAGTGCAGAAGGAAGAGTTCTGTGCTGTTCCTACATGGATATGAGGCCCAAGTGTTTCTCACAGGCGTGGGACAATTGGCCTGAAGAGTCATGAACATCCCTGAGGATTTTGAGATTAAGGTGTGAATGAGGAGGTAAAAGGGTGGAGAGGATAATTAATGGGTGCTAATGTTCATTAATGAGGGATTGAGGAAACAGAAATCTGACAATGCAATCAGATAACTAGCTATAAATCCCTGCTTTAGGATCATAGCGTCAAACTGTACAGCTGAGAATAAAACAAGTTATGGTTGTAAATGTATTATTTTCTTATTCAATTTCTTTTCTGCTAAAAAAAAAAAAAAAAACACACTCTCACTCGCTCATTTGCTGAACCGCTTAATTCTACTAGGGACGCGGGGAGGCTGGAGCCTATCTCAGCCGACTCTTGGCAAAGGCGGAGTACACCCGTAACAGCTTGAACAGCATCGCAGGGCCAACACAAACAACCATTCACACTCACACCTAGGGGCAATCTGGAACAGCCAGTTAGCTTAATGTAGGAGGAAACTAGAGTACCCGGAGGAAACCCACGCAAGCAAACAGAAGAACATTCAACTGAGTACAGGAATCACACCCACGACCTTCTTGCTGTGAGGTGGACATTATAACCACTACGCCACCATGCCATCAAGAAAAGGCTTTCTCAAATAAAAATAAAAATGTATATATGTGACCAATCACAGCAAAGTGGCTATTAAGCCAGAAATGATTACATTTGAGTTATTGGTACCATTTTGTAGCTGATATCCTAAGCTTTAAAATGATACCAAATTTTCTAACGCATGTTGCCAGTTTTGGAGTAACCAACCAAAACCTCCCAGGAAATTTCAGCCTTTTAAGCAACTCTGGATAAAATCACATTTAAAGTTTAATAAAGTGTATTTTAAGTGTTAAGACTTAATACCCACTTTGCTGTGATGCATCACAAATGAGGTACAGAGGGGCTACCAGGCAAAATGTGATAAACAGCATCACTGGAAGGATTCGGTAGCTTGTTAAAGTTATCTAAAGTCTTGCAAAAAGCAATGACTTCTAGGAATCGCTAGGAATCTTTTGTTATGATGTACCGTACATGTCGTTATTCCACTAAAATTAAGAAAAATGCATTAATATGTTACGTCTATTTTCAGTTTTTATTTTAACTCTTTATTTTTAAAATCTAGCTCTAACATCTTGGCGTGTTGTATTTCCTCAAATTTTTGAAATCCAAGTCTGATGTTTCTCGTGCATGCTTTATACTGTATATACAGTACTGACCAAAAGTCTTACAGGCACATGTATAGAAATGCTGTAAAGTTATGACTTTAAAGAACAAACACTATAACACACGAAAAACTATAATAATCTAAACAAAGTCAATATTTTGTGTGATGACAGTTAGGTTTAATTTTCCTTAAATAGTAGCTCAAGGAACAGTTTCTGTCTATTTTATAAGGATATATTTATGAGTTTATAAGTTTTACTGACATCTTGGAGAATGGTTCATATGACTTTGATGATCACCTTGTTTTATCTTTGCAGCAAAACACAGCAGCTTTCGTTAATATTATTTGTCTATAAAGTGGCCTATATAGGGTGTATATAAGGTGTAGGTTTTACTGACATTTATTTCTGCAATAAATATAAAGTAATGTTTAATCAATCGAAATCATTTTGTACTGAACATTCATTCATTCATATTCTGAACATATTAATCTTAATTAGGGTCATGGGGGAGGCTGGCGCCCATCTCAGCCGACACTGGGCGAGGGCGGGGTACACCCTGGACAGCTCACCAGGCCATCACAGGGCAGAAACACGCTGACAGCAGTGCAGCCCACTCTTGACGAAAATCAGCAATGGTTCTTTTACATCCCACTCACCACAGACAGTGAGAGACATGGCCGGCATTTGATAACCCAGTTAGCTGCACTGGTGGGGCTTGAACCCATGACCTTGGGATCAGTAATCCAGCACCCTACCACCAGGCCACCACTGCCCCATCTTATACCTAAATATAAATAAATCAATTAAAAGTTTCTATATAAAAAGCATCCATAAAGAACAGTAAACGGTAATAAATGAAAAAATGCAATGTTTAGTGAGCCCTTATGACCCCCTGCTTTAAAAATATAGTATCTTAGGTAGAGTTTCAGAAGGTTTTTCTGACAATCTTACAGAACCAGACACAGTTCTGGAGATTTTGACGCTCACTCTTTCTTGCTTCTTTCCTTTATTAGCATTTAAAACACAACAACATTTATTATTATTTATTTTATGTAAAAAGTTTGTTTTATTAAATGCACTGCTCTCTTTAATAACACTGAACAAATAACAATAATAATAATAATTATTATTATTTTAACTTTAAATATTGTGCTGGAAAAAAATCCCCAGCGTTTGGAGATCTAAAATGTTTTTGTACTGACCCGCTAATGTACAAAACATGAAATAAAAATCTACAGCAAAGCGTCGCTACATTCACATCTTTTTTTATGTATACCTATATACACACATCTTACCAGACCACATGGTCAACTTCTCAAAAGCCTCTTCCTGAGTCTCCGAGTCTTCAGCCAGGACCAGAGACGTGTGCGTGTACGGCAGAGGGGAACCGAGACACGTATTATACTTCAGCACTTCACACGTCGTGCTTTTCTTGCAAAAATCGTTGAAGATGGTTTCGTTTTTGTGTAACATCACGGCCTGGCTGAGCATCAGTTTACCGACCCAGACCCAAACCCAAACCCAAAGCATCCCAAATCCGCCAACAATGGAGCTGGAGGACATTTTGGAGAGCGACAAGAAAACTACCTAAAAAATTTATTAATAAATAAATAAACCAATCCTCTTTTTTTGGGGATGTTATGGGTGCCAGTTAAAGCGTCCTGCAGCCCGAAGTGTTTCCGTCAGTGAATCCCAGCTCATGATCGGTCACATAATAACGGATCTGTTTAGTCGGAACAACTTTCTTCTTCTTGTTTATTCTGTTCTCTCCTGTCCGACGCAGAGGCTCCGCATGGCCTTCGCTCCGGTGCGTAAATACTGGTGCGTAAAACAAACCCGGCGGATCTTAAGCAGTTTATTTAACTACACAAGTCCTGAAGATGTTAAAAAAAAGAAAGGAAAGAAAGTACAGAACGACTTCATCACCATCCCCCACTTTTCAGATGGAGGAACAAAAAAACTGGCCTCTGAGAGTGTAACCCGATCCCCAGGCTGCTGGTTCAGCCCCCAAATTTCCCCCACAAAAAAAAAAAAAAAAGTTACAACCCACAAAAAATCTTCGTCCATGAAGAGATGGAGGTGTTGGACTGGACTCACATGGCGCGTCTTCACCCGCACAAAACAACTCCTGCACCGCTGCGTCAAATTTGCGTCACAGTTCCTAAAAAGCTACATTTTCTCCTCCCATCCCCCCTCTGTGAGTGTGTGTGTGTGTGTGTGTTGAAGTTCAGTCGAAACATTTAGTCCATTCTTGTTCGTGCATGCTTGTGTGAGTGTGTGCAGTCCAGTACCTCTCTCTCTTACTCTCTCTCTCTCTAGTTCTCTCTTTTACTCTCTCTATTTCTCTCTTTCACTCTTATTCTCTTTCTTTCTCCATCTCTCTTTCACTCTTACTTTCTCTCTATTTTTCTCTATTTCCCCCTCACTCTTTCTCTCTCTTATTCTCTATTTCTCTCTTTTACTCTCTCTATTTCTCTCTCTCTTTAACTCTTATTCTCTTTCTTTCTCCATCTCTCTCTCACTCTCTCTCTCGTTCTCTCTTTTACTCTCTCTATTTCTCTCTTTCACTCTTATTCTCTTTCTTTCTCCATCTCTCTTTCACTCTTACT
>JBCNYH010000024.1:5143570-5159368 GCA_039654325.1 Tandanus tandanus
ATATAAACGCTGACGGATGCCGTGTATTCTCTCTGCTGTATATTTTGGAGAGACACGTGATCTTGTATCTGATCTCACCTTACAGGTATCAGTCAGAGAGACTACACGCAACATTACCAGCACATCTCCAAACAGGAAGTGACTATCTCCTCCTCCATCCAGCAGTTCTTCAGGGAGCACGTTCAGCACCAGTTCCTCAACGACGACTGTGAGTCCCCTCCGACACCTGAGCATCGATCTGAACGTTCTCCCAGAGTTCTGATGTATTCTTGTGTTGTTCTGTTTTCTCTCCTCTAGTTGTCCTGGATGTGTACAGAGACAGCACGGTGAGGGCTGAGATGATACCCCTCTTAGTTCTTATTATAAATAATATTTATTACGTTATTTTTTTTGAGTAGAGTTTGTGTTCTGTGTGGAACAGGGGCGCGTCTGGCTGATTGACTTTAATCCGTTCGGCGAGGTTACAGACTCGCTGCTGTTCAGCTGGGAGGAGTTAACATCTGGAAACAGTCTTTCGTTACAGGTACGGCACCAAAGGTTCAAGAAGCTTTCACATTGTAATGATAAGGTTCATTTATCCATTCATTCACTTGGTGAACCGCTTAATCCTACCAGGGTCACGGGGAGACTGGAGCCTATCTCAGCCGACACAGGGCGAAGGCGGGGTACACCCTAAACAGCTCGCCAGACCATCGCACAGCCAACACACACACAACCATTCACACTCACACCTAGGGGCAATTTGATACAGCCAGTTAGCCTAATGTGCATGTCTTTGGACTGTGGGAGGAAACCGGAGTACCTGGAGGAAACCCCACAAAAGCACAGGGAGAACAACAGAATGCAAACTCCACACAGAAAAGCCCGAGCCCCGGAATCGAGCCCAGGACCTTCTTGCTGTGAGGCGAACATGCTAACCACTACACCACCGTGCCGTCCATGTGATTACACTCCTTACTCGAATCCGAACTACAGCATTATGATATGATATGATGATACTTGTCGTCTGTTTGCCGTTTGGCGCACCATAAAAATGCACGTAGGGCTGAAAACATCCGCGTTACACAATTTCATTCCTTGCTCAGATATACTGCAACAGTAAAAAGGTCAACAAAGTGGCCATGTGGCGTAGTGGTCAGGGTGCTGGGCTCATGATCGAGAGGTTGTGGGTTCGAATCCCGGTTAGACCCCCACTGTGCCAAGATCCAACCATAAGTGTACCTCTGTCCACCCAGCAGTGTAAATGGGTACCAGTAAAAATACGAGCGTCCCATCCTGGAGGAGTTGAACTCTTCACGCTACAGAAACCGGGGATAAACTCCGCTCTGACCCAGGAGGCTCGGGTGTAAAAGCCCAACAGACCTTACCTCACTGTCAGTGTGGCTGTAAAGGAAATGTAAGAGTCGGGAATTCAGCGTTGTGGTGTAAATATATAAAAGACTGTGACTGCCTTTTGTGTTAACAGGATGGTCCTGCTTTCCGTTACACCACCAGCGACGTGACCGTCCAGCCGAGTCCGTGTTTATCTTATCGAATCCCGAGAGACTTCCTGGACCTGTCGACCGGAGAGGACGCTTATAAACTAATCGATTTCCTCAAACTGGTGAGCGAGTGTTAGAACGTGTTAGAATGCAGTCCCTCTGTGAAGGAGCAGAGCTTTACAAGTTTCTCTTGGTTTCAGAAAAAAGCTCAACAGGAGGACGAAGATGAGGAGAGCGAGCCTCACGTGGCCAATGTGTGAGATGTGAATAGATCTGGTTCCTGAAGTTCTCCCGTTCCGGACATCCGCTTCCTCCTCATTTCATAAATCACGTAATTTCTGTCATGTACATTGTGTAAACTTCTACAGGCCGCATCGGCACCTACGAGCAAGTACGCAGCCTATAGATCACACCCGAGTTTAGGAACATCCATTCAGTGTTGGTTTTATTGCATGGAATTAAAAAAAAAAGTCATGAGATTTAATTTGTGCTTCTCAGATGTACACTTGTAAATGTAAAAATAAAGCAATTTGATTTTGTTCAGAATAGAAGTACCAGGTTTACATTCCTACGCTGCTGTATGGGTTATTCATTCATTTATATACATATATTCATTTTCTAAGCCGCTTAATCCTAATTAGGGTTGCGGGGTGGCTGGCGGCCATCTCAGCCGACTCTGGGCGAGGACAGAGTACACCCTGGACAGCTCGCCAGGCCATCGCAGTTTTAATATATATATATAATCACTTATTAACTGAGTGTGGGGTCAGTACAGGGAAATTCCTGACCAAGGCCGTTGATGTATTGACTGGCCGATTGAGAGGTTAATGCCTCAAGGCTGAGGTCTGGAATGTCCCTCTAACCCCTACCCTAACCCTGAAATAATTAGGTTAATAACTTGTCATTTTTGTAATCCCTAAAAAAAAAAAAAAAGGAAGCCAGAGTTGATACCTACTTATGGTGGCGTGTGTCATTTTCATTTAAAATGAAGCTGTGCTCACTGAACCAAAATGAAGCTTGCATCAACTCTATTTACATTTACATTTACGACATTTGGCAGACGCCCTTATCCAGAGCGACTTACATTTTTTACGACTGAGAAATTGAGCACTAAGAGCCTTGTTCAAGGGCCCAACAGTGGCAGCTTTGTGGCACTGGGGCTTGAACCTCTGACTTCGGATCAGTCACCCAGAGCCCTAACCACCTACCCTGTTGCATTCTTAACTTTTGGGATTCATTCCCAAACAAAAAAAAAAAAAAAAAAACAGATTCATTCAGTAAAACTACGGTTAGCAATGACAAGGAGTTGGGGAAAAAAATGAGAAAATATGTGACTTAATTAGAAGCTGGTGTTGTGGTCGAGTGCTGGTTAGCCGAGGAAAAAAAAAAGTTCTTGGCTCTTCGTCCATACAAGGAAGTGCAATCCAGCCAACTAGGTTGTGTGTGTATTATCCTTCATTGTTATATAGGGGGCGTAAGTGGTTAGCATGTCCACCTCACAGCAAGAAGGTCCTGAGTTCGATTCCCGGACTGTATGGAGTCTGCATGTTCCATGGGGACAGCCGTGGCCTAAATGGTTAGAGATGCAGGGTTGGCTTGGGTTGGTGGGGGGAGTGAGCAGTACCTTCCACCTCCAGATGACTGAATCATAAAATAAACCCAGAGTGATCAGGACCCTGATGGAAAGTGTACAGCGGTTTATTTCGTGATAATGTCCGACTTGCTGTACATCATCCCACTTATTACACGGCTACTTAATAAAAGAAAGATGTCTTTAATATCAATAAGATTTATTTTAAAACGGTTTTATTGGTTCCACTAACGGGGGATTCCATAGTAACGGTCTGGTGGTGCGTTATTAAGAAATACCGGACCAAGGAACGCGGTCATTTCAGAACAGAGTTTTAAAATAAATAGTAAACTTGTGTGATGCAGAAGAAATGTTTGATCATCATTTAGGGAATATCACGCAACAGACCAGCACTATTTATAATAGACACAATGTCAGGGGCTGTGATGGTCTGGCGAGCTGTTCAGGAAGTACCCTGGCTTTGCCCAGTGTGGGCTGGGCTAGGCTCCAGCCTCGCTGCGACCCTAGTATTAGGATTAAGCAGTTTGGCAAATGAGAGAGTGAGTATGTGACACTGCCACGGGTCAGAAGTGTGAGAGAGCCTACAGAGGAACTGGGGAAGATTTGCTGAGATGTTTAGAAACACCACCTCAGACGAACATGTTTTGTTGTCACCATAGAGCGGTTGCCGCTTGGTTGTCTCACCCAATAATGACTTTATTTTGCTGTGATAGTTTTTTTTTTTTTTTTTTTTTTTTACTTCTCCGAATGGGTTTTTTTTTAATTCGTGCCAAAATCCATAGCTCAGTACTGAACATTTATATTTTTTGCATTGCCTCAGCAGTTATCTGCTCCTTTAACTCCTAACTCTAGTTGGAAGGTGTGTACTTGATTTTATAAGGAAAACAATAACCTCCGATTTCAAAAACATTTTATTAGAACAAAACAGCAGATATAAAGGTTCTACTGCAGACACTCAGAACTTTGTGTGCTTCAACAAGAAACGGTATGCACCTCTCACACATCGATAATAAATTAATATTAAAAAGAATCAAAAAAAAAAAGAAAAAAAAAAAAGAATCAAATCAACCTCATCATAAAGAATGAAACGTATTATGCAGTGAATCAAGGCCTTGTGTTGGTGGTGAAGTCGAGGCCCACGCCGATCGACAGGTTGCACTGATAACACTGTCACAGTCAGATGGATGAGTGTGCAGTCTACAGGTTTATTCTGTACCAAAGTTCCAACACGTTGACGCTGAGCCCCGAGTTGCCGCTCCCCAACACGAGCTCCGACGCGTAAGGCAGCGTTTCATGAAACGGACAGCGGTTGAACTCCGAAGTGGGTTTTCCTCGCGTTGTGGTGAGCAGACTGTAGTAATAGTAATACTCTTCTAGAGACGAAACACAGTGTAATGGATCTGTAACACATGACCCATAAGCCCTCTGGGGAAAAAAAGGCGAGCAAACATTTTTGAAGCAAAAATAAAGCTTTTACTGCATTGTAATGAAGAAAAAAAAAGCATCCTGATTGAATCAGCCTCCCAAAAATAAAAAAAGTTAAACAAAGCAGCGAATCGTAGCAATGAAAGAAAACGTGCGTGTCCATACACACACCGAGACACATCGCATCGTTGTATCTCTGCGTGGCAGGATCTTCTTCAACTTCCCATAAAGTCAGTGAGACGTCATCAGAGGTGCGATGATCCGAGAAGCTTCTAGAACTTCCTTGTGTGGAATAAAAAGGAGCCTGAAAAGGAGATCGTAAGGCCGGTAGTTGGACCTGGCTGGCGCCTGTCAGGATTATGGCTTTGCCAGAAAAACTCTCCTAAATGGCTTCTATGTCGATGCTCCAAGAACACACACACCGTCACAGCCTCAGGAAAGAAAAAAAAAAGGGGGAAAAAAAGCCCTGGCTGTGCACCTTCACCTGAAACTCAATCCGACATCTTTACTCCGCTCCGGTCCTTTCGTCCTGTTTCTGATTTTCATCCTTTTATTATTTTTGGTTCAGAAGTGCACAGTTATTTGACTCCAAGCCCCAAATTGATGCACAGATCTTTGCATCTTCTCATTCTTTTCCTCTTGATTTAACAATACTATAATGATATTTTATTACCATTATTATTATTCAACATTTGTAAAAATCTATATAACCCAGGTTTAGAAATCTTATTTACATTAATAATAACATTTATAACAGTTAAAACCATATGCACCTTTAAAGGCAAAATTTCTCAACCCCCTCAACCCAGTTAATATGCAAACAGCATGAAGTCAAACCTTTACAGATCTCAAAAATCAACTCCCCAAATCGCTCCACCCTCCACCCCTGCTGAGTCGCGTCGGGTTGATTTCATTAAAGAGGGCAGAAGAAGAGGAGAAAAGGAATACCAGGGAAAACAAACAGAAGAAAAGGTCTTGCTCAGCCCTCGGTAGTGGAGCTACACAGTTGAGAGAGGCGGAGGAAGAGGAGGTGTTACTGGCGGTGGTAGTAAAAGGAGAGCTACGACTCCCCCTGGTGGTGCAGCGTGGTCTCACAGAGCGCCGTCTGCCGTACAGCCGCCTCCCGCAGTGTAGCGGAACTCCTGCAGGTTGGACACGCCGTGGAAGTGCACGAACGCTCCCGCGACCACCAGGATGTGAAACAGCTGGTGCGAGTGGAACTGAGGAGCACGAGAACAACATGTCAAGGCAAAACCATGAGTGGAACAGACGCGTCATTTACACAGCTGAGGATCATCAGAGCAGTAAGTCTCACCGGAAGGTCCTGGGTTCGAGTCCCAGGCTTGGTGAGGGCGTTTCTGTGTGGAGTTTGCATGTTCTCCTCATGCTTGCGTGGGTTTCCTCTGGGTACTCTGGTTTCCTCCAACAATCCAAAGACATATGAATACTCCACATAGAAACGCCCTCTCTGAGCCGGGGACTCGAACCCAGGACCTTCTTGCTGTGAGGCGGACGTGCTAACCACTACGCCACCGTGCCACTCACATTTTCAGCTCTTTGTTCTGAGTGGTCTCGATATCATTAGCAAGTTGCTAACCAGGTGTGTATTATACACTACACTACACACACACACTCACCCAGATGTCACATTTGCCGGGGAAGAACCTCTCAGGGATGCGTGCGGCATAAAGGCAGGCTCCGGTGATGTAAAGGGCAGCCATGAGGAAAAGCCAGCCCATCTGACCAATAGTGGTGGCCCTGAGAAAGCCCTCTGAGATTACGAAGTGTAACGTGGGGACAACTCCACTCAGTCCCAGGCCCACAAACACACCTATGAACACACACACACACACACACAGGTATCAGCATTACACATTATTATTGTCAGATGAGCCAGAATCTTTTAGAATTCACTAACACCCCTAATTCATCTATGCTTGAAAACAGGTCGCAAAATTATTGGCACCCCTAAATAATCTAATCTATTTTATGTGGGGTGCCAATTATTTTGCGCCTGACTGTAATGCAACAGCTTACCAGCTCTTACTCCTCGGTACTGTGGCGTAGCAAAGAAGTCGCATTGGGAGACAGTGATAGCAGCGAGGCCCAGGATGCACACCACGATCAGGTAAACAACACAGGGTTGAGGGGAGCAGTAGAAGGAGTAGTAAAGCCACGGTACAAAACTACCCATGATCAGGAAGGCGATGCCCGAATAATCCAACCTAAAGCAGGACAGGAAGAGGACTTTCAAAAACTCAGCACATTTTCAGTTCAGTCCATTTATTAGCAATAAAATCTGGAGTGCACACATATGCAGGGTTTTACGGTTAACACCAGAGTGTCAGCTTATTTTTCATCTATAATCACCACTGTGGGCCTATATACAGTAATATCCACCCTAGATTTTATACACACACACACACACACACACACACACACATGTGTATATATATATATATATATACACACACACACACACACACACACACTGCTTACCTTCAGTCCTGGAGGGTCTTTTGAACCAGTCTTCCTCAGCTTATTCCCTTGGATATAGATTGGAATACATCCTCTGTCATCTACTGACTGAAAATACTTTCTCTTATCTGGCTCAACTTTTAATAATGTTATGTAGTTCATGTTTTGTTTAGTTTTTTTAGCTTTAGAAAGTGGGATTTGAGGCTTTTATACTGTACCATGACGTCAACAAAAGAAATGTGGGTGGAGATTTACTGCTAATCTGTTTTCTGTATGTAGATTATCTGTTTATGTGTTTTTGGGTGTGTTTGTTTGTGTTCTCTATGGAAACTCCTATAGTATGTCATGCACACACGTACATCTGTGTTTTTTTCTGCTTTTGATGAAACCGATTTTTCTGTAAATTGCACATAATTCGCTAATATCAGTGATCACTAATTCATTATACATTGTGAGTCCATTATGCTTATTTTTCATCAAGCAAAGCAGTGAAAGGTTTCTTTCTTTAACTGAAGACACACCATTACATTTGATTAGATTCATTACACTGATCGTACAAATGACTTACCACACATGAACATAGATACATATGCACATACTTACAAATACCTGGCTGCATAGGTCTAAATCTCCAGAGGTAATGTTAATCCTACAAACTGCAAACTGGACAGCTCGCCAGACCATCACAGGGCAGAAACACACTGACGACAATCCAATGGCCTACTCTTTTAGAATGACAGCAATGGTTTTGTTCCACAGACAGTGAGAGACATGGCTGGCCTTTGATAACCCAGTTAGCTGCACTATATATATGTATATATATATATATGTGGCGGGCCGTGCATTTGGGCCTTCAGTGGGGGCTTAACGGACTTAATCCACCTCTTAATACCACCACTATTACGCCGCAATTACGCAATTATATAAACCATCAGTAATATACAAAAACGCAATATAACAAGGCCTGGCATTATAGAGAGAGAGGTGAATACCATTATTAATAAAACAAGAAACCCAGTTAACCCTTTAGTATTACGAAACTTCCACCAGTGATCACCGGTTGAAGCTGTCTTTAAATTTGGATCTTGGCCAAATGTAACAAGCATAAAATCAGTGATAAAGAGTTCAGAATCAATATTTATCTAATAACATGACAAAAACATAAAACATTTAAATAAAATACATCATACTCACCAGAGATGTTGATTATTTATAGACAAAATCCATCCTAATTCCTTGCGCAGGAAGACTACAGTTTTGCTCAGATCCACCAATCAGAGGACGCCCTTTTTAGGCAAATTTGAAATCTGATTGATTAACGAAACAGCCCCATCGCTAATATAGTTTAAGTGACATCAGCCAGCACTACTGATTCTGAAGGCCCTGGGCGGGTTAGATTGATATGACAGCACATAGAGGATGAAATCTGATTGGACAAAAAAAATCTAACATACAAAATGAGGAGAATAGATAGTTAGGAATAAATTAATACAATTTCATGGAGCAAATGCTAGAATTTAAGTTGTAATTGTAGGCCAGATATTGTAGGTCTCATAATGTTTGGGCCAGCAGAGAAGGCTTTGCTGGCCCTGAAGGCTCGCCACTATGTATATATATATATATATATATATGCCCAGCGATGGCCTGGTGAGCTGTCCATGGTGTGTCGGATTAAGCAGTTCAGAAAATGAATGAATGAATTATATACATATATATATAAACACTCACTACCATTCACATATTTGGGTCACTTAGAAATGTCCTTGTTTTTGAAAGAAAAGATATTTTTTCAATAAAACAACATTATAAAAATAAAATGTGTTCAGAAAGACAGTCTAGACACAGTTAATGTTGTAAATGACCATTATTGGTGGAAACGGCTGGATTTTAAATGGAACATCTACATATGTGTACAGAGGCCCATTTTCAACAATTATAAAAGAAAGAGAATTCTGAGACTCTGGTGCACAACTGAGCAGGAGGACAAGTACATCAGTCTCTAGTTTGAGAAACAGACTCCTGACAGGTCCTTAATTGGCAGCTTCATTATATAGTTCATGCAAAACAACAGTCTACACTTCAACAGTGAAGAGTTGACTCATGGAGCTGCAAAGTAAAAAAGCCATATTTGAGACTGGTCAGTAAAAGAAAAAGATTAAGATGGGCAACAGAACACAGACATTGGACAGAAATGGAAGATTGGGAGGAAAGGAAGACAACACAGATGAAAGGCTTCAAGGTGAAAGTGCTACAGGTAAAGGAATCTAAGTGTAAGATGTTTGGGTCACAAAGAAGAACATATGTAAGAAAGAGAATAACGGAAAAGATGCTGGGGGAGTGCTTGACCCCATCTCTCAAACATGGTGGGGGACATGTGATGGTCTGGGGGGTGTGTTGGTGGGGGTAAAGAGGGAGAGTTGTGCAGGGAAAAAGGGATCTCAAACAAGGAAGGCTATCCCTCCGTTTTGCAATGCAATGCCATTTACCAGCGCTTGATTGGAGCCACTTTCCTTCTACAAAAGAACAGTGAACCAAAACACTCCAGACAATGCAATAACTATTTAGAAAAGAAGCAATAATCTGGTATTCTCTCACTAATGGAGTGGCCAGCACAGTCAGCAGAGCAGAACATGATTAAGCTGTTGTGGGAGCAGCTTGACCGTATGGGTCGAGTACGAGTATATAATTAGTGCAACTCATTTACACCATAATAAGAGACAGTGGTGGAGCTGAAGCTTTATTTTCAAGTCTGTCAAAGAAAGGTGAAATAAGGGATATGACTGGCATCTGGTGGTCAATAAGTGCATAGCCGTTTAATTTGAACGTAAGCGTGTCTACAGTACTGTATATGGTAGTGTGGTTCAAAAAGAAACAGCAAATTTTAATTTTAACTGAAGTGACAGTTGTGACCGTGTTTGTATGAGCTCCAAAAAATTCCCTTAATTGGCTGGTGATCGCTGTAAATCACAGGGAAGAGAGCATATGCCATCCCTCCCTTTAATGAGAGCTCAGCCATAATTAGCTTCCATGAACTCCCGACTGCAAATGGCAGTGTACATTAACCTGGATTCAAACTTGTGATGTGACAGGATGATAGCAGTGCACCTTGTTGATGCACTACTCAGGAGCCCACTAAATGAATATTTTGTGATGCATAATTAAATTAGAGATACAAACATATATATATATATCCCAAATCTTTATCCTCTCAAAGTGTCCATCGGTGGTCCAAACACATGATAATTAAAGAGAGCAAGATCAGGGCTGTATGATAATCTCTGAGGGCTTGTTCCTACCCACCTGTACACTTTTTGCTGGCTAATACAGATATCTCAGTACTGTAGCAGCAATCTTTCTGAATATCACAAGGTTTCACACTCTCTGGCCACAAAAAAGTACTCAGATCACAGCGGGTGGAGTGATGGGTGATTGAAGTTGGAAGCTGTGCTGTGTCGATCAGCAGAAGTGTCAAGGTGGTGATGTGCACATAGCTGGTTGTGTGTATGCTAGAATAGACTGAGGATGTGATTTTTATTACAGCTGTAAAAAATTCTTTACCCATATAGCAGCTTTATTTATCAGGGTCCACTCTGAAAAACTCTGAATTATACAGTGGTTATAATGGTTTAAACATAACAGAACCACCTGCTCACTAATGATTTCAATAAATTTTAATATAATTGTTTAAACCACAACTCATTAAGCATTCGTTGTAACCTCATAAGAAAAAAAACCCACAGCACTCGCTCCGAGTTTCTCTCTCAGTCTGACCACAAGTCTTTCTTCTCTTACTATTCCTGTCTCTTTCCACCCCTAGAAAGTCTGCATTAAGTCTGGAAATTCCAAAAGGATGTATTTTCATGCAGTAATTTCTTTTTTAGCTCCTGCCATCACTGAAGGTGAGTAGAGCGAGGGCTGTAGAAATGGATTCCCTCTGTCAGTCACCCTGTCCCTACTTGTCAGTGCGATAACTTTGGAAGGAAATTACATAGGACCGAATTTGGTATTGGAGTCCCCCGCAGGGGCAAATAGGGTGAGATGTATGTAGCTCACCTTGACCTTGTTTTGAGGTTACCAGGTCACTTTTTATATAATGGACTTGTCGACCCTTGTTAACGTGATGGGTGTGTTTAGATTATTGAATTTTACAGAAAACTTTGCTTGAAGATGCAAATTATAATATTTTTCAAATTATCTGACAAAAATATTTTAATTCTGTTTTGTTTTTAATAATATTATGGTTTTTTGTTTAATAAATACAATTAAGTGAACATTTTAATCCCGAACCTTATTAATCTGACTGATACAGTTTATAAATTATACATTCAGGGATCTTGTTTCTGGCACCATATGGACTATTTACTGAGTAAATCAAATGTCAGAATAATTTATAATTTCCTTCCTTTCTATCAACTTTTCCTTCGCTTTTCACGTTTCCCACTTAAAAAATCTTTTCGAGAGAAACTGTGTTAGTATCAAATAATTGGGTCAGAAATGACTGAAATTCTCAAACCAGCACATGTGGTGCCAACAACTATCACAGATTAAACCACAAAGAAGTGACAGAGATCATATTTTTCCTCATTCTGATGTGAACGTAGAACCTGTGTCTGCATGATGTAATGTTTTGTTTTACTGCCACATAATTCAGGCACAGTGGCATCGTGGTAAACACGTCCACCACGCAAGAAGGTCTTGGGTTCGGGTTCTAAATCCGACAAGGGCTTTTCTGTGTGGAGTTTGCATGTTCTCCCTGTGCTTGTGTGGGTTTCCTCTAGATACTCTGGTTTCCTCCCACAGTCCAAAGACATGGACATTAGGCTGATTGGCTGTTCCTAATTTGCCATAGGTGTGAATATGAGTGGGAATTGTGCGTGCTGCCCTGTGATGTTCAGGGTGTTCCCAGCCTTCGCACAGAGTCAGCTAAGAAAGGCTCCAGCCTCCCCACAACCCTCGGATTAAGAGGTGAATGGATGATTCACTCATTGAATAACTGCATAATTGAGGATGTGTACAGGTGTTCCTAATAAAATGGACAAGAGTGTGCTATAATTGAGAAAATAAGCCTTCAGGAAAGGAAAAAAAAAGTTTGTCTGTTCTTTTTAGTATTTGCATGGCAGTTCCATTTTGCAACTAAAAAAATCTCACCAGGCAGAGAGTTACCTGGGCTATAGGTGAAGGTGTGTGCGCAAGAAATGAAAAAAAGTTGCACTGAACCACTTTTTATGTCAAGAACTTAGAGACTGGAGACTTTCTGAAATGTTTTTTGTTACCACATGATGTACTGCGTGGATTAACTGCATTTAATGTGCAGATATTCCTAATAAACTGGATCCGATTGTATAGCATGTACAGTATCTTAGCTGACTAGTAAGATAACCTAAAAGTAAATAATCCTTCAGGAAGTGAAATCGAAAGTTCCTCTGTATTTAAACAGGATTTGAATGTTTGCATGTGGATCAGGCGTAGTATATTTGTGTGTGCTAGAAATGAAAATGAGTAGCACAGAATCACCTGCAAGTACTGAGAGACTGAAGCTGAGAACAGGGTAAGCTAAAAAAATGTGTGTTGTTGATATTTCTAAGGTGTATGATGTTAGTATACTGAATGTCTGTACTTCAGTAATGATAGTAGATGATGTGGACATTTAGCATAGTTTAGAGGAGTTTCCAGAGAAACAGGAAAGTTTGAGTTCACAGGCGCAGCATATGGTGCAGGACCAACTAGTGCAGGTGTGGCTACCGCCATATCAGGCGTAACTTGTGTCTGTATCTGTTTAAATGCTTTCTTTTGTGCGTTTTTATACCGCTCTCTACTCCTTAACCTGCTCTTTTAATGCTAAAATCTGCATTTTAGTAAGTTCTGAGATCAGACCAGCTTCCTGCTCTAAATATAGGTGCATGTGGTGTACTATGTGTGCTTCAGATGTCAGCCCCACTACCTGTTCCAGCTTGGCCCGCACAGAGACAGGAAGTGATCTTTCCAGAGAATGTTTAAACAAAGCAAGAGCTGCATCATCCTTTCTGGATGTTCCTCAGTGGCATCAATCCACAATTCAGTTCATCATGCCAAAAAGGAGTGTGGATCTTCTCCTGGATTTGGTTTAATGTTATTCAATTTTGTTTAACTGACCACGTACAAGATACCTGTTTCTTACAGCAGTCCAGTAGTTTCTTCTTGTCTGTCGCTGAAAAGGAGCATCATCAAGGCTTCTCTCATGCCTGCAGTGGTTTCGCTACCCTTCGAGGCCTGCTGACCAACCGGCCGGAAAAGAAAACTTCTCACATCATCTACTAAGCATAATCTATCAGCCACTGTGTGCTTTTCAAACACTCTGATCCACACTGCTGCTCCTCCTCCATGTAAAGGAAGGAGTGTGTCAGAGAGAGTTTTTAAATCAGTATGTGGCTATGGTTGATATACAGGGTAATCAAACCCTGCGGATTAAAGTTATGGCATTCGGTCATGTTTCTTATCTCCTTCTTGGTCTTTTCTTGGTATAAAGTGATAACGCCGATTCAGCCCAGTTCTGACAATCATCTATGTGGTGGCGGTGAATCTTTATCATGTTCATTCAATTTTGCGTCGGTAGATTTTTTTCTTAATTTGTGCCATGAGTATAATCGGAGGATCTGATGAGAGTGATTTTGGCATGTCAATGGTAGACCCTGTATACCCACAGGTGAACATCAGGAACAGAAGAGGAACAAAGTTTCTGACTTGTACATGCTGCTTCCCTACTTCCTGTAACTGCCTTTGACATCTGCCCCATTTAAGGCGTCCCGTTGCTATCCAGTTCTTTCTACTGTTTCCTTAGCTTTGTCGTGATCGTTACCTGGCTGTGGTGTTGTTTTAGTGTCTGAACAGTAGGTGGAGGCAGAGCAGGCTGCAGAAACCATCGGAGCGGAGCCTGGCTCGCTCCTGCTCACACACCTGAGTTCCATCTGGCTTAATCAGGAGGACCTACTTAAGGAGCAGCAGGAGCAACCAGTCTTCACCAGATTATCTGCTTTCAACCATGGTCATCAGGTCGCTCTCTCTTGTGGAAAACTAGAGCAATTCTGGGTTGAAAACTTACCTCTGTACTCTTTGTTCTCAGCACCCGGTATCCTTCGATGCAAATTCCTGTCAGCAGTCCTGTCTAAGTCGCCACCCTCCAGTCTATCACCACAGAGCCTCTGGAAAGACTCACCTTCGTGGCCTACCTGCCAGCTCTCCCTTCTCCAGTCAGGGATTCATATTATCAAAGGCTCAGACCCTCCTTCTGGATTCCATCAGTGCCCCCGGCTTGTTCACTATACCAATCTGTTCAATAAATCATCTTTTCCTCAGTGGGCTTTTTGGTGTTCTGCTTTAGAGTCCACATTTGTGTATCTGCCCGTGCAGGTCGTGACAAGCTCATTCATTCATTCATTTTCTGAACCGCTTAATCCTAATTAGGGTTGTGGGGAGGCTGGTGCCCATCTCAGCCGACTCTGGGCGAGGGCAGAGTACACCCGGAACAGCTCGCCAGGCCATCCCAGGGCAGAAACATGCTGCCTACTCTTGACGAAAATCAGCAATGATTCTTTTACATGCCTCTCACCACAGACATTGAGAGACATGGCCAGCATTTGATAACCCAGTTAGCTGCACTGGGGGGTCGTGACAAGCTTTTAAAGTTAAATCTAAAGTATTAATTAACTTTTAGTTGGTTTAATTTATAGTTTATAAAAAAATACATATATGTAATAATTACTTTAAAATAATTTATTTAGTAATAACCCCTGTTCTTGCTTAGAAATTACCCACTTATTCCATTTTTCTGCTTCTTGGGCCATTCATCTCTATCTACCCTTGATTTAATTATTCTCTTCGACTGATCACTATGATAACAAAGATGGTCGGAAGGTGCTCGAATAATCCTCCATCCAGTCTCTACTTGGTTTGTCTGCTACAACTGGTTACATTTCTTACAAGAAAGGCAGTAAACAGCTCCTGCAGTGATGTGTGAGGAGTGAAGAGTGATAAATCCTGATCCTTTCGGGTTTGTGATTTTACTGGCATGTATATAAATTCACTCCTGAACCGTGGGACGTGGAGTTTGTGATGGGAACAGGTTAAGACATGACAACTATTATAGGGTCCTAACAAAGAGAATCAGTCTCTCAGGATTTTTTATGCAAGATTTTCAGTTTTTCAGTTCAGTTACTTAACCTCCACTGATTCCATTTCCCGTTCATGTATCCTGTTTAAATGAATGAATAGTTAAGTCACAGCCTTATATCTTCCCCCACTGGTGGCTTTTTATTTTGTGAACAAAATGAGTTTAGGACTTTAAGGACATATACATTATTAATGTTATGGTTTTAATGGGGCCGGTGGCAGAGTGGGTAGGGTGCTGGGCTCATGATGAGGAGGTCGTGGGTTGTGTGGAGCACTCTACGGAAACCGGGGATAAGCTACACACTGATGAGCGAGTAGGGCTTGGGTGTAAAAGCCCGACAGACGTATCTTTAATGTGTATATTATTAGGGAAGCAGCTGTTAAATTATAAGTATAACTTAATTGCTTCAATAGTTTTATGTGAATGTAGATGCATCAAATAATTATTTACATTTATGGCATTTGGCAGACACCCTTATTCAGAGTAACTTACATTTATCATTTTTAAACAACTGAGCTAAGTTATAAGTGGGTTAAGGGCCTTGCTCAAGGGCACTTTGTTGGTACTGCAGTTTGAACCCCTGACCTTCTGATCAAGAACCAAGAGCATTATCCGCTGAGCCACCACTGCCAAATTATAAACAAATTAAAATGAAAGAGCTGCCCACCCAATACTTT
>JBCNYH010000024.1:5206379-5218780 GCA_039654325.1 Tandanus tandanus
ACACACACACACACACACACACACACACACACACACACACACACACACACACACACACACACACACACACAGCAGAATCAGAATAAGGTTAGTGCGTCCTTCACTCCCCCTTCATGCGCACCAACGTCATACAAGATGGTCAAATGCGCCGCTTGCTCTGACGCATGTCCCACACACACACACACCAAGGTTACAATTAGCCCTCTGCCTCCATGGGTAATATGTACTGACATGGACCACCATTGGCCCTACAACAAACAACAACAACAACACAGCATGCAGCGTGGGACAGTGTGGAGTCCATCTCCTTAGCAACACTAGGACATCTTATGGAATTATGGGATGGGACGGCATCCATGTAGAGAAGGGAGAAGCTGTGTCGCTTATTGTGCAGTCCGGCTTTCAGGCATTTCTCCTGCAGTGAGAACCCTGAGATACGCATTTAATCATCTGACCGTCTGTCTGTCTCTCAGCGAAGCCCGTCTCCGCATCAATAATGGACGCAAATATATACCTTCATTTCAACCACCCTAAACTAGATGTCAAACTACAGGACGACTGGAAGTGGGCAATGTGGCAAAAATATCAGCTCCTTATACTTAAAGATATTTTTGCACAATGTTTAGGTTGAATTAATACAGTATATAAAATAATTTAACCCGGAACGTTTGCAAAAATTATTTATCCACAAAGACAATACGTCTGCTTCACAGACATATTTTTAAATAGTTACTGCAGACCCACGTGTTTGTTTTTTGAGCTGTAAACTAAACGATACTTATTAAAGACATCAACGCTAGTGTTGATATTCACACAACTGCCATTCCCATTAAATAAATAAAAAATCCTTTAGGATAAAAATGTCTCAAAATATCATCGACTGGTTCAAATCAGCCTGAACTTGCTGATGCTGATGTGGAGTCGTCCGTTCAGTACTTCTCTACATAATGAAGATGAAGAATGTTAACCAGACGTGGGCGTCCCACACCTCCTAATGTCTCCACCCTTGAGTGGGAGTCTGTGAAACCAATATATGCTGATCGAGACTCGTCATCGTACCCCATCCTGCCCTCACTCCTCAGCCCTTCTCCCAACTTTCTGGCATTTTTTCAAAATCATGTAGAGGGCAGCGTTTTACTTTTAGCGTAAAATCATCTATGCCCTATGGTAAAATCTGGACAGAGTAATAAAAGTACAGATAACATTCTTGACATGGACATCAGATTTGGACCAAGAGGTCAATGGAAAATAATCAATGTTGAGTTGTTGTGGTCGTACACAAAGCAATTATTCATGTAGTAGAATGTCCACAAAACAAGTTATCCCTCACCATCCTCTGGCCTCTCTCTCTCTCTCTCTCTCTCTCGAAGTTAGTAAACAAAAAAAATCTCATCTTTCCACATTTCTGTGAAATCACAAAGCGAGTGAGCGAATGACTGCTTTACGTCCAGCCAACAATTTTTCAGTTATATTCAGGACGAGAACAAATTTTGATGGCAATCCAATGGCCTACTGTTTTCAAAAATCAGCAATGGTTCTTTTACATGCTTCTCACCACAGACAGTGAGACACATGGCTGGCCTTTGATAACCCAGTTAACTGCACTGGGGGCACAAAGCATAAATCACCTACATCTACAAAACATACATCTAGAGCCTTACGTCTGACCTTCCAAAGCTCTGAAACAAAAAAAAAATTATTTTAATCACCCAAAAATTAATCAACACCTTCTTGACCAATCAGAATCGAGAACAGACCATACCGCTCTGCAGTCTGCTATAAATGGTCATGTACCTATATATGAGTCAAACCTTTACAACAGTCTTGAATCTTATGCAGTTTTGAATTTAAATTGATATTTTATTCAACTCCGAGGCAGGAACACTAAAATCGCAGCCATTCAGGACTAATATCGAGGTTACAGGAGCTTCCGTGCTAATTTTTCACCTGCGTCTAAACGCAGGTCGCGCGTGACCCAGACCGAGAAAGCTAATCCAAATTAAGAGAACACACGAGTGTCGAGTTGAACAAGTACACAGAGAGAAGACAGCATGAACCTCACGTCAAGTCTAAGATGCTTAGAGACTTTAAGAAATACATTTCAGATACTGGGAACTTCACACTCGCTCTTATTTTTCCTTTTTTCAATAATAATAATAATAATAATAATAATATCAACAATAATACGAGTGCTGTACTGTAAATTGAAGCCTATTGTGTGTACAGAGGTGACAGCACTGATATATGACTCGACTGAACCTATAATAACCACAGGTTGTGCCCCAAACCCAAACC
Source organism: Tandanus tandanus (assembly GCA_039654325.1). Classification (NCBI taxonomy): domain Eukaryota; kingdom Metazoa; phylum Chordata; class Actinopteri; order Siluriformes; family Plotosidae; genus Tandanus; species Tandanus tandanus. The sequence goes on from JBCNYH010000024.1 coordinate 5,208,675, forward strand.
CTACAAAAAAGAGGTTAGTTGCTAGGAGTCAAACTGACCTCTCAGAAAAAAAAAAAAATTTGAGTCTTTTTTTTTTTTTTTTTTTTTTTTTTTTTAAGATAAAGTGATGGATGTCAGATATCTAATCATTTATCTGCGTTGCTCAATCCTATGATGTGGCAAACAACTCTGTGTTGTAATCTTTTCTATCTTTATTTAAACAAGAGGACTGGGTACAGTGTTAAGTCTATATCAGGTCTAAACCAGGGATGATTTAATATCGAGATCACAACAACACACTTTTCTGACACACCACCTTCTCAAGTCTAAGGCGATTCTTTTTTTATTCCTTGTTTCGCGGATCCGCCAATGTTAATTTTCGTGTTTTCTAAAAAAATGAAAAAATTGAAATGAAAATTATTTTTTAAATATTGTTTTTATTTCCGCCGGTCTTAACTAGCTGAGTGCACAACAAATATTACGTGTCTCTGGTCTGTTTAAAGCAGGATTTTCAACAGAATATACAGAGTATGAAACGTACTACATGTTTTTATGTTTTTACGATCCAGATCAAATTCTGGATCCAAGAATTTCTACTAGGATTCTTTAACATTGCGCGTTATTACAGCAGGTTTAGCACAGGGTGCTGTGTACTTTTTTTCCCCCAGCTTGGTGGAGGTATGCACTCTCTGAGTGCTCCTGTTTTAAAATTTGACCCTTTGACAGTTTGTATAAAGATTTTACTTTCCCTTCTTTTCTCTAATAGTTTTGTAGCCATTAAATAAAATTCTTACATTTACATTCATAAAATTTGGGAGACGCACTTACATTTTTTGTCTCATTTAACTAAGTAGGGCTTGGCTTGGTGGTGCTGGGGCTTAAACCACTGACCTTTCAATCAGGAACCTAGAGCTTCAACCACTGCCCCACATTTTTACGAAAGGCATTTTTTCATAACGTTTATTTTCACAGGAATATTGCTGTGAGATATTTCTACAGGAGTCAAATTATGCAACCGTTTCATTAAAAAACAATAAACAAATCCGTGTTTGCTAATCATTTTCCACACACTTCTCGTTTGTTTATCTCAGACGGTTTCGTATTGCTACTTTTAAAAAAACTATGCAGCTAATAAGAAGTTTCAGCAATGGTGTAGTCGCACCGTTGACAAACCTCGTCACGTCCATCTCTCTGCTCGTGCTCTCATTCGCTAACCAGAACAACCAATTTGAGTGATTTCTTTCACCAGTAGACCTACTGCTAAAAATCACGTTTTGATGGTTTGACAAGTGCTGGGGGGAGAAAAGAAAATCCAACAACAGACGCTCACTGTTATCCTGATGTTGGCAGATGGACAAATACCAGCTTGATGCGTTCTGAACTTTATTCTGCACTGACATGTAGCACAGGCAGGATTCGGGCTTCACAAGTCTCAGAGGAAGCCTGTGACAGCCTTCATACTTCTGGATAAAAGGTCATACAGTGGTAGGGATTGGCCAAGACAAAATTAAGGAGAAAATCCAAGGAAAATAAATAAACAAATAAATAAAAACTAAAAGAGAGACGTATAAAAAGAAAAAGAATGTCTCTAAGCCATAACTATGTGATAAACCATTTTAAAAACACAGTGCCATCGGTATCAAAGATCAGGGTGTACATCAGATACGTCGGATACACAGGGTCAGGGTTTACTAGGACTGTTATCAGACAGGACACAACTGGACATTTCACGTGATATGATGAACCTCTCACACCGTCACTACTATTAAACCCCAGGGCATTTTTACAGAACTTGGGAAGAGAGCCTTCCAGTAACACAGTTCTAGTGACAGTCATCTGATATTGGTATTGTATTCAAAATACAAGTGCAGTTCTCTTATTTAAATCCACAGAGCACAGAGCGAGTTGCACTCCGAGCGTGTCATGACTACTGAAGAGATGAGAAAGGAATAAAACACTTTAATAAATAAATAAACAAATCAACCTTGAAAAACGTACAATGTATTAACGAGCGACACGTCGACGTCTATCGGGTTATAGCCCTGACACGTCTATGAGACGTGTTAGTTCCTCTTCGCGCTAAAGTCACCACAGAAAAAAACAACAGTACCTTCTTCTTCTGGCACAAAGGTTGAACACCTGACACTGGAGACTCCTTCCGTGAGCATCAATAAAACTCCATCATACAGACGATTAAGTGATACAAGTCTGTACATCGGCGCTTACTACAGAAAGAACGACGAGCTATTTGGAAGAGAGAATGAATATAAACCTGGCAGGATTATAACTGTTCGGAAATTAATCAACCTTACCATTCTGACCACTCAGATTCGAGAATTGTGGAATTATTATGACTAATAATAATAACCACTACACTGTTACTTACAAGCACGCCAGGGTTTGTTTTGCTATTTTATCAGGACTTCAAATTAATATAATTAAACGCCAGCACAATTTAAAGACCCATATCTATTTGGACAGATGTTGGTAAACAAAAAAGAGAGGAATGTAATAGATTTATTCCTAATAATAGCTTCTCTGTGTTACAGGATGTCTGGGAAAACAGTTGGTGCTGATGTGACAGCTTTGGAGACAAAGAGCAAGATGTGACATGCACTCTAGAAGCATGTCAGCTTTCTTTACAACATCTAACATTTTCTTTTTTTTGTACATTTTACTAAACTTGCTCTTAATTCGTCCTGCTCTCATTTCAATGCTAGGCAACAGATCTAAGTGAAAAATGCGCGAGGGTTTGTTTACACTGAGTAAGCTAGCTTAGCCTGAGCTTAGCCTCCCTCTGTCAGGCTTGAACATGACCAGCCATATGTTTAGTCCAAGCCTGTTTTTGTATTTTTTTATTGAACAGAATTAAACCAAGACATGTTTTCAATCATATCCATCAGGTTGGTGTTAAAGAGAAATAACAGCAGGCTTATTTAACTTGAGCACCATGCTAGTTTTAACATGTTTAGGTATAACAGGAGTCTGTCAAATTTTTTTGTAGCCTTTAAAGGTCCCTGCTACTAGTTTTTAGGTTGGTGGTTTTAACCTTAGTGTCCGTTTTGCTCGAAAACAATAAATAAAGACAAGACAAAGGCTAGCTAAGCTAGCGTGTCAGGTTCCTCAGAGAAAGGCCAGTCAGCGCACGAGCTCCACGAGAGCTCGAGCTCAACTGGAAAAAGTAACGTTAGTAATGTTGACTGGTTAAAACTGGTTTTCTACTCCAAACCCCTCCATGTCAGTACATTAAACACGTATAATACGCCAAAGAAAAACTTTACCTCCAAAGAAGAGACACAACACCCGTCCTTTCAGTGTTATTTTTTTGTCACAAGACTTGCCGCGAGTCGGGTAAATTTCGGTCCTCGCGCTCGAGCTCCCTTACCGACCGCCGCTCTGTACACTGACTTGTCTTTCACTGACTGTCTACATTTCTTGACGCTAGAGCACTACCGCGTGACGCCCCTCGCGTGAGAGCCTCATGACCAATCGAAACACCTTAATGACAACCTACTGACCAATGAGCACGCGCCAAACCGAACGGGTTACTGGGTAACGTAGTTCCAAGGGTTGTTTATGTCATAGAAGTCAACTAGGCGACAGTCACACAATAGTCAGTCACCGTTTACGGCTTAAAAACGTTTTCCTCCGAGTTTGCTGTTCCTAGTGGCTTCTTAAATGTTAATGGTTTCTTAAATCTTATTGTTTCAGTATTAATGTACCATAAATAACACTAACAAACAAATTATGATGCAATTATTGACGTCATTATTGAATATATGTATAGGTGTCTTTAGAATTTAAAGGTGCGATCTGATTGTTTTGCTATCTGGGGATAAATAAAAATATACTTTTTATGGTTTTTATATATAGTATTATTGGGTCAATAATACTATATATAAAATAGTATCAGTGCAAGAAGGTCGTGGGTTCGCGCCCCAGGCTTGGCGATGGCGCTTCTGTGGGGAGATGTATGTTCTCCCTGTGCTTACCTGGGTTTCCTTCAGGTACTCCGGGTGTGTGTGTGTGTGTGTTGACCCTGTGATGGTCTGGCGAGTTGTTCAGGGTGTATCCTGCCTTTGCCCAGTGTAGGCTGAGATAAGGCTGCAAGTAAGATTAAGAGAGAATAATACACTTGTCCTGAGACAACAGTTTATTAAATTTGTACAATTTCCACATAGTTTTGTAGATTATTTGTACAAGCAAGAAATTAAAAAATATTGACTGCACCTTTCACTTGCAAAGTGATTTCTGGTCTGAAATGTCAGTCATTGTATGTTTTGTTTGATATGTTCCCTTTATATAATTATTTTTGTCATTTTGTCGCGCTTCGCTGCACATGTGTAGGTCACTTTGCAAAAGTGGACCAAATGCAGTTTGAGCAAAACACAATGTGTATCTGCACAATTTGAGGAATGGTTTGGAAAGCCTATATAAAGGCTCAGAAATGTCCACTATTGTTAATCTAGTGCACGTCATAATGCCATGTCTACCACGTGAACAACGTCTCCGGGCAATGGGTACGGTGGAGGCCGGGTTAAGGTACGGTGAGATAGCGAGGCGTATGGGCTGTACACAGCCCAACGTCAAAAACCTGATTGACCACCACATGACAGGGTCAGTTGACGACAGGCCATGTCCAGGGCGAGAGAGAGTGACGACTCCCGAACAGGATCACTACATCCGGCTGCAGCACTTACGGAACTGGTTTCGCTGTGCTGTATCACCGCAAATTACCGCCTGTATCACCGCAAGTCTCCTCCTGTATCAACGCAAACGGAGGCCATACGTAATACTGACTGTAATGACTTTTATTTTGGCAGGTGCCATTTTGTTTTGTTGTTTTTTGATGTGCATGATTTATTCTTCACACTTTTGTTTGTTGTTTTTGGAAGCCAACATGCTAAACAAATTATCCATATTACAAAAATTCTGTTTTGGGTACTAGAATAAAATTATGTCGAAAATTAGGATCTCAAAGTTATTAATGACTGTCAGTGTACGTAGTAGACAAGTTGATGGAGATCCCTCACAGCAGTATTCCGACTCACTCGGAGTTTCACTGCAACATCAGTTGCCTTACAACCGGGATCATTTTCAACAGTCCACAGACACCTGTCAGAGGGAACAGGTCAACCTGAGCGGGATGCTGTTGATTCCTTGCCTTTGCTGGTAAACTGTACAATCACTCTGTTGACTGTAGCGAAAGAAATCCCAAGGGAATTGGGACGACATTGGGACAACATTGGGGGCAGCTGTAGCCTAATGGTTAGAGAAGCGGCTTTGGGACCGAAAGGTCGCTGGTTCTATTCCTGAACCAGCAGGAAACATGTGTGGCAGTGGAGGGAGTGGGCTGCACCTTCTCTTTCTCCACGTTCATGGCTGAAGTGCCCTTGAGCAAGGCACCTAACCCCCAACTGCTCTCTGGGCACCCCAATGTGTGTGACAGCCCACTGCTCCGAGTGTGTGTGTGCTCACACTGGATGGGTTAAATGCAGAGGCAATAATTTCCCTTGTGGGATTAATACAGTAGAGCACAATCAAAAAATCATAGCTGGTTGCTATAAACAATTTATATACTCCCTCACTCCCTCACTCACTCACTCAGCTGAACTGTTTATTTATTTATTTTTAAATAATTAAGAGATTGGTATGCTCTTCCATGAACAAACACACTGTTATCTTATATTATTTATGTTGTTGTTTTTTTTTTAATCTGTAAATTATTTAGAAATTCAGTCACATAATAAAGAGATGTGTGTAGTTTGAACGTTGTAGCCATGCCTGCGTGGGTTTCCTCCGGGTACTCCGGTTTCCTTCCACAGTCCAAAAGCATGCACAGTAGGCTAATTCACTGTTCCAAATCACCCCTCGGTGTGAGTGTGAGTGTGAATGGTTGTGTGTGTGTTGCCCTGTGATGGCCTGGCGAGCTGTCCAGGGTGTACCCCGCCTTTGCCCAGAGTCGGCTGAGTTTTACCCCCAGTGTAAAATTTAAAATGATGTTTATTTAGGCAAAATCAAGTGGAAGAAGTCAACATTAGCATGCGCAGGTGCGTTTTGCTAACATTTTTTGAAGTAGGGTACTTTACTAGCTTACTGTGTGAACGTCAGACCTACTTCTGGATTAGTTGATGCTGATATTTTGGTATGTTGATGTTTAAAAATTAGATAATATTATGTAAAGCTGTACCCTTAAATGGGATCTGGTCTGAACAGGTTCTTCACCTGAACTGAAAACAAGTGTATACTCAACAAGTGTATACTCATCCACCCCAAACTCCTGAAGCTCATAAGGTTTCTATTCAGCAGCAGATCACCGCTGTTCCACACGACATGACCTGTCGAGCCATGACAGCCTTCAGGAATCACCTCCATTAGTGTATAGACGATGACGTCTACCATTTGCAGGATCATCTTTAAAACATAATGTATAAAAATTTTATTGAATGAGGTTTTGGGTGTGAAAAGAATTTATATTTATATAATATTATATAATATAATATATAAGTAATATATACATTTCATTATCTTTAACCATTTTTTGATTTACCGTTGAAATGTGGGAAGTTTTATTGGGTCACCCTGTATAATAAAAAAATAAAAAAAAAATTCTAACACAAATAATTAAAATCAGATAAAGTAGAGAACTAGTTTGAGAGAAACTAACACCGTTCAAAACAGGAAGTCCTTATAAGGATACGCATTAAAGCAAGGTGAGTTGTTTTGTTTGGACTTTTTCCCCATCAACCTTCTAAGTGGAAAATTTCAAGTTTCTTTCATGCAGTCGTTCAGCAGGGTGCCAATAATTCGAGAGATGATTGGGTGGTCTGATGTGGTGTGTTGTAACCAAAGGAGCAAAGTTTATTTGATAACATCACTAATCAGTTCTGCAGATCTATATTGTGTCGATATAATATTTTAACGAGCGTCTCATGTGAAACCTCGTCTTGTCGTTACAAGCAGATGCTCGAGAAAAAGAAAAACCCTTTCTGGACTGATTCCAGTCGATTCTGTGAGAGTATGGAGTGTTGTGGATTTGTTTTTGTACTGTAACTACAGTACTGACACAGCGTGAAGTGATCTCTACAGGCCTGGACCTAACCGAAACCCATTAAGTCAGTTTGAACAGATACTTGGGTGTGAGAAAGACTCCAGGCAGTCTCCGGGCGAGGCTCATTAAGAGCAGGAAAGCTGTGCTTTTTTTTTATTGTGTTAATGACAGATCTGTCTGAACTCTCACACCAGGTTTTAACCTCACATAGCCTGACACACCCTCAGCCCTCATATCTCTCACTGCACTGTTCTCCATCAGCATTTCTTTCACTGAGAGTCTTGTTATGCTGATTTAAGCTGAAATCATAGAACAGCTTCAGTGGTTTTCCGTTAAAGCAGGAGCCCAAACAGAAAAGTCAAGTGTGTTCAGGAATAGAAAAGCACTGAATACAGTCCAGAATATTATTTCAGATCAAAATAAATATAACAATAATAAAAAAAAAAACATACTACTTTATTTCATAGTTAAAGGCGTCCTTGGATGTGAAAAGTTTGAGAACCCTTAAAATATCGCACACAATATCTGGCAGGATGAAAGAGGATCTTTGCCGAACCGCTCACTCCTACTATGGTCGTGGGAGGCTGGAGCCTATCTCAGCCGACAGTGAACGATCTGCCAGACCATCAGGGAAAAACACACACACATAACCGTTCACACTCACACTTTGCAATTTGGAACAGCCAATTAGAACAACGTGCATGTTTTTGGACTGTAGGAGGAAACCTGCGTACCTCGAGGAAACCCACACAAGCACAGGGAGAACATGTGAACTCCACATGAAACACCTGATCCCGGGACTTGATCCCAAGACTTTCTTGACGTAGGCCGGCGTGCTAACCACTACGCCACCGTATCACCCTGTAATTGTTTTCTTCGCAATTGCACTGCTTAAAAGTACAAGGCAGTACTACATACAAAACAGTACTACAAGTCCCATCAGCCGTTGCACATTACATGACCATGACACTCATACCACTTGACTGTATACACCTGATTAAGGTGATTTAATGAGCAGTAGTGGTGGGTGGCACGGTCGCATAGTGGTAAGCATAGCTGCTTCACAGCAAGAAGGTCCAGGGTTCGAGTCTAGGGCTCTGTATTTTCCCCGTGCTTGTGTGGGTTTCTGCCGAGTACTCCGGTTTCCTCCTACAGTTCAAAGACATGAACATTAGGCTAATTGGCTGTTCCAAATTGCCCCTAGGTGTGAGTGTGAATGTTGTGTGTGTTGGCCCTTCCAGCCTCCCCACGGCCCTAATAGGATTAAGCTGTTCGGCAGTAGTAGTGAAGTCATGCCTTGTATAACACGACTGATTTCAAAAACAGACAGCATCACACGTTTTATTTTTGACGTGGCACACATTGAAGCCAGACCAGCGCCATCTTGATGAGACCACTTTACAGTTGAACGTTACACTCGAATGGTATGAAAAGATGATGAAAACGGATTACATTTGTAATCTTATATCATTAACTTAAATTATAAAACCAAGTCGTTCTAACCTTCAGAAATGAAACTTGGCTTCCAACCGTGCAACTCAGTACTGAGGTCTTATAGCAAAGTGGCCTCACCAAGATGGCCGCCCACCCTTTCAAAATGAATCCCTACTGCACTATCCAGTCTTTTTTTATAGCATTAATAGACTACACCATGTCAGTTAAATACAAATCACCCCACAGTGGTTTCTACAGTACGAGTACGAGAGTGAGTAAGTAAGCACTCAACCTGGATGTACTGCTCCACCATCTTACCTGTCCTTCGTTTGTAGCAATATCTAAGCTTATGATTTAAAAAAACAACAACCATATATTAATTTAAGCTCCTCATATTACAGATGATGCACAAATGATATCATCGTGGACACCAGCTTTGCTGCGGTCTGCCATTTTCTTCATGATTTTCCTCCGGTGGAATTCTTTGGTCACTCAGAGGCTCCAACTGAATTATGGGATAGCGTTGTGTAAGCACAGTGTGATAACTTGACATATTATTGATTTATCAGGTCTTCTGGGACATCATAGATACCGAAGACTAATAAAATGGACGTATGTGTATTTGAAGGCAGCCTTTGTCTTGCTTTTGTCATTAATATGTGTATTATGTACATGTTGTATGCTACCTCGCTGACGTAATGTTCATGTTCTTGTCATGTTTATCGAGTTCCTGTGCGTTTTTGTGCCATATTCAAAGCCATTGTGCTTCTTTGTACAAGAAAAAATGACACAAACCTCAAAAAAACCACTAAACTAGAGTAACAAAGTACAATGACCCGAGTAGTTTATATCCGTTTTGGTCTCGGTCATGTCTCATGTTGTGGAAGGTCTGTTAAGTAAGTTAGTTCCTCTTATCACTTATTTCACAGCAGCTAAAATTGTTTCCTCTCCAGCTTCTCTTTCTTTTCTAGCTCTTGAATTTAATTACCCCCAGCCCCCCACCCCAAAAAAAACCCCATAACTTGTTATGTTGCAGAGAACCTGGAAAGCACATCATGAAGGGGGGCAGCTGTGGTCTAATGGTTAGTGAAATGGCTTTGGAACCTAAGGGTCGCTGGTTCGATTCCCAAGCCAGCAGGAAAAATGTGTGGCGGTGATGGAATGAGCTGCAAGAGTACCAGGAGGAAACCCACACAAGCCACCGTGAGCAAAAAACGTGGAAACAATTTTTCGATTAAAGGATTTACGAGATGGCTAAAGCTTGACCTTTCAAGGCCACTCAGGGGTCAAAGGTAAAAGTGTCGGTTAAAGTCCATATATGGTTTCCTATTAATGTTCCGTAGTGACTGCATGTCTATCAGCATTCACGTTGAAATTATACGTGCTAAAAATCCTGTAACCTTGATTTTGACCTTTCAAGGTCACTCAAGGACAAAGGAAATTATACAGTTTGAAATAGTGTATATGGTTTTTTTTCTGTCCCTCATTGCATCTATCGGTCTATATCAGTGTTTTTTTAACCTTTTTTGAGCCACGGAACATTTTTTACATCTAAAAAATGTAAAAAATCTTGCGGCACACCACAAACCAAAAATGTTACAAAACGGCACTCTGTAGCTTAATACAGTTTGTGTAATCACAA
>JBCNYH010000024.1:5230087-5243439 GCA_039654325.1 Tandanus tandanus
GTGTGTGTGTGTGTGTGTGTGTGTGTGTGTGTGTGTGTGTGTGTGTGTGTGTGTTTGTGTGTATGTGTGTGTGTGTGTGTGTTTTGGTGTCAGTGTCAGACAGCTCTGCTTCAGTTACTTTGTGTGGCGATAGCAAACGCCTTTGCAAAGCGCTGAGCCTTTTGTGACCCACAGAGCCATGACCGCACACCACACCATCTACACACGCTATCCTTCACCGAAACCAAACCCACGCACGCACCCCTCCTTCCTCCCCTGGGGCTTTGAACTGGAAGGCGTCGGGGAAGCTCGATCAATCCCTGTGCTACGCTTCTGTCACCTGCACAAAGGCCTCAGAGCGCCGAGCCTCTCCGCGCAAGACGAATCTCAGCCAAACAAACCGAACTGTTTGCGAAATACCCGAGGGGGTCACATGACGAAACGTACACGTTAGCGTTAATTACCAAAGACAAACACGTCTATACATATTTATATGGTGAGGTTTTTATTTATTTTGCTGAGACGTTTCATTTAGTTTTTATGGAAGGTGTCTCCCGTGTCAGCAATTTGGAGCACGACGCTTTCTGACGTGGGAAATTCTTCAAGACAAAAGGAGAATCTCCGTAACGTGACAAGCTGGGGTTTCTTTTTTCTCATTAATGGAGAGAGAGAGAGAGAGAGGGAGAGGGAGCGAGCCAGGGAGAGAGAGAGAGAGGAACAGAGAAAAAGAGAGAGAAGGAGATAGAGACAGAGAAAGAGGGAGAAAGAGAGAGAAAGAGAAAGAGAGAGAGACAGCGAAAGAGAGCGAGAGGGATAGAGAAAGAGAGACAGAAAGAGAGAGAAACAAGGAGAGAAAGAGAGGGAGAGAGAAACAGAGAGAGAGAGAAATAAAGAGAGACAAAGAGAGAGAGACAGAGAGAGAGAAACAGTGAGAAAGAGGGAGACAGAAAGAGAGAGGGAGAAAAAGAGAGAAAGAGAAAGAGACAAGGAGAGAAACAGAAAGAGAGGGAGAGAAAGAGAGAAAGAAAGAGAGAGAGAGAGAGAGAGAGATAGAGAGAGAAAGAGAAACAGAGAGAAAAAGGAAGAAAGAAACAGAGAGAGAAAGAGAGAAAAAGACAGAGGGGAAGAGAAAGAGAGACAGAGAGAAAAAGAGAGACAGAAAGAGAGAGACAGAAAGAGAGAAAAGGAGAGACAGACAGAGAAAGAGACAGAGAAAGAGAGAGAGAGAGAGAGAGAGAGAGAGAGAGAGAGAGAGAGAGCGAGAGAAAGGGAGAGAAAGAGAGAGAGAGATAGAGAGAGAAACAGAGAAAGAGAGAGAGAGTGCGTGAGAGAAACAGAAAGAGAGAGTGAGTGAGAGAGGGAGAGAGAGAGTGAGAGAAAGGGAGAGAAAGAGAGAGAGAGATAGGGAGAGAAAAAGAGAAAGAGAGAGAGAGTGAGTGAGAGAAACAGAAAGAGAGAGTGAGTGAGAGAGGGAGAGAGAGAGAGACAGAGAGAGAAAGAGAGAGGGAGAGAAAGAGAAATAGAGAGAGAGACAGAAAGAGAGAGAGAAACAGTGAGAAATAGAGAAACAGAAAGAGAGGGAGAAAAACAGAAAGAGAGAAAGAGAGAGACAGAGAGAGACAAGGAGAGAGAGAAACAGAAAGAGAGTGAGAGAGAGAAAGAGAGGCAGAGAGAAAAAGGATGAAAGAAACAGTGAGAGAAAGAGAGAAAAAGACAGAGGGAAAGAGAGAGAGTCAGAGAGACAGAGAAAGAGACAGAGAGAGAAAGAGAGAAAAGGAGAGACAGACAGTGAAAGAGACAGAGAAAGAGAGAGACAGAGAGAGAGAGAGAGAGAGAGAGAGAAAGGGAGAGAAAGAGTGAGAGAGAGTGAGAGAAACAGAAAGAGAGTGACTGAGAGAGGGAGAGAGAGAGAGAGAGAAAGGGAGAAAAAGGAAGAGAGGAAAAGAAACAGAGAAAGAGAGAGTGAGTGAGAGAGAGGGAGAGAGAGATAGAGAGTGAGAAAGAAGAGAAAGAAAGAGAGAGAAAGAGAGAGAGAGAGAGACAGAGTGAGAGAGAGAGAAAGATAGAGAGAAAGAGAGTGAGAGAGAGAGAAAGAGAGAGAGTGAGAGAGAGAGAGAGAGAGAGAGAGAGTGAAAGAGAGAGAGTGAGAGAGAGAGAGAATGAGAGAGAGTGTGTGAGAGAGAGAGAGAGAGAGAGAGAGAGAGAGAGAGAGGGCGAGAGAGAGAGAATCATAAAGTAGAGCAGGCTGGTCATTATCACAAAATGAACCACGACAGGGTACAACGAATTACTCACTCACTCATTCGCCAGACCGCTTACTCCTATTGCGTTGCAGGGAGGCTGGAGCCTATCTCAGCCGACACTGGACAAAGGTGGGGTACACCCTGAACAGCTCGCCAGACCATCGCAGGGCCAACACAAACACACAACCATTCACACCTAGGGGTAATTTGGAACAGCGAATTAGCCTAATGTGCATGTCTTTGGATTGGAGGAGGAAACCGGAGTACCTTGAGGAAACCCACACAAGCACTGGGAGAACATGCAAACTCCACACTCAAACACCCAAGTCTAGGACTCCAACACAGGAAATGACTTGCTGTGAGGCAGATGCTAAATGCTAACCATTCCGCCAGCGTGCTGCTCACAAAAGACTCAGGAGGGGTTTATTTCACGATAATGTCCAGCTTGCTGTGCATCATCCCATTTATTCCACAGCTACGTACTAAAGAAATCAATAATTTGACACAAAATATTGACTGAAAAATTATTTTATTGATCTAAAATTAAATTACATTTAAAAAGATTCCGTTAATGATGCCATCCATAACATCAATCCTGTTATACATAGGAATGGTCCGTTATAAATAAATAACAAACATTAGTATATACTACAAGGGAATTGCGAGATTTGATTGGTTTGCTACCTCAGGATCATTAATCATTATTCCGAGTAGATAATGCTTGAATCAAAATGACAAACACTTACAGTTTGTCACAGGCACTCGAGCAGGCAGCGTCATCATCATCATCACACTTTAAAATGTGAAAAATAAATAAATACATAAATAAACAAACATTAACATATAAATCTCATTTTAGTTTGTTTTTCTTGTATTTCCTATACTATATAATAAAACACCTTTAGGGCGTGCTCTTGTTTCTGAGGTTAAACAGAACAGACAGCGGCAGACACAGAGCTGTTTAGCCATCTGAAAGCACAGGGCTAACTGTCCGGCCTCAATCTTATGGATAACATGTATAAATATAAACTATAAAGATCTCGTTTTAGTTCGTTTCCTTGTGTTTCCAGTAGTAAACACTAAAACACCTTTATGGAACAGGGTTTACATTCGTTTCCTTACTTTACTTTTGTTTCAGAACAGACACCGTCAGCAAAACAAAGCTATTTAGAGAGTCGGCTCTTGCATACACACGATGCTAAAAGGGAAGAAGCAGTTCGGATCATGGAATGACGTGGAGCTTTTATCTGGCCCGAATGTCATTGTTCGCTCACTCATTTGCCGAACCGCTTAATACTACTAGAGCCGTTGGGAGGCTGGAGCCTATCTCAGCCAACACTGGGCGAAGGCGGGGTACAGCTCGCCAGACCATCACAGAGCTAACACACACAACTATTTACACTCACACTCACACCTAGGGGCGATTTCAAACAGCCAGTATACCTAATGTCCATGTCTTTGGACTGTAGGGGGAAACCGACACAAACGCGGAAAACCTGTGCAAGCATGAGGAAAACATGCAAACGCCACATGGAAATACCCTCACCAATCCCCGGACTCGAACCCAGGACCTCCTAGCTGTGAGGCGGTTGTGCTAACCACTACGTCACTGTGCCGCCCAAAGTCATTGTACAAATATGTAAATATAAACTCTAAAAATCTCATTTTAGTTTGCTTTTCATTATGTTTCCACACACTGCTACTACAACTCTGTGAAGGCATTAAAGAAGCGCCGTTACGCAGCTCTTATACTTTGTACCAGTCTGCGCTGGGAGCTCGTCTGTGTCTGCCATGATTAAAAATACATAGGCTAAATATATAAAACATAACAATTTTATTTTAGTGTGCTTTTTAGCTTTCATGGTAGTTTATACTAAAACAAAGTATGCACCTCAGGCTCGGGGGATGTCGGAAAAATAAACATTCCCCATGACTTCCCATCTCGAGGGATATTCAGCGACATCCCCCTCGCCGTTGGTGCATTATTGTTAAGTAGAATTTGGTAATTGGCTAATCAGAATATACAATTCTACAAAGTCATGTAGTAACGTTATCATTCCTACAACTACAAACACTGCTGTACGTCTACAAATGTTAAGTACAAAACCAAAGCCATAGCCACCCTGCCAAGGTTACTCACTTCCAAAGAAAATGAACACCCGAAAAGTCAAAAAGGGCAACCGCAAACATTCTGGGCTTATAACTCTTCAGGAGAAGAAAAGCACGCAGTCTGGCGAGGGGGTCAAATGACGTTCGCTGGCTCTCGTCCCTGCATAGGACTCCACCACGCCTTGACCTCCTCACCTAGGGTTGAAAGTCGAGGCCACTCAGAACGGCCTTAATCCCAAAGAGAGGGCTTCTGCTCTGTAAACACCTTAAATAAGCTCATCTCCTCAAAGACAAACAGGGGAAGGGAGAAGGCCCTGTCGCGCTCCACACCCACCGCAGCACGCAAATGGACTTTTTATGATGGCGGAAAAGCACTCAGGGGACCAGAGGAGAGACAGCGAGGGACAAAAACAGAGCACATTCCTGCCTGGTCAGGGGGCTTGAGCTGATATTCTGCAGCACCATAAGACAGATGCTCATTTTATGCTCACCTGCGAGCATCTGATCAAACACACACACACACACACGAGACGCTGGAGTCTTTCCTCAATCACGAAGGAGGTTAATGTAATAAATCTGACACCAGTGCTGATCAGTTTAATTAGACTTTATTTAGAGAAGCGGTTGAAGCTAATGATTAAACGTTCGCGGAACATTCTCTAAACATTCGACAGACTTTAGATTTGTTTTTATTCTGGTTGTTCTGAGAAAGTTTTTAAATAAAGTTTGTATAGGTTCCCGTAACAGTGTAGGAATGTTAACACTTCCTATAACGTCATTACTGCAAATGTTTATAGATTACTGTTGTATGAATGTTACTGTAAGGAATAAAACACTTGGGGGTGCGCTGTTATATGACATTAGCCACAGTAGCCGTGTTATCAACACTAGTCGTGTTTTCATCAAAATTACGACACAGAAAACAAGCAATGTAAACATGTACGTACATAAAAAAACCTCACACAACTTTTTTTTATTCATTCACTCATTCGCAGAAACACATAATCTTACTACTAGGGTCATGGGGAGGCTGGGGCCTGTCTCAGTCGACATTGCAGGACTACAGCTATACACACACACACACACACACACACACACACACACACACACACACACACACACACACACACGCGCACGCACGCACACCTAGGGGCAATTTGAAACAGCTAATTAACCTATTGTGTATGTCTTTGGACTGTGGGAGGAAAGTAGCGCACCAGGAGGAATCCCACTCAAGCATGGGGCGGGGGGCGGGGTGTTACATCCCTGTATACAGTACGTTGTTACTATAGAAACCAAGGCATTAATATAAACTTTGGCAAAATGATCTAGTGAAGTAAACTAGCTTCTCCTACCAAACAACAACAACAACAAAAACCTCATGAACACATTTTGACCGAAATGAAAACTAATTCTTGCTGTTGCAGCAAAAATAAATAAATAAATAAAATCAACTCTAACCTGTGAGAAACTTCTGAAAACCTATATGGGAGAAAACCTACGTTCATTAGACATTTCCTGGTCAGAGGCCAGTGAGTCCAGACACTGGCCATGGACCCGTAAAAGGAATGCGCTTTGACCTCCCGGCCCTGACCAGACTCCAAGGGCATTAGCCTGATGCGAATGCCATTTGGTCTTCCACACTTCCAGTAAATTATCTCTTCCTTCGGCTCAGGCTATTAGAGCGCTCTTGACAAAAACACACCCCAAGACATACAAACATTCCAGAAAGAACACTGGGAACAGCGGTTGTTGCTGTTCCTGTCCTGGACTACACTGTATAGACATGTGGTCTGCCTGTCTGTGCTTTAGTCCGGCCCAAAACCTACAAGCGAGGAGCTCGTTTATGTTTAGATGGCGTTGCTTCCCAAACCGACTTGGTTCCCGCTCATTGTTACGACCTGCTGGCCCTATAGAACCAAAACACTATAAAAGGTTTATAAACGCATTGAAATGGTGATAAAGTTTCTGGTATGTGAGCACAACGTCTAAAAGCACCCGTGTGTGTTTTGGATGTTCTCCTGGACCAGCAGAAGCTGCTTTCTTATTTTTATCTTTCATTTGAAATACACCACAGCGCTGGATAATATAGATGAAGACCTCTTAATGTTCTTTTACTTGTTCTCCTGGATATAGGGTTTGTTCAGATCTATTCATTCGTCTATACATGAACCATATACACCAGTGTTAGTACCAATTTTATTATTTATTCTATTAACTTTTATTTCTACACATCCAATGATCTCCGTTATTTTATTTGTGCGTCACCAGAAATAAACTTTAACAGTTCTGAGATTGTTCTCAGAAATACTTTGAAGATACCACTTGTATGACTACATTCACTATTAAACAATCCATCCATCCATTATCTATACCGCTTATCTGTCAGGATCGCAGGGGAAGCTGGAGCCAATCTACACCCTGAACAGGTCACCAATCTATTGCAGGCCTGACTCAGACAAGAACAACCATTCACACTCACATTCACACAGACGGCCAATTTAGAGTGGGCAGTTAATCTAATCCACATGTTTTCGGACTGTAGGAGCAAACCTGAGCACCCGGAGGAAACCTATGAAAGCATGGAGAGAACACGTAAGCTCCACGGAAAAAGACCCCGGTCAAACCCATCATTCGAACCCACAACCTTCTTGCTGTGAGGTGACACTAGTAGCCACTGTGCACTGTGTGTTGTCTGTTACAGTATTGTAATTCAGCTTATTCTGAAGAATACTTTAAAAAGACTATTATTACAGAACTTACTTACTATATATATATATATATATATATAAATATAAGGTTCATTCTCTGGAACTGGCACCATAAAGTGTGACATTCACAAACTAAAAATTTCAGTGTAGTCCAGTTTATTTCCCTCTGTATTCACCATAAATTCATAAACCGTTGTCACAGAGACAGAGAGAGAACTACTTCATGCACATAACTGCACTTTTATTAGTAACAAACAGGAATAAATCCATACGGACACCAAATTCATCTTGGAATTCATTCACATACGGACACCAAATTCATCCCATTTGTTTTTGGTGAATAAATTAATGAGCGCTCGACTACGTGAAATTTCTACCCTGGATATAAATTTTAATGTGCGATCTTTATTGCAAGCCCGACGATTTACACTGTGAGTTGATACTTCGGTGATAGCATGGCATGAAACATAAGGAACAAAAAAAGTCACAATTTTCCTCCACACGTTGCAAACAATTCTACAGAAAAATTTCTTTTTTTTTTTTTTTGCTGGATGCATTCGAATTATTTTGTCTGACATGTTGAATGTGTCCATGTGGTATGTTTTGATCAGGGTTTGCTCTTTTAATTCTTTATAGTTTCTGGAAAATATTAGGTCCAAATGTCAATCATTAAATTTGACCCAATTTCAGAGAATGACCCAGTTCGATACAGTACGTAGTATGCAGTAATGTACAGAAATCCTAGGCTCATGAAACAAAATGCTGTACAGCAAAGATGCTTTATAGTTACATTAAACTAAATGCTTCTATATAAAAAATATTTACAGTACAGTAAACAGTAATAAATGAAACAAAGTCAATATTTGGTGTGATGACTCCTTATAAATATAATAACTCAGGTAGAGATAGACATCTGTCTGCGTGTGGATCATTTTCCCCTCTGTAAAACCATAACAGTGAGTATAGTGGTGTTACCGTCTGACAGAGGAAGGCCAGTAACAAAATCCAAGGCAATGTGGGACCAGGGTCTCTTGGGTATACGCAGGGGCTGCAACAGGCCAGATCGTACTGTTAGGGTTTTACAGAGGGAACAGGATCCACACGCAGACAAAAGTGGTGGAGAGCACAAAGTTTAATGGATAGGCAAACAACCCAAAACGGCAGGCAAACTCGTGGTCAAAAAACAGGCAATGGTCAGAGATATCCAGGAAGTCAAAACATAGTATGAGGCAGAGGTATCCAAAAATCACAAACCAATAACACAAGAGGTCGAGGAACAGGCAAGGTAAAAAAAAAAAACACAAAACGGCAAGGCAACAGACTACTAATGCTGGAAAGGCACAGGAGAAAACTCTGGCATGATCCGGTTTGTGGGGAAATGCTGGGCTTAAATAGGAAGACTAGTAAGGCAGGCAAAAAGACACAGGTAATCATAGAATAATTAGCATGTGGAAAGCCAAAGGGGACAATCAAAATAAAAGCACATGATAGCAGAAAATAAAAACTAACTAACAGAAGTACTAACAGTGTGTGCAGTTTTATAAGGTAATAAATGTTACTGAAGAATCTCTTACATTAACACACTGTTACTTTCTTTACTGACAGACTAACATTTCTTCTTGTAAGATCTAATGTTGTGTTGGACACTCATGTTTAGAAATGTAAAATGTTTTTGTACTGAATCACTAATATAGTCATAAAATAAAAATATAACGCAAAGTTTATACAAAAAAGCAGTTTAAAAAAAAATAGGGTTCCTAAGACTTTTGCACAGTACTATATATACATGCTATATATATATATATATATATACAATGCAATGCTAATATATGCTATACTATGCTATATTATACTATGCTAATATATGCTATACTATTCTATGCTATATTATACTATGCTAATCTCTGCTACACTATGCTATATTATACTATGCTATGCAATGCTAATCTATGCTATACTACACTATGCTATATTATACTATGTTAATCTATGCTATACTATACTATACGATGCTATGCAATGCTAATCTATGCTATACTACACTATGCTATATTATACTATGCTAATCTATGCTATATTATACTATGCTATATTATACTATGCTAATCTCTGCTATACTATACTATGCTATATTATACTATGCTATGCAATGCTAATATATGCTATACTATACTATGCTATATTATACTATGCTAATCTATGCTATACTATACTATGCTATGCAATGCTAATCTCTGCTATACTATGCTATATTATACTATGCTAATCTCTGCTATACTACACTATGCTATATTATACTATGATAATCTCTGCTATACTATACTATATTATACTATGCTATATTATACTATGCTAATCTCTGCTATACTATACTATACTATATTATACTATGCTATATTATACTATGCTAATCTCTGCTATACTATACTATACTATGCTATATTATACTATGCTAATCTCTGCTATACTATACTATGCTATATTATACTATGCTAATCTCTGCTATACTATACTATGCTATATTATACTGTGCTATATTATACTATGCTAATCTCTGCTATACTATACTATGCTATATTATACTATGCTAATCTATGCTATACTATATTATACTATGCTAATATATGCTAATCTATGCACTATGCTAATCTCTGCTATACTATACTATGATATATTACACTATGCTATGCAATGCTAATCTATGCTATATTATACTATGCTAATCTATGCTATACTATACTATGCTATATTATACTATGCTAATATATGCTATACTATACTATGCTATGCAATGCTAATCTATGCTATACTATACTATGCTATATTATACTGTGCTAATCTATGCTATACTATACTATGCTATATTATACTATGCAATGCTAATCTATGCTATATTATACTATGCTAATCTATGCTATACTATACTATGCTATATTATACTATGCTAATATATGCTATACTATACTATGCTATGCAATGCTAATCTATGCTACACTATACTATGCTATATTATACTATGCTAATCTATGCTATACTATACTATGTAATGCTAATATATGCTATACTATACTATATTATACTATGCTTATATATGCTATACTATACTATGCTATATTCTACTATGCTAATATATGCTATACTATACTATGCTAGACTATGCTATTCTACACTATGCCCCGTCAGATTATACTATGCCATGCTATGCTGAACTATGTGATACTACACTATAGTATGCTATACTATGCCATGCTGTTCTATACTGTACTATGCTAAACCTGTGCTATACTATGTCATGCTATACTGTACTATGCCATGTCAGATTATACTATGCCATGCTATGATGAACTATGCTATACTACACTATACTATACTATACTATATCATGCTACTATGTTATGGCAGACTTGATATGCTGTACTGTGCTATATTATACTATACTACCTTGTGCTGTACTGTGCTATACAATACTATGCTATACTACACCATCGTATGCTGTACTGTGCTATACTATACTATATTATGCTGTACTATGCTATGCCATACTATACTGTGCTATACTATACTATTCTATGCTATACTATTCCACACTATATTATACTCTTATACTATGCTACACTATGTTATGCTGCACTACACTGTGCTATACCATGTTATACTATGCTATACTGTTATGCTACACAATGTTATACTATGCTATACTGTTATGATATACTATACTGTGCTATACTATACTACTCTATGTTATACTGTTATGCTGCACTATGCTATGCCATACTACACTATACTATGCCACACTACATTACACTGTTATACTATGCTATACTATGTCACGCTGTTCTATACTATACTATGCTATACCATGTTATACTATGCTATACTATATAATGCTGTGCTGTACTGTACTATACTATGCTATACCATGTTATACTATACAATGCTATACCATGTTATACTATACTATTTTATACTATGCAATACTATTTCATGCAATACTGTGTTATACTACATTATGCTACACAATGTTATACAATGCTATATTATGTTATGCTGTACTATGCTATACTATGTCATGTCATGCTATATTATACTATACAACATTTCATTATGCTGTACTGTTTAGTATTAAACTACACGAGACTATTCTTAACTACACTAGGACATAAGGTAGGACAGTTATGGCTCAACAGTAAAGGCTCTGGGTTACTGCACGGGAGGTTGTGGTTCATGCCTCAGCACTACTGCAGGGCCCTTGAAGAGGACCTTAACCCCTTAACCTGCTTCAGGGGCTCTGTATCATGGCTCACCTTGTGCTTTGAAGCCACAAGCTCGAATAAAATAAAGTGCATTTATGGTGCAGAATTCTCGTGTTCAAAGCCCTGAATAACCTCCTCTCTCTTCCTAAACAAGCTTCTGAGCCCTTACTGCCTCTCTCACTCTCTCAGGTCTTCTAATAATCTCCTCGTTGCCCCAAGTACCACAGTTTTCACCCTGGGAGGTAGATCCTTCAGTGCCATGGCTATCTCTGGAGTTCTCTTCCTCCTGCTTGTTTTTCAAATCGGAATGAAACTTTTCCCTATCCTTTTATACTCAGTCTGCTTAAATATCTTTTTGTTTTTGTTCTTCTCCCTGTGTAAAGGAGTTTTGATGGGCAAATTCCCAAATAACCCTGTGCTTCCCATATAAGTGCCCTCTGTAAGGTACGAATGGCTGCTGTACACTATCTAGTGCAATACTCTAGAAGGATGAATGTTTTAATTTCATTCTGGACATTAATCATTTTTCTGTCTTTTTTCTGTTTAACAAGCTGTATGAGTCAAAGCTGGTCATTTTTATTTAGAACTTATTTCAGCACGTCTTTTCCACAGTGTGTGTGTGTGATTGTGTGTGTGTGTGTGTGTGTGTTTTCTCACCAGCCGGCCAGCTTCGTTGTTCTGCAGGTTCATAAGCGTGCGTGCGTGGTCTATTGACCCCTTGGCGTAGTTCTTCTCTCGCTCTCGGGCATCCACAAACTCCCGAGCGAAGCGGTATCCATAGTTCACATTGTCGCCGCAGCCTCCCCACAGCCAGTCTCTGGGCAGGTCCCGAGGTCGAGCAGCTCGGCTGCAGCCGCACGTCGAGAGCTCGCCTTCTCTGCATGCTCGGCTCACGGCATTCACCACACCGGCGGCGCTGATGGCATATGTGAAAGCTGCCTCCCTGCTGCCTGTAGAAAGCCCCGGCACAGGCAGGAGTCAAATTACAAGCAAATAAGAAATTTCATCACTATACGGAAATGAAAATACTCCTTTCCCAAATATTTCTAATGCAGTGCACCTCGGACTATCAAAGCTACACTTCATTCTGGGTCATTCGTCTTGTAAAATGTATTGCACAAAAAATCTTTTTCATTTTTTCAGGAGCTACAAACTCATTATTATCATCTAACACTCTTAAAAGAGTCATGAGACAGGAAGTAACAGAGACATGAGACAGGAAGTAAAAGAGACATGAGACAGGAAGTAACAGAGACATGAGACAGGAAGTAAAAGAGACATGAGACAGGAAGTAAAAGAGACATGAGACAGGAAGTAAAAGAGACAAGACAGGAAGTAAAAGAGACATAAGACAGGAAGTAAAAGAGACATAAGACAGGGAGTTACAGAAACATGAGGCAGGAAGTAAAAGAGGCATAAGACAGAAAGTTACAGAAATATGAGACAAGAAGTAAAAGAGACATAAGACAGGAAGTAAAAGAGACATAAGACAGGAAGTTACAGAAACATGAGACAGGAAGTAAAAGAGATATAAGACAGGAACTAATAAAGACATGAAACAGGAAGTAAAAGAGACATGATTTAAATCGACTTAACTAAAATATTTAACACATATAATGCAGCAAATTAGATATTATTAAATTTTGTACAGATGAAGAAATTAATTTTTTAAAGTAAAGCGACCCCTAACCCTAATCTTTATAATCTTTCTTATAACCTGTTCTGTACAATTTCCAATGTACACCGCCGGCCAGATGTGCACTCTAATATTTTGTTGTTCAGCCTTGATTACGAGTGCGTAATCACCATGGCATTGTTTCAACAAACTTAATCAACATCACAGCATTCATTTCCAGTTGAGTTACTTTCTCACGACAGTGAAATGTCGAGTTGATGACGGGAAAACTGAACCACTCCATAAAGTCTTCTCCAGCACATCCCGAAAAACTTTCAGTAGGGTGAAGGTCAGGACTCTTGGGGGCCAATACATATGTGAAAATGATTCCTCGTGCTCCCTGAACCACTCGCTCATTATTCGAGTCCCCATTTTATATCCG
>JBCNYH010000024.1:5268371-5299696 GCA_039654325.1 Tandanus tandanus
CCACCTGTTGTCTCTTCCATTTGCACAACAGCAGGTGAAATTGATTGTCAATCAGTGTTGCTTCCTAAGTGGACAGTGTGATTTCACAGAAGTGTGATTGACTTGGAGTTACATTGTGTTGTTTAAGTGTTCCCTTTATTTTTTATATATATATATATATATATATATATAAATAATAAACTGTCAGGTCATTTCACTTCCTCCCCAGAATAATTTTCCGATCACAGCATGCCCTGTCCTTTTTTATTCCTCATTAACTCCATCAAAGAAGTTATGTTTTATCCAAGGTTTCTGGGTATATTTGTTAGCAGGATTACACAAAAAATGATGTGAAGATTTTCCATAAATGTCTACCAGAGGTAGACAAGGAAGGCTTCAATAGATTTTGGGGATGATCCAGATCACATTCTATATCCAGGAATTTTTTAAAGGATTCTTTAACAGTGAGATCTGGTGATTTTTTTCACATTTTGGTTCATATGGGGGGATTGCTAGGCTTGGCACAGGTTTGTGCTCTTGTTGAATTTTTTATTGAACTGTTTTTATTCCCCTCTTTATTTATAGCATGTGGACACTGTCAGTGTTCCTGTGCTGTTTTCATACGTGTATTTAATTGTAATTCATTTAAATCACAAAGCATGTATTTGCAAATGCCAGACAGAATCGAATTCCCAGGAGGACTGATGTGGTCATGTGTTTAGAGGAGACCTAATACAATTCCCAGGGATTTCTCAGGACACCCACATGAACAGACTATAATGTAGAGATGTACACAGCCCAGCCAAGAAAAAGTCACACACTCTAATATATTTTCATGGAGAGCATTTATCCTTGACCACAGCATGTGATCTTCATGGCACTGCTGCTCCAGTTGGTCCGGTTGAGGCTCAGCAACATTAATGTGGCAATAAAATGAAGTCAGCTGATGATCTGAATGTACTGAATGAGCAGGTTGTCACATCAATGCACTTTTTCTTCCCTGATGGCACGGATATAAAACGGGGACTCAAATAATGAAAGAGTGGTTCAGGGACAGCAAAAATGACAATGACAACCACAAGAACAACAATAAAAACAAAACCGACAACATCCACAACTACAACAACAATAACAACCACAACAACAACCATGATATCAACAACTAAAAATGACAACAACAACAACAACCCTTGGTGGTTTCTGATGTGCTTTATTTTCCATCATCAGTTCATTTTGGCTGAATATAAAGGTTTCCTGGAGAACCCACCCCAGCTCACAGGTTTAGTATCTCTTATTCACCTCTTTAGAACAATAATAAGATCGCGTAACCGGAGGAACAATCTTGTGTATGTGTGATTACATGTCAGTGCAACACCAAATTGTAGGAAGTGGAAAAGTCTTAGATCAAGTGATATTTAAACATTTTTATTTTTTATTTTAGTCGTGCCCAATTCCCACCTGTCAAATGTTGCCTCCCTATCACATACGACCATCACCAACCAGGGAGGGGAGTAAGCATGCACACGCCCCCTCCATGACACGCCATGCTACCACCTGCCACTTTACAAACTGCTGCGCATTCGTATTTGGAGGCGGCCTAACACACTCGGAGGGAAAGCACTATCCGCCCCTTTTGTATGAATGAGCTCACAGACACCCATGGATTGGCTGGGATCCTGTGAGTGACAGGGGAGCGTATGCCATCCCTCCCTTCTGTGAGAGCTCGGCCAATCAGCTCCCATGGAGTCCCGGTCACGGATGGCTGCGGCATCAACCTGGATTCGAATTTGCGCTCTTAAGATCAAGTGTTAAGAAGCAGAAGAAGGGATACATGATTTCAAGACGAAAATAAAAGATGGTGATGTTTATTAGTATCATGGCGTTCAGTGCAGGGGTCATTGACACTCATGTACAGGAGGAAGCAAACGGTTTCAGAAAGACACTGTGGCCGATTCCATTTGATTTCCACGAGACAACCCTGTATTTCATCTTTATTTAATATAGCTGGGAAGTAAATGGGTCTCTTTAAAAGTTCTGAAATGAGCTTAAAAATAAAACAGCCATACTTTACCTACTTGCAGCCGTTTTCTCTAAGGATGAAGGGGGAAAAAACACGCAGTTGAGCAAACAGTGTGAAAGCACAGCCTTATATGTCCTATCCTGTGTAAGTGGATCCCTGAATCCCTGATAAATACAGTTTGACACAAATCCCGAGCATTACCAGTGAAGGTATGCCAGTTATGCCGTGGATTTTGAGTGTGAAACATTATTAGCACTCTCTAATCCCTTAACTTTCCTGCTGGCACACTAACAGTGTGTTACAGACTAATGCAGTAAGAAACAAAAACATCAGCCTGTGGTATATTTGCTTACTTATTTAGCAATTTTACAATTTCAGTTACACGACACAGGACTGTGCATGCTGATGACTTTGGCAAATCGAGCATCATGTGTAGCTAATGTGATGCTCTGAGCATGTGTGTCTCAGCTGGAGATATAGGTCAACATCATAGTGAGGCTGTTTTTCCTCCATCGCTCTCGCTTTCTCCCCCCCCCCGCCTTTCCTCTCTCAGCTCCCAGTAGAAAGCAGTAGGAGGGGGCATGTTCTCTCTCACTGTGCAGCCCACAGAGGAGCCCATCGGATCGGGCTCGGTGCCCGATCCTGTCCTGGCAATGCCGACAAGCCGCTGGACGCCCATCAGTCTTACTGCTCAGCCCCGGAGCCAGCATCCAGCTCCTCTCGACTCATCTCATCTCCTCTGCCCTCTATTTTCATCTAGCTCTCAACTCGGGTCCGTTCTGTTGACGGAAAAACGAAGACGACGAGAACACCGAGCCTAGAAGTTCACCGTTGTTTTTGAAATCTATAATAAAATATAACAATATTAACATTTCCCACATCTCCATGCATTTAGCCTCTAAAGGAATTTAGATCATTCAATAAAGAGAATAAATATTTGTGGTTGCAGAACGTCAGGGGATTAAAAAGTTTAGCATGAACTTCTGGAGCAGGGATTAGCTAGACGAGTGGCGCCGAGTCCAATCAACTTCCTGGAACGTGTCACATGGCTCTGTGCAAGGGGAGGCTAATTTTTTCTCTTTCTACAGTTCAGTATGAGACAGAGTTGAAATTATCCATCCATCCATCCATTTTCTGAACCACTTAATCCTAATTAGGGTCGCGGGGAGGCTGGCGCCCATCTCAGCCGACTCTGGGCGAGGGCACAGTACACCTTGGACAGCTCGCCAGGCCATCGCAGGGCAGAAACACGCTGACAGCAACCCGATGGCCTCGACAGCAATGGACAGCAATGGATCTTTTACATGCCTCTCACCACAGACAGTGGCCTTTGATAACCCAGTTAGCTGCACTGGGGGGACAGCAGTGACAACTTGGTAATAGTGGATAGTGGGTGATAGAGCGTGATCCCCCGACCTTTGGATCAGTTAGCCAGCACCTTAACCACCGAGCCACCACTGCCCAGAGTTGAAATTATTTCAGTTAAAACATCTACAGGTCACAGAACTTGGTCATTGCTTTGTATTAGCAATCTTTCCAGTGACTGCTTATTTTATTAACTGGAGCTTTCGATGGTATTGAAATTATTACAGTTTAATTTCGTCCAGTTGTCCAGTGCCTGGTTATGAACAGAACTGTAAGCCTTTTCATCCCACACATAACAATAGTTGTGCTCATGCTAAAGTCGTATTGTTTTTATACTAATAGCTCAATTACGGTGTTTGAAACTCCATACTGGTGAACCATGCACTGGCCCAGTATACACTGTGTACTGCACACTACTCCGTACTGGTCAATACAGTGAAGTAAGCAGGTACACCAACTTCCACCTACTGCACAAGACCAGTACTTCAGTCGCCTGGTGGCAGCACATCCGAAAGCCCGACTACTGCTACGATACCTTCTATATTAGCAACCAAGCATGCCATTCACTTACATTAAACAGCTACAGGAATAGGGGTTGGGCTAAAAAACCTTGCTGTATTATACAGAATGTTAGCTAGCATCCTCACCAGTGTATCATTGCACTACCTCAACCGCTGCTACTCTGTACATCGTTTCATTTTCTTAATTCCATCTCATCATTTTCTTTCGGCGCTACGCGTCTTATTCTTGTGTTGTCTTTTTCTTTTGGTAGTTTTTTTGCACTGTATTGTCATTGCACTGTTTGCACACTTTGCACTTTATGTGGCAAGGACAAAAGCCCTGGTCGTAGCTCTGTGCTGTTGTTGTTTTTTCCCCCCAAACTCGATCTTTATGTTGTATGTTTATGTAGCACCTGGTCCTGGAGAAACGTTTCATTTCACTATATACTGCGTCAGATATATGTGGTTGAAATGACAATAAAGCTTCTTGAACTTGAACTCGATCTAGAATTGCATTCAATTATATTAGCATGCTAGTTAGCCAGCATTTTTTATCGGTTGGAAAACACTTGAAAACATATTACAACTCATTCATTCATTCATTCATTTTCGAAGCCTCTTAATTCTAATTAGAGTCGCGGGGAGGCTGGTGCCCATCTCAGCCGACTCTGTGTGAGGGCGGGGTACACCCTGAACAGCTCGCCAGTCCATTGCAGGGCAACACACACACACACACACAACTATTCCAAGGAATGATTTGGAACAGCCTATTAGCCTACTGTGCATGTTTCTTGACTGTGGGAGGAAACCGGAGTACCCGGAGTAAACCCACGTAAGCACGGGGAGAACATGCAAACTCCACACAGAAAAGTCCCAAGCCCTGGAATCGAACCCAGCCCTGATTCAAACCTGCGATCTCCAGGTTGATAGTCACGCACGTTGTTGACGTGCCACTCAGGAGCCAGTTACTGATTTTTTTAAATGTGTTATTTATTTTATATTATAATATTATTGTATATTTCATTATATATAATAATATTTTATATTCTAATATTCAGAGTTTCCGCTGTTTGGAAGATTGTGCTGTAACCACCTTGGGAAGGCTTGTGCATTTCTGTGTGGAGTTTGCATCTTCTCCCTGGGTTTCCTCCGGGTACTCCAGTTTCCTCCCACAGTCCAAAGACATGCACAGTGGGCTAATTAGATATTCTGACATATATGGAGTGCTCCTAGGTGTAAGTGTGAATGGTTGTTTGTGTGTTGCCCTGCGTTGGTCTGGTGAGCTCTTCAGGGTGTAGCCTGCCTTCACCTAGAGTCGTCTGGGATGGGTTCGCGACCCTAATAAAGGATGAAGTGGATCAGAAAATGACACTAGAAAGGGAAAAACTGTTTATAGTCGCTTTAGTGTTAGTGATAACAGGATATAGATTGTTTCATGGATGTTCCAGAATGAAAAATTTAACTTTAAAAGGACAAATAGTTCAACGTGTCATTTTTAAATTAAATAAATGGCCATTTTTGGCTACCGAGTGGCACATCGTCAAGGTGAGTGACTATCAACCTGGAGCTCATTGGTTCGAATCCAGGTCGATGCCGCAGCCATCCGCAACCAGGGGTCCATGGGAGCTAATTGGCCGAGCTCTCACGGCAGGGATGGCATACACTCACTTCCCTGTCACTCACAGCGATCACCAGCCAGTCATGGGCGTCTGTGTGCTCATTCGTACGAGGGGCGGATAGTGCTTTCCCTCCGAGTGTGTTGGACCACCTCCAAATGCGCATGCACAGCAGTGCATAAAGAAGCTGGTGGCAGCATCCACTGTCATGGAGGGGGCATGTGCATGCTTACGCCCCTCCCTGGTTGGTGGTAGTCATGTGATAGGGAAGGCAACACTTGATGGGTGGGAATTTGATACGACTAAAATTAAGGGTGAAAATGAAAATTTAAATTTTTGGTAGATTAAAATACTGTATGAGGAATGAAACTCTTGCACATACTTAACGCTTATCAAGGAAGGAAGAAAGAAAGAGTTTGGAAAGATAGTGATGGTAATATGTACTTGTAAAGAGAAAGTTGGACTTGAATACATTTGTTCTTTGAAAATTTAGCGCTTGTGTCCGTCAGCAAGCTAACAGTGACGAAAACATGACTAACACTCTTAAATAATTAAAACCAAAATTCAAATCAGCTTCACAATTTGCACTGCTCTCATCTCATCTCTCTCTCTCTCTCTCTCTCTCTCTCTGTCCAGAGACCGCAGACTGAATGTCACCCTCAGAAACAATGCAGAACCTCGACAGCGGGGGGCTTTAACACACATCAAAGCCTACAGAGCCACAACAGAAAAGCGCACAGGGGGACGCGGGCACAGGACCACAACGACTCTCCATTGAGTTCAGATACACAAATCCAAACATACATGCACACATAGGGAGACAAAGAAAGATGCGAAAGGACCATCAGAGAATCTGGAAAGGACACACACAGAGAAAAAGAGAGAGAGAGAGAGAGAGAGAGAGAGAGAGAGAGAGAGAGAGAGAGAGAGAGAGAGTGAGAGAGACAGAGAGAGAGGGACAAGTACTGAGACGTGACTGTACATATAAACCTGTGGAGGCTGTAGGGAGAGAGAGGGATTGAGAGAGGACGAGTGATGAAAGGTCAGATGAGGAGACTGATTAAAACCCCCTGCACTGCCTCACTGTCCCTATGGATTGATTATTCTGGATCCAAAACATCAGCTTCTCTCTCTCTCTCTCTCTCTCTCTCTCTCTCTCTCTCTCTCTCACACACACACACACACAGCCTTGTTACCATAACTTCAGGGGACAATAGATATACTTACATTTATTTCCAGAAGACTTTCCCTAACTCTAACCATACCCTAACCTTACCCTAACCTTACTCTAACCTTACCCTGACCCTAAACCTAAGGCATGTCTTCACCTTAAAATGTACTGATTCACGTTATGGGAACTTGCATTTTGGGGATCAGCCCCATGTTCCCCACTCCCTATGGGGTTAGGGTTAGGGAACATAGGTACTGGGAGCATAGGCACTGGGGAACACAGACATGGACCCGCATTTTGTCCCCATAGGAAATTTTGTCCCCATAATGTGACAGTGTTATCAGATTCATCTTGACACTCTTGCCAGGCTGTCCTGTCTTGGATCTGTGTTAGCTCCAACACCTCTACCATAAATTTCCAGTTCAAGGACTTGTGTCTGTTTCCCGTGATGCTCCCCAGCAGTACGATTCATATTAGGTGGAGTTATGTGAAAGGTGTGGTGGTGATGTCATTTCCAATCACCGTCAGGGCCGGAATAGACTTGACGTTCAGAACACACAGCCTACAATCTCAGCACTTTCAGAGAGACTTTACTTGGCTTGTATTTATTCACGTGAGGTTTCTTTTTTCCCCCAGTAAATTTGCATCAAAACGCCATCTTGTATGTTATTTTCTGTTTATTATTCCTACAGTCAAACAGAACTTGCGTCCTGCTAATGTTGATGTGACATGTCCTTTTCTGGACCACATTGTCCTTTATCAGAGTCACGGGGAGGCTGGAGCCTATCTCAGCCGACTCTGGGCGAAGGCACCCCTTTAAAAGCTGGCCAGACCATCACAGGGCAACACACAACCATTCACACTCTGGAGAAGCAAATTAGCCTAATGTGGACATCTTTAGTCTGTAGGAGGAAACCAGAGTACCCGGAGGAAACCGGTGCAAGCACAGTAGGAACATGCCAACTCCACATAGAAAGGCCCTCTCTGAGCCCAGGTCTCGAACCCAGGGCCCTCTTGATTTGAGGCAGAAGTGCTAACCACCGCGCCACCCTTGCTAATTTTTTGAGTGTAAAATCAGTTCTGGTGTGTTGTTAAGAGCACCTTATAGGGGACAAGCTCGCTTTATGGGCAAATACAAATACAAATCCTGGAAGGCAAGATCAATGGCAAGAGAAGCAGAAGCAGACCAAGAAGGCATTGGGAAAGTGGCATAGAAGACAGGCTGCGAATGAACGTTACAGAGGCAGGACGGCCTTCAGAGAGTGCATTTGGGCGGCCATGTCCAGCGGCATATAGTTCAACCTGCTGTTGGGCCCTTGAGCAAGGCCCTTAAGCCTCAACTGTATGTACCCTAAGTCGCTCTGTATAAGGGCGTCTGCCACATGCCATAAATGTAAATGTACAGCTCCGCCTTCTGTCCGTTTTTCATAACTTATATGGTGATTAAATAATGTGACCAGACTTAGATCCGTTTCTCTGGAAGAAAGAAAAGAGGAAATGATCTACACTGATTAATCTGTATTTCACGTTTCTCAATCCTGGCCTCAATTTTACCCGTTACAGACGTGCCTGAAAAATATCAGCACTGGATGGAGATCAAATCTTCCCTCTTTATAATCATCTGACGTGACAGTCGATCACTGTCAGGGCCGGAATACAGTTGACGCTCAGAACGCGTTCATGCACACATCATGGCTGCCAAGCGTTCCCAGTGCTCTTTTGATGCGTCCTCCCAGAACGTTGTCATAAATTAATGTGACGCGTATGTGACTTGCAGTACCAGCAGAAATTGGGGTGGATAAACTGATAAAGTACGCACGCAGTGTAGTCAGAACACTGGTTATATAGCAGCAGCTTCTGCAAGCGTACATGTAGCATTGCATCAAGTATATCCCGGCCCTATGCTGCACCTACAGTCTAGGATGGGAAGAAATCAGCCCTAGCCTCTGTACTTGCTGCTTTATACCTTTCTAGGTGGGTTTTTTTTTTAATGGTATTTATGTTGCACAGATTTACAATTTTAACAAAGACCCGGAAGCCAAAACTCATAACAAACTGTATAATGATGATCTTTCAAAGAAAGAAGTGTTTAGCATTGCTAGCTGAATTTAACCATCGGGATCTGATTTCGAGCTCAGTGCTTGCAATATTCTGGTGAAATTGAGTAACTTCACCTCAGGTGTTCAGTTACAAAATGAGTCACTTGGCAGTGAAAGTAACGATATGCAGATATCTGATATTGTTACTGATATCGTATTGTACCTGGTGGAAATGCGCTCGTACAGACAGAAAGGAGAGGATGGGATGAAAATGGGATGAAAATGAGAAAGAGGTAAATAGAAACCATGGATGCTTGAGGGACAGTGACCCATCAAGAAGACGGTGGGTTACCTAAACATACAACCCCTCTCTCTCGCTCTCTCTCTCTCTCGCTCTCTCTCTCTCTCGCATCATTCCATTTAGAGAAAGTTGTGCAGCTTTTCCTGTCCCAAATCTCCCAGCGTCTGCCTGTAATGTTTAATTCAAATGCAAACAATGCATTTCTGCAAGAATGTATCAATTATTCAGCTTTTCATTATTGTTCTGATGAGGACTGCACAGCTGCGGCGTGCTCGAACTGTGGCAGCCTGTCTCGCAGGCACAGCACGGCGGACCGACCGCGAGGCTTTTCTTCTCCACAATCAGCACACTCTAAAGGAGATGTTCTCTGACAGCTACGCAGGAACCAAAAATAAAACCGCCGCTCACTAACGCACACTCACACACAGTCGCATCCCTCCCCACCCCCCCACACACACTTTCTACTTTCTTTGAGCAAGTTGCTTAGCGCAAGATCAAAAAGCTGTTTTTTCCCCCCTTTTTTTTTTCTTCAGGCTTTGTGGTGTCAGAAATCAGTTTCTGTGGAATTCTGTGCAGGCTTCAGTAATTTCAGTCAGTCACACTGAGGCACGTTTGTGGTTACAAAGAACAAATCTCACGTGATGAATGAAACTGTCAAACGAGTCACTTTAAATATCGTGAGCAAAAGCATTAATAGAGCTTTAAAGTAAGACACTGTTTACATATCGTGTGAGCAGCGCTCGAGTTAACGCGGGAAAGCCAAGAGATACCATCACTTCAGACATGGCAACGAAATCCCCAGATTTGTTAGTTTTCAAATACTAAACAGGTTACTCACTCACTCACTCACTCACTCACTTATTTGCCAAACCAATTAATCCTAGCAGGGTCACGTGGAGGCTGGAGCCTATCTCAGCCGAGACTGGGCAAAGACTCACCAGACTATCGCAGGGCCAACACACACACACACACACACACACACACACACACACACCCATTCACACTCACACCTAGGATCAATTTGGAACAGCCAATTAGCCTAATGTGCATGTCTTTGGACTGTAGAAGAAAACCGGACTACCCAGAGAAAACCCCACGCAAACACTTAGAGAACATATAAACTCCACACTGAAACACTCAAGCCCGGGACACGAACCCAGGACCTTCTTGTTGTAGGACAGGCGTGTTAAGCACTACGCCACCATGCAGCCCCTAAACAGGCTAGGTGGACGATAATAAACAGTAACACTCAGTGAGAAACAGAGATCTGGAGCTAGTAAACAATCTGCAATTCTACATCTGACGAGAGATTCTGGACCTTTCCATCACTCAGCATGACCAAGCTCCACCTACTTTCACCTGAAGAAGACATTTAAGTGGCAGTGAAACTGTTTAATCATCACTAGTTTAGGGGAAAAAAGACAATTTTAAAGGCAAACTAAAACAAAACAAAGTAAACTGTTCCAGTCCTCTCACTATATCATGTCCTATATACATATGAAAGATTTAGCACTCACTCAATAATTAACAGCTATCCCACGAAATCTAGCCAACGAGGCGTGTTACGATGAGTCGGAAATCATCCGTGTACAACAAGATTGATTCATTATACCCACCTTCACTGGATTGTTAGATTTTTATTATTTCATTCTATATTTTTAATCTTTTAATATGATTTCCAGTGGCACAGTGGTTAGCATGTCCGCCGCACAGCAGGAGGGTCCTGGGTTCGAATCCAAGGCTCGGTGAGAGCGTTTCGTTATGGAGTTTGCAAGAAACCTTTCGGCTTTGTGGGCTACGTGGGTGACGTTCCTCCTTGGCTAAATAAACCAGTAAATTGACAAAATAAAATTTGCTGAAAGATTCAATAATTATTAATACATAATAATTAATTATAATAAATAATTATAATTCTTTAAAAATATAATTAATGACCATCAAACTCCTTCATTCCGAATGCTTTTGAAGTATATAATTTTTTTTATTGTGTTTTCAGGTATAATAGGTTCACCAAATCAGTCCATCATATTGTTTTCCTATACTCATGGTATATGAGCTGATATCCTCGTAGAAGAGCAGCCAATCAGAACGCACAGTTGCTCATATCCAGTATGTCTGCATATAATAATATCCTTTAGCATAGACCTGAGCAGAGACTTGGGATTGATCATGCTACATTAAAATAATTAGGCTAGTACTTTAGTGGAATGACAAGCAAGCTAATAAAGTGGTGCATGTGGATGTCTTCCTCGTTAAATAGGTGTTCAGAGCGTTTCTGATTTCGCTCTCTTTGGGAAAATATTTCTGGTTCATGTGCATTTGTGTGGATATTTTTACACATTTGCCGTAGGATGTCCAAATACTCATTAGAAATTTAAAAGTAATTATACGCTACCTCAAGGTACTATATTTAGGTAATACCACAAGGTATCCCATAATTCAACTGGAGACTGAATAAACGAAGAAGAATATCCTCTGGTTAAAATAACAGAATAAAATGGCAGACGGAAGTGAAGCAGGTGTACAAATATCCCCTTTACACATTTCTTCCTTTGCAAAAAAAAAAAAAAGGGTTGTCTAATCACGTTGTCATTTGTGCATCATCTTGTACTATGAGGGAAAACTACGAGCTGTCAGTATTTATGCTCGTTTGCTAGCTTTACTAATGCTAGAAACATCCAGGTGAAAGGACAGCTGAGATGGTGGCAAAGTAGGTCCGAGTTGTGCGCTTATTACTCGACCACATACTCGTTTCAGTGCAATTTCTGAACACTTCAGTAAAGTGTGGGTAGAACACTCTCTCATCTCACTCATTTGCTGATCTGCTAACTCCTATCCGGGTCGCAGAGTCTCAGCCGACACTCGCCTGACCATCACAGGGCCAACACACACACAGCTATTCATACCCACACCTATAGAGGCAATTTGGAACAGCCAATTAGCCTAATTTGGACTGTGGGAGGAAACCGGAGTCAATTTTGGCACAATTAGCGCAATTTAGTAATGCTTCAGAGAATACTGCTAGCTAAAACTGCTAAAAAGTATTTAGCTAGCTACTGTACGCTAGCTAGCTAAGAAAGCGGTTCATCTGAATTTGTTTTTATTGAGTTATTAAACTGCTGGAATTAGTGGCTGTAGTTATTGTTTAACTCCTTGTGAAACTGGATTTAGGAAAACACTGCTGTTTTAGGTGTTTAACAAAGTTAGCGAGCTAAGAAACAGTCTCATATCTATTTACACTTTAATTTTCAAATATGCAACCAAATTTAAAGCACTTTGTTAATTTTTTTCTTTTTGTGAAATGAGTTTTGGGACAATTCCAAAGAAATGTAATAATGTTTACGGTAAAAGTCACTGCTAGCTAAAACTGTTGTGAGTATTTAGCAAGCTAGGTCGGCTAGCTAACAAACTGGTTCCTGTAGATTTGGGAATTTTCCCTGATGCTTACAGGATTAAAAGCTATATTATTATTATTATTTGTTTTTTTTCTGTTATTCATTGTGAAATGGGTTTGGGGAAATAGAAATTGGTGAAACATTGTTTGGTGAAAATATTGCTAGCTAATGTTTGTTATTGAGCTAATTATTAAAATTTAAATACACTCTTAAACCAGTCTGTAATGCCATGTTATTTATTGATTTAATATAAGTATAATCAAAAGAATTGGACCAACTGTTTCGGTAAGCGCTTTATCCTGGTCACTGAGTCCAGGCTGACATGCACACACGCATTCACACCTCAGCTAAAGGCAATTTAACTTCGCAAATCCACCTACACGCTTTTGGAGATGGAAAAACCCAGAGAAAACCCACACAGATTCCAGAAGAACATGTGAAACTCCACAGAGAGAGTAACCTGAGCTCAGGTTTGAACCGCGAATCCTGAAGCTATGAGGCAGCAATGATCATTTTCAAAGCTCATAATTGGAATATATTCAAAAGCCATAGTTCTTCTATGAGTAATGTCACCTTATAACTAGTGAGGTCTCTCTCTCTCTCTCTCTCTCTCTCTCTCTCTCTCTCTCTCTCTCTCTCTCTCTCTCTCTCTCTCTGGGTGTGTACATTGTTTGCTGAGATCTCTAGAGCTGTTCACACTCATGGCCTCACCAGGTGGGTGGCTGATGTGTTGACTCTGCAGAGTCCATGTCACCTCCGGATTCATCCTCTTGTTTGTAGAACACCTGGGTCCTCCCTTTCTCCCAGGCCCAGACATGCAGTAGACGATTCCCGTCATCACTTTCTCTCTCTCTCTCTCTCTCTCTCTCTCTCTCTCTCTCTCTCTCTCAATCAAGGTCACGCTAACTTGGCCACTGAGCACCCAAATGCCTTGTTATGTGCAACTGCTATTGCTGTTGAAGTGTGTGTGTGTGTGTGTGTGTGTGTGTGTATGTGTGTGTGTGTTTGAAGCAGTTCAGCCTTTCCCCTGACCGAGACTCTCCCTTTACACCGCATTAGCAATAGCTCCTGCCTGCCCATGCTTTGATGCTGAGTGCTGCGGGGCTCTGATCACAGTTTGGGGTTGTAATTACTCTCTGGAGGGGACTCACCTGGCTCGAGACATGCCAGGAAAAGAAAAAGGGGGGAAGGAGTGGGTAGAGTAGAGATAAAAAAAAGAAGAAAAAAAAAACAGAGTTGAGAAAAAAGCAGGGGAAAATACAGGAGTAAGCTCGTGAATTATTGTGGAAGAATCCAAGAAAGTGGAGACAGCAAGATTTTTATTTATTTATTTATTTATTTTTGCGTATTGAGATTTATCACCTCAGCAGCATATTGTTCTTCTAACTCAAGCATTCTTTTTACTGCACATTCACAAAATCATGGGCTAAAATAAAGGAGCCAATAAAGTACCTAAAGTTTTGGCTCATTTACTAACACTGGCTGCATCACTTCGCCAACTCTTGGATTACTATTGGTACTTTGGTTTAATGGAGCGTTTGGTTGATACTAGTTCATACCGGCTAACTCGGACGTCTCAGAGATTTTGACTCGCCTACTACCTGCCTTAAGGATTTACACTTCCACTTATTTCAGTCTGATCCTGGATACTCTGCTGTGATCATAAACACTGTCCTGTATTTTCAATCTGCATAAGCAGGCACAAGCCTCCTTCGTGGCAGGTGATGCTGCAACCCACATCTTTATGAACTGCTGCGCATGCACATTCAGGGGTGGGCTAATACACTCGGAGGGAAATGCGTGATCCTCTCTTTGTATGCATGAGCTCAGAAACGCCATGATTGGTTGGTGATGATTTTGAGTGATGGGGAAGCGAGCGTACCATCCCTCCCTTCCAAGAAAGCCCCAATAATTACTGCAGCTCCCATGGAGTCCCAGCTGTGTATGGCTGCGTGCATCAACCTGGATTCAAATTTGCGATCTCAAGGATGATATTCATGCACCTTGTCGATACGCCACACGGGAGCCCCACTGTCCTTTTCTTTCAACACCACTCATCTTTACTCTTCTAAACCTGCATACCATAATTATTTTCCTTCCACAGCCCTTTCGAATGCTCAAATCTGATTGGTCAAAATATGTGCATTTTTTTCCCATTAAAAAGCACAGTAGTTCCAACTGTAACATGAACAACAGATTAATATTAATCCGCTCATTCTAATCTGTTATTACCTCTGGCACAAAACAATGTTTTGGCGGAGGTATTGCACCATCAATCCTGACCACACCCATGTACAGATCTTCACTACGCTTGGTGTGGACACTACCCTACCTGAGTCCCAGAGATGATTTGATTAGGGTCAAGGGTGAAGGTCAGAGCAAGGTCACAAATCATTATAGACAGAGCACTTCGAACTTTGAAATGAGTGCTAACAGGCAAGCTGATACCATGGAACACTAACTATATATGGACTTTCAAATGAGGCACTCACCTTTGGCCTTGAGTGACCTTGAACGGTGAAAATCAAGGTCACGGGATTGTAAGCGCCATGTACTTCAAAACAATTGCTGATAGACATGCCGTTACTATGGAAGAGTAGTAATAAACCATATATGGACTTTCAAATGAGACAGTTACCTTTGAACTTGAGTGACCTTGAAAGGTCAAACCACAGATATATTGTAAATCCTTCCAAACCTTCAGCTAAAATGGTCACAGCCACATACTACAGAACACATCGTAAGACGAGCACATGGGTAATTAAAACCATCCATATCAGGCCAATTTGCTACATTATTCATTTATCCATGCAACATGGTGGAAGTACTTTGCTCTCTATGAGTGTACCAGGAGTTGTCTCCGTGGTAACAATTCTTACACAGGAACTTAATCTAATAACTTAATAAACAGACTTATAATAAAATGCTTTCCAAAGTAGTTAGAATACTTAAAATGGTTGATGTGGGGACGTTTTTTTCTGTTAGGAGACATTTATTTAACATTTATGGAAGGAGTCTCGGGTTTGTAAAATTTATCAGCACAGGGAAGTCTTCAGAAGAGAGGAGTTTACATTCTCTGGTTTCTCAGTAAAACGACAAGCTAGGATTTTTATGAGAGAAAGAGAGAGAGAGAGAGAGAGAGAGTGAGGTGGGGATAACTGTTTATCACAAGTACAATATAAGTGAGAACAGAAATTAACGTGTCTCTTTGACGTCGTACAACATAACTATAGACTGTTAAAATGTAGGTTTTCTACATTATTAAATTAATTGCGTGCCGTGTCACATTACTCCCCTATTGGGCGTGCATTATTTTTGTATATCATGGTATATTGTATGTAATTCCTTTCATAAACCTGTGGTCCAGTGTCGCTCAAAACAGCACAGGATCTCTCAGGGTTTCCTCATCATCTCCTGTCAGGTTTTCTCCTCTCGTCTCTTGCCTCGGATTTATTCAGCAAGGCTATAAATCCACGTTCTTAAATCCACACTTGATGAAAAAACTCTATAAGCAAATTCAATAAACACTAATCATACACAAATCCAACATGAGGCCAGTTCTCCACGTTAATAAGTGGAGACATGTGATCACTATCACTACATTTTACTGCCAATCTTAAAGTTGTAAGAAAATGCATGAATCATAACCCCGCCCCTAAGACTTTCTCTAACCTTAATAACCTTTGGTTTGATTTATATAGTCATATCACTTCTTTATACACCTCTAACACCTCTAACATCTCTCATCTTACCAAGTGTGATCAGTAAAGATTCATCCACCCACCCATCCATCCATCCATCCAATCCATCCATTCGTCCATCCAATACACCCATCCGATCCAATCCAACCTGTGAGCAGAGACACCGAGGCCTCCATCTCTTCATCTACCTCCTCCTGGTCTTCCGAGGGGAATACTGAGACATTCACAAGATAGCCCAAAGAGAAAACTAGATTTCCACCCATCCTACTTCCCATCCATCCATCCATTGACCTATTCATCCATCCAATCCATCCACCCACCCATTCATCCAATCTCCAACCCATTTATCCACCCATCCATCCATCTGTCTATCCATTTCTCCATCCATACACCCTCCCACCCATTCATCTGTCCATCCATCCATCCACCCTCCCACCCATTCATCTGTCCATCCATCCATCCAACCTCCCACCCATCCATCCAATGACCTATTCATCCATCCATCCACCCACCCACCCATTCATCCAATCTCCAACCCATTTATCCACCCATCCATCCATCTGTCCATCCACTGCTCCATCCATACACCCTCCCACCCATTCATCTGTCCATCCATCCAACCTCCCACCCATCCATCCATTGACCGATTCATCCATCCATCCAATCCATCCAAATTCATCCAATCTTCAACCCATTTATCCAACCATCCTTCTGTCCATCCATTGCTCCATCCATCCATTTGTGCATCCATTCATCTGTCCTTCCATCCATCCATCCAACCTCCCGCCCATCCATCCATTGACCTATTCATCCATCCATCCAATCCATGCACCCACCCATTCATCCAATCTCCAACCCATTTATCCACCCATCCATCTGTCCATCCATCCATTTGTCCATCCAATTCATCTGTCCATCCATCCATCCAATCCAATCCAGCTTCTCCTGCTTATCCAGGTCACAGAGGCAGCAGTGTGAACAGAAATGCCAAGGCCGCCGTCTGTTCATCCACCTCCTCCAGGTCTTCCGGGTGGAATACTGAGACATTCCCAAGATAGCCAAAAGAGAAAACTAAATTTCCTCAGGATTTCAATCAGTGTATTTCATTCCATTTCAGACGCACCATCATCATAAGAAAAGCATTTGTGTTTGGTTTGTGCTGCATTCATTGCATAAAAATGATGATGATGATGTTGATTATGACGGTGATTATTATTAGTGTTTTTCTTATTGTGGAGTAATTTGACCTAAAATAAATAATAATATTAAAAAATGCTTTCTACATGCTGTGGTGTCGCACACCGTACAGCACATAAAGCCAATCAGCACCAAGAGCTGCTGCTGCTAGTCCCGCCCACTTTTATATCATTATCTTTACCATTATATCATATACAAGAACCAAAAAGCACACAGCTGGACCTGGATTGATGTCTACATAAGAATGCGCAGGCGTCAAACATTTGACTATAATGCACACACACACACACACACACACACACACACACACACACTACACAAACAACATGCAGCACTTTACATGAGGAGTAGCAGAAAAGGATTTTGCCAGACACACAGGCAGGAGATAATCTCTCAGGATAAAAGAAGACACATATCCGTACTGATGGCCAACTATGAAATCAGAGAGGTGAAACATACTCGCCATGGAAATGCGAGGCAAATCACAAGCATTCTGGCAAAAAAAAAAAAAAAATATTCATGCGGATGAGTTGCAAAATTTGAAAGAGATTAGCAAAAGCAACTTCCTGGATGTAGCTCCCCAGAGAGTGCCCCCGTTGAGGTGCGATGCAGGCGACACTCAGCCTGATTTGAATAGTTTATCGTCGTGAAGAGCTTAAAAAAAGAGAGACTGTTGTATGTTTGCATGAAAAACCATATTCAGCCTCTTGCATGTTGTAAAAGATAGTTTGTGGAGAGTCTGTCTGAAGAACGCAGTCATAGTGCTGTGCTGGAAGAGGATGGGGGGGACACACACCAGTAAAACATCTGGGTGGGGAGGGGGTGGAGTGTCGTGGCTCTGTGAATTAGCCTAAAATCTATTCATGTGGTGTCAGCTTTCAACAGCATGTTGACACATGCCTACTAACGTCTCCATGGAAACGGGCGCCCCAAGCGCAGTTATCAACGCAGTTGCGTGGCACGCAATTATCTAATTATCTCTCTACCCTGAATCAGCACATCAAATCACACGGCGAGGTTTTATCCTTCTTCCGCCGCCCCCCACACCCGCCTTTTTAACGAGGTCCTAAAACACCTCCACATTTGCATGTAGCACCTGTCTTTCCAGTTCTCACTCCGTCTCTCATCTTCATTCGCGCTCTCCTTCGCTCCTGTCATATTTGCATTTTTTTTCAGTCTCGTGCCTCTCGCGAACTCTTCGTCGGGTCTCGCTGCCATTTTGGTTTGGTTTGGTTTGGTTAATAGCGTGTCTGAAGAACCGGCGTCACAGTTGGCGTTTCTTATAAAATCCTGCTGGTTTACGTCTCTGCAATTAGTTTGGGTGCTTTTTTTTATAAGCCGTCTGTTTCACACACATGCACGGTTTTTATTTTCGGAGCAGTGTGAGGTCTGGTGGCTTGGCGGGTCTGGATAGAGGCCCTGGCAAACAAGCTAGCTGAAGGAGCCATGATGAGAAACTTTCATTATTCACCTTTATACCACTGCACTGTTATATTCTTAATTGTGATTGGTCGGAAAGGTGTTGATTCATTTTCTCATAGGGCCAAATCAGAGACTGAACATACTATCATGTCTATACTAGTGGGAAATGAAACAGAGTTAAAGAGTTGCGGTAATTTTCCGATAATTTTATCCCGTGGATTACTAGCTGGGTCTGAATTCCGGAGGTTAGCAGTTGTTTTTCCTGGGAAGTCATGCCAAAATGTTGACGTCTCTTGTGGAGACAGTGAGACGTCACATTCACAGTCACATTAATTCATTTGCTGAACTGCTTAATCCTATTA
The DNA here is from genome assembly GCA_039654325.1 of Tandanus tandanus. Taxonomy (NCBI): domain Eukaryota; kingdom Metazoa; phylum Chordata; class Actinopteri; order Siluriformes; family Plotosidae; genus Tandanus; species Tandanus tandanus. Next base: position 5,287,440 of record JBCNYH010000024.1, read on the forward strand.
GAGTCACGGGGAGGCTGGAGCCTATCTCAGCTGACTCTGGGTCAAAGGCGGGGCACACCCTGAACATCTCTCCAGTCTACCGTAGGGCCAACTCAAATGCACAACCATTCACACTCACACTCACATCTTGGGACAATTTGGAAAAGGCAGTTAGCCTAATGTGCATGTCTTTGGACAGTGGGAGGAAACCAGAGTACCCGGAGGAAACCCACACAAGCACGGGGAGAACATGCAAATTCTACACAGAAACGCCCTCGCCGAGCCCGGGACTTGAACCCAGGACCTTGTTGCTATGAGGCGGATGTGCTAACCACTACACCACCGTAGCACAATTTTAAAATAAATATTAACATTGGGACGTCTGGACCCCATGCTGCTTCCCCTGCGAACCGACCCCGGATCAAGCAAAAGATGATGATGATGATGATGATGATGATGATGATGATAATAACAGAATAATAACCCAGAACCTTGAAGGGTTCATATTGATGTAAATCTTATGTTATTACATGATTATAACTACTACTGAATGAGGGAAAAGGAAAACATGTAATTTTTTTTTACATGGTGTGCAATTTTTTTATTTTTTTTGGTGGAATTGTCAACACACAATGTCAGTGTAGAGACGCAGAGAGAAAGAGAAGGGGAGGAATATAGCGGGAATGTTAGACTTGGGCTGTCAGTTTTGCTGTGTTGCATTTTCTCCTGTAAACACGAAGGCGATTGTGCTGCTCTTCTTCCTCCGTTTCTCTGCCACTCTGACATACTCCAGTAGTTTCTGCAAACGCTTCCCTGTCATATCAGATAACCAACACCAGATAAGGAGGGGGTGGGGGGGTGGATTACAGGGCTGAAGCCAAATAGTTGGGAATTATGCAAGGGGTGGATTAAAAAAAAACCCACTTTATATAATCTATATAAAAATAAAACCATGTTAACTAAAGCCACGCCTATTAAAAAACACTGGATCTCATTCTTTGCCTTACATCGTACTGCCTGGCTAGCGCTCTAGAAAATATATCTATCCATCTATATATATCTATCTCTAATAGTACCGTTCAAATAACTCCCACCCCGCCCTGGAGACAGCATAGCACCTTTTGTGGTTCATTTTTACATAATTATATTTATTTCAGCTGATTACACCAGAATATAACCTCACTATCACAAACAGAACTAATAATAGAATGTGTAAAATGCATCAGAATATAATTAGGGATAAGAAAAGGATGATGATGTTATTTTGACCCATAAAAGGTGTTACAGTGTTGAATAGCTGTGCTGGGGGGGGGCACACTGGTGCGTCACGACGTGCTGGGCCCTAGGATTAGGACCCACTTCACCATGCAAAGCAGTATCTGCACCTATTCTGATCTGCCTCCCAGCGAAGTGAGCATGGAAATTTCAGGCAACCAATCAGAGCAGAGAAGACACCGAGAGCGGAAAGACCATAAATGGGAGGAGGAAGCCAAACCGGTCGCTTAGCACATACACTCAAAATCAGCGTTTCAGGGGGAGGTGGGGAAGCAGCTTCTTGGAGGACTGAGTTTTTTGGATTAGGAATCACACATTGTTGCTCCACTGGTGTCCAAAATATAAAAAAGGACAGAAAATCGGTATTGTGTTTGGCCTTTAATAACAGCTGATTCGATTTAATAGATTCTACCCGGGAAGGGTGCGACCTGATTCGAATCTCGGGATATAGTTATTCCACGAAAGTGAATTGTACATGTTCTGATATTTGTCAAAGCATGTAGCACCAAGTATGACGAGACGAGTACGATGAGTCTGAGTGAAATTACTGGTTTCTTATATCAGTATCCTCAGGATTATGAGAAAATCATTTATTCATTCTTCCATTTTCTGAAGCGCTTAATCCTAATTAGGGTCGCGGGGAGGCTGGCGCCCATCTCAGCCGACTCTGGGCGAGGGCAGAGTACAACCTGGACAGCTTGCCAGACCATAGTGAGGCAGAAACAACGCAGTGGCCTCCTCTTTACGAACAACTGCAATGATTCTTTTACATGCCTCTCATCATAGACAGTGAAAGACATGGCCGGCCTTTGATAACCCAGTTACCACCCTACCCTACCACCGGGTCACCACTGCCTTGAAAAAAAATATTTTTAATATTTTATTCAAATTTTTTAAATGATTCAAGACCATTTCTGTTTTGTGGACTAGGCACGTCATGTGCCTGGTTGGCCAAATAAATTTATACAAACTGGCAAACTGACATCAATAATAATAAACAATAAACAAATAATAATTCTTGTAAATTAGAAAAATTCTTACCATCAAATAAATCGATTCCAAATTTTACAGTTTTTTTTGTTTTTGTTTTTTAAATCAAATCGCTCTGCCATTCCGGTTTTTGTACTTAAAGTACATGAACTGATATTACAGGAGTCGAGAAGCCAATCAATGTGCACGATTGCTCATACCCCATGGGTGTAGATATAATAATGGACATTAATATTCACTCAAAATATTTTATTTATGATTGGTAGAAACCCACCAGCTAATGCTTGCTGTTCTTCTACGAGCCGATTTATCCATCACTGACATCAGATAAATTGAAGAATTATTACATGATTGGCACACGCCAATCTTCGGGGGCTCCTCCCCAGGACAAACAGTTCGCCTGTCCGCCATCTTGGTGAGTAAGTTAGTACAATTTACAGTACTGAGCGGTCAAAACCAGGCCAAATCTGAAAGCAAGTAGTTATGACCAAGATGACGGCGCAAAGTTCCGCCTATTTATCTTATTTAATATCAATGTTCCTTCTCTCCCCCTCCTTCCGAAGCATACTGGAATATGTTCTTACCATCAAATACATATTTTTGTGGAATTTGTTTAGAATGAATCGGAAACAGCGTTAGCTGCGATGAGCATGCGGCACTCCTGACTGACTCTCACTGGCTACGATCTGCTTTCCTCCTGACATGAAAATATTTTGAATGAAAAAATAAAACAATTATATGATATGGAGAATTATCTCAGAGGGTCTTTGGCCTGGGCAGAAAACACCCAGTGATAATTCTCTATATTATACCTCACCTCATTCAATAATTGCTTAATATCAACCCTACAAAGTAAAGATAATGCTTACATCAATTTAAAATGTAAAAATAAACCTTTATTTATTTATTCAGTTATTTATTTATTTAATATATATATATATATACACACACATACATATGTATGTTTCTGTGTAGTATATACTAAAAAATGATTTACCTCAATCACGGGGAGTGTACGTTCTATGTTGAAATCATCTTTATTTTGTTGGGATTCACTCACCCACTCACTTACTTGCCAAACAGCTTAATTCTAATATTAGGGTCACGGGGAGACTGGAGCCTACCTCAGCCGACACTGGGCTAAAGCAGGGTACACCCTGAACAGCACGCCAGTCCATCATAGGGCAACACACACAACCATTCACACCAAGGGGCCATTTTGGAACAGCCAAACAAGCTAATGTGCATGTCTTTGGATTGTGGCAGGAAAGTGGAGTACCCAGAGGAAATGGGGAGAACATGCAAACTCCCGAGCCCGGGACTCAAACCCACGACCTTCTTACTGTGAAGTGGACGCGCTAACCAATACACCACCGTGCCGCCCTTTTTAGGATGGACATTGCTTTACATATCAAGGCGGTGTTTATTTACCTGTTTGTTATTATGTAGATGTAACAACTTGACAAAAATGTATAATTATTTATTGGGCCTATTTACATTTTAAATTAACTCCCAAAATGTGTGAACATGTGCACAGAAAAAAAGTAAGAAAAAGAAGTATTTATTACATTTTTATTAGCATTTTAAACAAAATATCAATAAAGAGGACTATCAGGGGAATATTTTACCTTTTCGAGTTAAAAAAAAAACCCCTGCAGGTTTAATTATTTATTTATTTTTTAAGAAACAAGAAAACAGATTAAATAATTAAATAAAAGATAAGTAAACAGAGCTTTAATTATTACATATATTTAGTAATTTTGGTAAAAAGTCCTCAGAAAGATAGTAAGACAAACTTGGTGGTGGTGGTGGTGGTGTGTGTGTGTGTGTGTGTGTATGTGTGTGTGTGTGTGTGTGTATGTGTGTGTGTGTGTTAGTGTGGGGGTTGGGGACGCATAGAAAACACACAATAGAAGGACCCTTATCCTAGTTTTACAATTCATCAACTTTTTATACCAGAAGGACTTTTGTTATGTAACTCTGACTACAGTGGAACGACTTTAACTCAAAATAAATAAATAAATAAATAACAATCTAAACATTTATCACGTGTCCAAGCATAATAAACAATAATTTATTTTATTTTATTTTTTTTTTTACAAAAATCTGATTATTAAAAATGTGTAATTAGAATATAAAACATCTGTGGATGGGGGAAAAAAACCCAACAACCCATAAATCAATGCGAGGCGATTCGACTCGGCAGTGAAAGGGTTAAGGGTAAAGTGAACTGAATTGTAAGAAGTTGGTTTCCAGGGGAACTATTCTTACTGTTCCAGCTGAGTTGGGCGAAACCATTTCCGTCTGGGAAAGAGGGGGGGGAAACAAACACCTCAGAAGCCATGAATCCGATCGGGCTGTATTAACAGAACAAATCGCACATACTTACATCATACCGTCACTATACGAGCACGGAGGGTCGGGTCCTGCGTATTTGTTTCACGCGAGAAACTCTGACTTGGTTTCACACGAGCTCGTGTCACCCCCGGAGCAGCGCGGTGCAGGCGGCCCTGCCAAGTCAGTTTGAAAAGATCAGACAAAGGCAGCAGGAAGCCCCTCGGCTTGGCAATGCGTGCGAGCGGAGAGCGAGCGCGAGGCGAGAGCTCGGTTTATTTTTTCGGGGGGTAGCGGTCTGGACCGACCGGCGCTCACCTAGCTCGTCGTCCTTCACCCGGTGTTCGGCTTTGAGGCAGTTTTGGGAGATCTTTCGCGAGGCGGGGGGAACATGTACGACCGCCTGGATCCTCGCGGGGAGCGGAGAAGGTTCTCTCAGCACAAAACGGGCAGCGTCGCGTGACCGAGCGCGAGCGTCGGTTTCTGAGGGGAAAGCGGGTTTTTCTTTTTTTTTTTTTTTTTCCTCTTTCTTTTCTTTTTTTCCTCCTTTTTCCCTTCCTCTGGCTTTTTCCAGACCTCCTGCCAGTGCTCCAGGAGTTCATCCGATTTACACACTTAAATGTAGAAAAGAAACGCAACCAGAGAACTGGAGGATCCTTTATTATTGTTATTATTATTATTTTTGTTGTTATTATTGTTGTTGTTGTTGTTGTTGCTGCACCCCCTCTCCTCCTCCTCCTTAATAAGCTGAGGGGGAAGTGAACTTGTACGTTTTTCACGCGCGTGTTAAGATGGAGACGCACGTCTCGTGCCTCTTCCCAGAGATTTTGGCCATGATTTTTAGTTACTTGGACGTGAGGGACAAAGGCCGGGTGGCCCAAGTGTGCACAGCGTGGAGAGACGCGTCCTACCACAAGTCCGTGTGGAGGGGGGTGGAGGCCAAGCTGCATCTCAGGAGGGCCAACCCGTCCCTGTTCCCCAGCCTTCAGGCCCGGGGCATCCGGAGGGTGCAGATCCTCAGCCTGAGGCGCAGCCTGAGCTATGTGATCCAGGGCATGCCCAACATCGAGAGCCTGAACCTGAGCGGCTGCTACAACCTGACTGACAACGGCCTGGGGCACGCTTTCGTCCAGGAGATCTCCTCGCTACGCGTCCTCAACCTCAGCCTGTGCAAGCAGATCACCGACTCCAGCTTGGGCAGGATCGCTCAGTACCTAAAGAACTTGGAGGTGTTGGAGCTGGGCGGTTGCAGCAACATCACCAATACGGGTCTGCTCCTGATCGCGTGGGGCTTGCACAGGCTCAAGAGCCTCAACCTGAGAAGCTGCCGGCACGTCTCAGACGTCGGCATCGGCCACCTCGCGGGCATGACCAGGAGCGCCGCCGAGGGATGCCTCAGCCTGGAGTACCTCACGCTTCAGGACTGCCAGAAGCTCACGGACCTGTCACTCAAGCACATCTCCAAAGGCCTGGCCCGGCTCAAAGTTCTCAACCTGAGCTTCTGCGGCGGCATCTCGGATGCCGGGATGATCCACCTGTCCCACATGACCAGCCTGTGGAGTCTTAACCTGCGCTCGTGCGACAATATCAGTGACACCGGCATCATGCATCTGGCCATGGGGACCCTACGGCTCTCTGGCTTGGACGTGTCTTTCTGCGACAAGATCGGCGACCAGAGCCTGGCGTACGTGGCCCAGGGCCTGTACCAGCTCAAGTCTCTGTCGCTGTGCTCGTGCCACATAAGCGACGACGGCATCAACCGGATGGTGCGCCAGATGCACGAGTTGAGGACCCTGAACATCGGGCAGTGTGTACGGATTACAGACAAAGGCCTGGAGCTCATAGCGGATCATCTGACCCAGCTGACCGGCATCGATTTGTATGGATGTACAAAAATTACTAAGAGGGGACTGGAGAGGATAACACAACTCCCCTGCCTTAAAGTTTTGAACCTGGGGCTTTGGCAGATGACTGAAAGTGAAAAAGTGCGGTAAAACTTTTTGCGAGATTCGGGGGAGGGGGAAGGGGAGTGGCGTAACGTGGGCGGGGAATTTACATGATTCTGAAGTGGGGGAAATCCAGCGTAGATTAAAGTGACAATATGAACAGTATTTCATCTGGAATTTTATTAACCCCGTGTATCAGTCAGAGTGACGCCTGCAACATTTATAAAAAAACAAAAACAAACAAACAGACAAAACAAAAAAAGTTTTAATCTCTTAACCGGCTGCAGTACTACCCTAAATCATGCCCTTCCTTCCTTCCTTCCTTCCTTACTAAATGTTGCGCCTAAAACATTTCGGCTACCTCGTACCTGTGTTTTAACTTGTATCCCTAATTCTTAAATAATTATTAAAAGGCGGATCTGGAGAGAAATTGTGCCTGGGATGCGAAGCCCCTCCCCCATTCTCATTTCTGGCATAAAAAAGGAAAAGAGGGGGGGAAAAAAACAAGAGCAGGATGGTTTAACTACCTTTGTTAATTTTTTTCCCTGAAATGAATGAAACGACCAACAAAAGACTGAAATGAAGCGACGGAGAGTCGAAGAGTCAAAGCACAGATTGTTTTTTTTTAGCTCGGACTGAATTGAGTTTATGCAAAGATGGATGAATACTGGTTTGTATACAAAGAGCTTTTATATATATATATATCTATATCTATATATATATATATATATATATATATATCTATATCTATATATATATATATATTCATCCTGTTTAGTTTTGGATTTAAGGTGGAAGCCTTTTTGATTCAAGCTTTGAATAAGAGGTCCGCTCTGCTGATGTATTCATGCTTATGTAAGCAGATATGGTTTGATTAATGAATTAACGGCTGTTATTCAGAGCATTGTACTTCAGAGCATTGTACTTCAAATTGAAGTGAAAAAAATTGTTCTTTTTTTAATTTCCTTTTTAATTTTTTTTTTTGGAAAACAAGAAATATCCACGTCAGTAGCTAATTCTACAGTCTCATTCACTATCTGGTTGGTATTATTACTAATATTATTATTATTATTTGATGTAAAAAAATTTTTTATTATGCCTCAATAGACTACAGGTTCACCCACCAAAATGATAGCAAACAATTTGTCCTGATTTTAGACAACCTTTTGTTTAAAATTGACCCAAAAGGACAGCATTTTTAAATTTTACTATAATTCTTCTTCTTTTTTTTTTTTTCTTTTTTTTGGTAATTTTTTTGTCCCTATTTTGGGTAAAAAGCATTGCGTTTATCAGGCCTGTGTGATATATGATATGATGTACTGAGTCCTGCTGAAAAGCTACTGTGTTTTAAATGTACTGTATGTATTTGTAAAGAAAAAGAGAAAAGAAATCTCAAATTGTTTTATATTCTTACAGTAAACATTAAAGTTGATATTTATATAATTAAAAGGAAAAAGAGCGCTTGGGATTTGTATTTTTGGCCGAGGATGATTTAGGAGGGTTTACGGATTGATTGACTGATTGATTATTTAATTAAGAATAAACTAATTAATAATACAGCAGGCTTCGGCATATATGCAGTGGCGTGTGAATAGAGAGTTTATAACACTGTTCATTACACACACACACACACACATATATATATATATATATATATATACATACATACATACATACAACGCAATATATATATACAACACAATATAATACAATATACACGTACATAACCAGATATTGACATCTGAGCTCAGGGAGCTGATGCATTAGAGATGAAATCATTAGTACTGTTAATACCATTAGTAATAATAATAATAATTAGGATTCTCGGTGTGTGCGTGCTGAAAACATCATCACAATAAATACACACACACACAAAATGGATGCTTCTTGTTTTGTGTGTTAGGAAGAGGACCTTAGTAATTATCCCAATATCTAAATGACCTCCAAAGCAACTGAAAGCCCTGAAATTGACCCCATCAGCGTCGCGTCATATCCGTCAATTTTTAAGGAGGTTTTCTTGTTCCAGAGGAATCATCACCGGGAGAGAAAAAAACACGCTCCAGTTATTTTTCTATTTTTATTTTTTTAGAGACTCAAATCACAATACGTGATAAAAATTTCTTTAAAAAAAGTGCCGTCTCAGTCACATGCATCCTTCTGAGACGTGACTTTGTACCTCCTCCTCCTCTTCCCTTTTCCTTCTCCTTCTTCACCCCCCACCACCCCTTTCCCTTCAAATCAGGCAGAAAAGCACCCCCCCTCTCCCTTCCCCTCCTGCCCCCCCATCCCTTCTTTCCCTCTGCCCCCATCACATCACACGGACACTTTTAAACATTCCTCACCGCCATTCAAAGCTCTTCAGCTTTTCTTCTCACCCCCCGCCCCACCCCTTTCCTCCATCACACAGGCTTTGAATGGTTTTCTGGCCCCTTGACCATTGCCCGAGAGAGAATTCACAGCTTGGAGAGATCCCTCTTTTAAAACACAGTCATTTAAAAAAAATAAATAAAAATACGCATCGTGTCTTGTTGCATGTCGTCTTGTCACTCACACGTACAGTACAGTGGGCGCACCTTTCATATACAGTGCATACGAGTTCAGCCGGCGCTCCTCTCGAAGCAGTGATATCTCCAGAAGATCAGAGTAAAAAGGTTCTGCAGGTTATTTATATTAAACGTGATTCTTAATTCGTCTGAAAAATAATTACAGACTGTAAGAGACAAAAAGCCTCCAGTTTGCAGGAGTGTTTTAAACAAAGCAGTCGGCGTGTTCGCAGCCACGCGTAAGGCTGGAAGGTGTCGCTGAGTTTTATTTAGGCTTTGAAGTTTTCAAGGTGCGACCGAGGTTCGACTCGGGACACGTTTGATCGTGCTGAACAGCTGTTAGGAGACATTCCTAGGCCAGGACGCGCTTTTTGGTGGTTTTTGTTTTTTAGAAGATGAAACCGAGAGAAAGTGTTGGGTGATGGTGGCAGGATTGAAAGAGTGAAGGAGAAAGAAAAAGGGAGAAGGAGAGAGGAGGTGTGGAGTCATGTCGCCAGCCGATTTCCTGATCTCTGGAAAAAATAAAAAGGAAGGCGAGGAATCTGTGAGTCACTGTTTGACTTTGCTCTGTGAAAAGTGAGCATGCAGTGTGAGTAAGGCATGCTGGCACAGCACAGGGAGATGGGAATCTTTCTATACCTGCGTGTGTGTGTGTGTGTGTGTGTGTGTGTGTGTGTGTGTGTGTGTGTGTGTGTGTGTGTAAATACTTTGGTTTTCTTTTCCACCGTACACGACTTGCACACTCATCTTCAGAATTAACACTATATATGAAATATGACAAATTTCTTTCATTGACTTTCATTCATTTTCCGAACCTCCGAATCCTAGTAGGGTCGCGGGGAGGCTGGCGCCTATCTCAGCCGACTCTGGGTGAAGGCGGGGTCCGCCCTGAATAGCTCGCCAGACCATTGCAGGACCAACACACACAACCATTCACACTCACACTCTCACCTAGGGTCAATTTGGAACAGCCAGTTAGCCTACTGTGCATGTCTTTGGACTGTGGGAGGAAACCGGAGTTCCTGGAGGAAACCCACACAAGCACAACCAAGGGAGAAAATGCAGACACCACACAGAAGTGCCTTCGCCAAGCCCGGGACTCAAACCTAGGACCGTCATGCGGTGAGGCGGATGTGCTAACCACTATGCTAACTACTACATTTCCCATAATGCAAATCAACTAGCTTGAGAGAGTGATGCAGCGGCGCTTTACTATTCATTAGTCGTGCGTACAGCCGTCGATTCCACCGCGTAGCGTATGCATCGATAGCGTGACGCTGAAGTGCATTCTGGGTCTTTGAGTCCATCATTATATGAGTTATTATTTTTTATCACTGTGAAAATGGTGGGTGTCAAAAATGATAATAATTTTTTTTTTTTATGTTTCGTCTTGTGTCTGGTTATGACATAAATAAATACAGCAGCATTCAATAATTATCACCAAAATAATAATAGACATTATTTGGGTAAGAAATATTACCAGACCATTGCGGGGCCAACACACACACACACACACACACACACACACACACACACACACACACAAAACCACTCACACTGGGGCGATTTGGAACAGCCAATCAGCCTACTGTGCATGTTTTTGGACAGTGGGAGGAAACCGGAGTACCCGGAGGAAACCCACGCAAACACAGGAGAACGTGCAAACGTAATAAATATTATATATAATAAGAGAGTTTTCCTTTAAGTGTGTCGCTCGGTCTCGCTCTCGTCACGGCACGCCGTGTTTTACTGTAATTACCGATTCATTCCTAGCGCCGGTAGTTACAACCTAACATGATTTACGACAAACAACTGAAATAATTGCCCCTTTCTTCTTACTGGAAGATATCGAGCTGAAAAAGACCATGCGATAATTCCATGACCGTGGATGGTGGTATGTAAGGTAGCCGCCGTTCAGAACGAACCTCATGATAGGGTCAAATATGGAAATAAGTAATGTTATTTATTATGACTTTGTTTTTAGTCCTGCTTTTTATTAAAGTGTAAACTTGTCCTTTTTGCATCATTTATATGTAATTATGTACATGTTGGCACTTTTTTAACAAAATATATTCATTCATTCATATTAAAGCATGTTATTAGGTAACCTTTATGAATTATTTAGAACCATGAGACTAATAGGTGTGGATGGTGTGTAATAATGCTGGAGCGAAGGACTGGGTGGGGCACGCGAGATGGTGGTGATGATGATATCCAGATTGGGACAGGTTTAATTAGGGTTTTCCGTCTTCCCCCGTGTCTCTCAGTGTGGACGGTGAGGTGCGAGTTAGCAGCTGGTCGCTGGCTGTTAGATGCCAGCTTTCCTCTGTGAGGTCGGGACAGAGTTTCACAGCGGTCAGGTGACCTTGTTGGATGTGTGAGGGCTCGGGGCTGGAGTGTAGGGGGTCCAAGCTGTCAAGCTCTTCCTCTCTCTCTCTGTCTTTCTCTCTCATACAGAGACCGTGACATGAGCTGAGCAAAGTAAGTGGTAGCAGAAACCCAACGCTTAACTCAAACCCCAACGCAAGCTCTTGCTGTCTCTTTCATAAAGCCTCAGCACATCTTTCTCCATCGTCTTTCTTCCTCTCACACACTCCCTCGTCCGTTTCTCTCCGCCGTCTGAAGAAGGTCCGCCGCCCTGCTCCAGAGCGCACCATTGTTCTGATTGGATTAAATGGCGCGTACACATGTACTGCCCCGTATCTGTTTTCGTATGCAGTGTAACTCGAGACGCGGAGCTCCGCGCATGACAGAAACCCAGGTCCAGGATTGAAAACCTCCTGGAAAATTAACAATGCCAAGCTGCTTTTTTCCCCTTTTTTTTTTTTTTTGAGAAGAAGGGAAAAAAGATGAAGCGGTAATTTGAAGCTTTGTCAGTTTTTCTAAACTAGCCCTTTCTGGCTTCATTCCTGAACCGGTAATGCTGACCCGCTGTAGCAGCGGACAAGCGGAGCTGAAAAGCGACTCCGTTACAAAAAAGAAGCGGCTGTATGGAATTTCAGCGGCGCAGATTATTCTGTGATTTTGGGTTTTAATTTCCTGAAGTTGATCTGCTTGATCAGACATTATATTCATTTTTTTTTTTTTGGAAATTTTTTTTTTTTTGGATCTTTCCCCATTTTTCTCCCTAATTTAGTCATTTCCAATTCCCACCCATCAACTTTTAGCCTTCCCTATCACACGACCACCA
>JBCNYH010000024.1:5312629-5327764 GCA_039654325.1 Tandanus tandanus
CCTCTCTCCCCCTCTCTCCACCTACTCTCTCTCTCTCTCTCCCACTCTCTCTTTCTCTCTCTCCCCCCCTCTCTCTCTCTCTCCCACTCTCTCCCCCCACTCTCTCTCTCCCCCACTCTCTCTCTCTCCCACTCTGTCTCTCCCACTCTCTCTCTCTCTCTATTAATGGCATACATGAGTGTAATACCGAGGGGTGGGTGGGTGTTCCGTGAATACAGTGGATTCACTCCAGGAACGCTGGTTAAAGAATAACTAAAAACAGGATCTGGGACTGGCAAGGGGGTCTTACGGAGAAGCCAAGTCTACTCTTCAGCTGCTCATTAATGTACACACACACACACACACACACACACACACACACACACACACACACACACACACAATGAGAAGTTATCTGCACACTGTCCAGTCCTGCAATCTCCAAAAGTATGATGGAAAAAAAAATTCTCCAGTCAGCGAAAGCAAGTTAGCATTGTTTCAGCTTCCACGGAGGAGAGAACATTCCAGCACTCGGAGCCGACAGTGGGACGGGCCCAGCACTATAGTGGTAAACCCAGGCCCCGCTGACCACAGAGCTCCAAACACTCGTGAATACTCGCGCTCACAAAGCTTCCACTGTGCTATTTTTCAAGGTTTCTCTGCTCATGAATATGAATCTACGACTGTTCGTCTTGCTTATCTAAACACAAACCCACAAACACACTACAGTGATAAAGTCGGAGAAAATGACCGCACATGGCTGCGATTTCGCCCCGTCTGGACACAGCAATGCAGAACAATGACTTTTTCCAACCGACAAATGAAAGAAACGGACAAAAACTGAAAGTGGGATTTACACTGTATGATGTTTTAGTGGTGGCACAGCATAGTGGCGCAGTGGTTAGCACGTCCGCCTCACAGAAAGAAGGTCCCGGGTTTGATTCCCGGGCTCGGGGCGTTTCTGTGTGGAGTTCGCATGTTCTCCCCGTGCTTGTGCGGGTTTCCTCCGGGTACGCCGGTTTCCTCCACCAGTCCAAAAACATACACAGTAGGCTGACTGGCAGTTCCAAATTGCCCCTAGGTGTGAGTGTGAGTGTGAATAGTGGTGTGTATTGCCCTCTTATGGTCTGGCGAGCTGTTCAGGGTGTACCCCACCTTCGCCCAGAGTCGGCTGAGATGGTCCCCGAGACCCTAATTAGGATTTATCGGCTTAGAAAATGAATGAATGAATAATTTTATAGCCTGATATTTTTGATGTATGAAATTGGATCAGTCTTAAATTGTCGCAATTAACGGTTAAATGTGATTACCGCCAAACACGGCTGATGACAAAGTTCTGGCAATGGGAGGAATTTGATTTGATTAAATTTGCGATGCAGTGGTTAGCACATGCGCCTCACAGCAAAAAGGTCCTGGGTTCGATTCTCGGGCTCGGACGTTCCTGTGTGGGGTTGCATGCTCTCCGCATGCTTGCGTGGGTATATTCCAGGTACTCTGGTTTCCTCCCACAGTCTAAAGCCATGCACGTTATGCTAATTGACTTCGACAAAATTGCCCCAGGTGTGTGTGAATGGTTGTGTGTATGTTTTGGCCTTGCGACGGACTGGAGAGCTTTTTGGGGTGTACCCTGCCTTTACCCTTCTATTTAGTTTTAATCTTGGAAAAAAAAAAGAAAAAAAAAAAAAGACTGCGTCTCCATTAGCTAAAAACATCTCCGAGCATTTAGCTAATGTTAGGCAGTGGGGGAAGGCCAGCTAATCAGAAAGCCCAGCACACACACACACACACACACACACACACACACACACACACACTCTTGGAGCAGTGGGCTGCCACATCGCAGCGCCCGGAGAGCAGTTGGGGGTTAGGTACCTTGCTCAAGGGCACCCCAGCCACTAATGTGGAGGAAGGGAAGGTGCAGCTCACTCCTCCACCGCCACACATCTTTCCTGCTGGTTTGGGAATCAAACCAGCAACCTTTCGCTCCCAAAGCCGCTTTTCTAACCATTAGGCCACGGCCGCCCCCCTTTGTATTATATACAAAGCTCTACAAGTTAGATTATATCTTTCATCTTATTCCTTCTCTCAGTCTGTTTATTTCCTCTGAAGAATTCCTTCATTCAATTGTTTACTTTCAGTACATCTCTCTCTTTCACTCTCTCGTCTCTTACTCTGTCTCTCGCTCTTCTTGTCTGTCTAGCTCTCACACATTTACTTCATCTCTCCCTCTCTACCTTTGCCTCAATCTTTATCTTTCACTCTCTCAATCCGTCTCTCACTCCGTCACTCACTCTTTACGTCACTCACCATCTCTCTCTCTCTCTCTGTTTCCCTCTCTGTCACTCATTCTTTCTCTCTCTCACTCTGTCTCCCTTTCTGTCACTCTCTCTCTGAAATTCAGTCTCCCTCTCTGTCACTCACTCACTCTCTCACCCTCTCTCTCTCCCCGTCACTCCCTCTCCGTCACTCACCCACTCTCTCCATCACTCATTCTCAAACTCTCACTCACAATCCTTCACTCTGTCCTTCATTCTGTTTCTTGAACACTCTCTCTCTCTCTCTCTCTCTCTCTCTCTCAGGCATTCCGAGGCCTGCTGTATAAAACACAGAAGTGCCGCTTGTCTGTTTCAAGGCCGTGTTGAAAACTTGTAAAGAATCTGAAGTTATTACTGCAAGGTATTTAAAATATCCACTTCAACCTCCCTCCCTCTCTCTGTCTGTCTTTCTCTTCTCCCCACAGTCTCTCTTTCTTTCATTTCCTACATCTCCATTCCATCTTCTCTGACAACCCTGACCTTTCTCTCTCCTCCCAACACTTGACCTCGACCTCTGTCCATCTTTTTTTTTGTATCAACACACAATTAATAATTAATTAATAAACAATCTATCCTGTATGTCCTCCTCTTTCTCTTCTTTCTCACACACGAAATTATTAAGCTCCTACTTTCCTTTCTCTCCATCTTCTCCCTCCCTCCCCGCGTCTCTGTCTATCCTCTATAGGAGGCTTCAGGGAGACCATGGCAAGTGTTTCACAATTTTTTTCCCCCATCCCAGTTTCCACAGAACCCCCCCCAGCTTTGTCACTCAGTGCGACATGTCCTGTCACATGGTCCATTCGCTTCAACTGACACACGGCCAGAAAAGTGCTGTTGTTGCCTCCCTCTTTCCATTTCTCTCGGTCTCTCTCCATCCCAGTGCTTGCTCTGTTTCAGAAATCGGGAACCAGCCTCCATATGATGTGTATCTGCCCCTTCAGATGTGTCTCCGAGCAGAAGGATGGCTATCTACGGCTAAAATCATATGTTTAGAGTCTGCGTGTCTAGATAACTATTATTAATGTTGTGTTTCTGGAGGCATTTGGTGCGAGCAGAGCAAGAACGGAGCCACAATACTGAACTCTCATTTTCTTTAACCGTGTGTGAGTGTGCGTGTGTGTGTGTATGTGTGTGTGTGTGTGTGTGTGACCTGACACACTAATCCTACACCTGTCTGCACTGCATTCTTTAAAGTACACAAGGACGTTTGATATAAACCTTCTATTAGTGGGAATTGTGTAGCGCGGGCTTAAAGTATATTTAAATCACAGTGCCACAGAATTCTTCACTCTGATTGGTCAGAAGGGGTTGATTCATTTTCTACTGCTGTAACTCTGAGGGTTGTGCTGATTATAAAGCAAATCATATGTTTACATTAAAGCTGGGGTTGGTAAATTTTTAGCTGTGTCCACAACCTGTCATACTGGTTGAAATGGTCTTTAATCAGTAATTTGTGAGATCTGATAAAATGGTAAATGATTGAAAAAGAAAATCCATAATCTAAGGCCAGCGTAATCCTGTAAAAAATTCCGACCAATTACTGCCTCGCGGTCCACTGGGAAATACCAAATTAAAGGCTCCCGTGTCTCTCTGCTCATGGGTAACCCTACTGTGCACGAGCCTGTAGTTAGAGTGCGTGTGAAGCGGGGTGGGCGTGGCTTGCGAAGTGTCTCCAATGGCAGGGGAGGGTTTAGCCGTTGCACTGAAAAGATTACCAGCAAACGGTGAAAACACCAACCTCAGCTTTAACTCCTAGGGGGAAAAATCATGAATCATAATTTGCATGATGAAGCCATCTGTCAGGAGATGTTTATTTAGCATTTATAGGAGCGTCCGGTGTCAGTACTCCACTCTACAGTAGGCTTTCCAACATGAGAACGTCATCGGGACGAAAGAGGACTGCTTTGATCTCATCAATGTCAGGAGGAAGAAAAATTGTAGCTGCTGCCGCATAAAGCAAGCCTCACATGGGGGCGGTCCTGACGGTGGTTCACTGCAGTGAACTTCAGTCTGCAGTGACTTCATCCTGAAACCGTGATGAAGTTCACCATCGGCCAGCACTGAGCACCATTAACCGCAAAGTTTTCAGAATGTTTGAAATTTCACGGCGGTTTGTGAACCCTGTATCACAGTCTAGTTATGTGTATGATTTGCTCGGTTTCATTGGCTACAATTGGCCAGGTGCAGTGCAAGGGTGCAAGGGTACCAGTATTTTTACTGCTACTCAGTTGTACTGCTGGGTGGACAGAGGCACACTTGTGGTTAAGACCTTGCCCAGGGGTCTTAGAATAGCAGGAATCTAACAGGGATTCGAACCCACGACTTTTCCGATGAGTCCAGCACCCTAATCACTACACCACCAGCTCACAAATTCTTCCAAATAGCTGCCGTGTTTTCACCTTTTGCAACTTTTCTGAACCGCGTCCAATACAACCTCATTACTGTTATTCACACCGTGTTTACCCTTACTACTCACAACTGTTGTTCCACACCGCCATCCTTTTAAACTATGTTAAACTACCCCTGTGTGAGTCAATCTTAAGCTATAACAAAAACTAAGTATATGCTGCTTTCTTTCAATTTAAAAAAGTAATCATTCAGTACATTTACTCTCTCTATCACTCACTCACTCATTTGCCGAACCGATTCGTCCTACTAGGGCCACAGGGAAGCTGGATCCTATCTCAGCCAACACTGGGTGAATTTACACCTTGAACAGCTCGCCAGTCCATTGCAGGGCAATTATTCGCAGTCACACTCACACCTAGGAGCAATTTGGAACAGCCAATGAATCAAACATGCACGTGTTTGGACAGTAGGAGGAAACTGGAGTACCCGGAGGAAACCCACACAAGAATAAGGAGAACATGCAAACTCCACAAAGAAGTGCCTGAGCTTGGGACTTGAACCCAGGACCTTCTTACTGTGAGGCAGACGAGTAGGAATAAGAGGTCTGGTAAATGGAAAAATGGGGGTGATCTAAAACTTTTGACTAGTAGTGTAAGAATCCCTAGTGACTTTAAGTGCTTCATTTTAAGAAAAAACTGAACCGATGGCACTTCTAAGCTTCTACATTTTGTTGATTGCTTGAATCACCTCTCACATGATATTTCTGGTGATGTTTATCCTTTCAGAAGCAAGTATAAGTACTGGGTCTCAGGGAGGCTGGACTCTATCTGCCCCGACACTGGGCGAAGGCGGGGAAATACCCTGAAGAGCTCGCCGGGCCATGGCAGAGTAACACATTTGGAACAGCCAGTTAGCCTAATGCACATGTCTTTGAACTGTGGGAGGAAACCGGAGTACCCGGAGGAAACCCACTCGAGCACTGAGAGAACATGCAAGCTCCACACAGAAATGCCCCGAGCCCAGGACCTAAACCCACGACCTTCTTGCTGTGAGGTGGACATGCTAACCATTATGCCACCGTGCCGCCCACAGTGACTCAAGATACCACAAATATATGAAATCCCACCAAATTCCTGGTAAAGCGTGAAAAGAAGGGGTGTGAGTTCACTGGCCTGTAAATATCAGGCGAGACGAAGGTCCTCATTTTAAAATAAGTTAGTGTTCCATGTTAAAAATTTAGCTAAAAGTAATTTAGCACGTATTAGTATTAGTACAGATAGTAAACCTACCTTGAGACGCTAAAAAGTGAGACGCACTTTCAAGACTCGACATGACATAACCGTTGCTTATAACGCACCACAGTCGAATGTTCGCTGTCCATCATGTCGTTGCTATGCGGGATCCAAGCACGTTACCTCTAACTGCTAAAGACCTGTTGGTGTTTTTAAGGCAGTTTGGTCTCACGGAGTTTACGGAAAGCTCTGTGCCTGATACACAGCAGCAATGTGCAGGGCTGGGAGTATGCACAGCTGCACAGCTACCAGCCAGAGAGGACGAAGGTCAGCACACGTGTCCATTGAGCCAAATGATGGCAGCCGATCACTGATGCTGATTCAACGTCAGAAGCGGCGTAACACACTCAGAAGAAATCACTATCCATGCACATATCTTCATATCCGTGACTGTGCAGATGGCTATGATTGGCTAGTGTCACTGTGTACAATGTGAGGGAAAACACAGACGCCTCCATGTTCAGCTTTTGTTAGCGACAATCTTTTCGGTTAACATCGATGAGTCGGCTAAATTTATATCTAAAACAAACACGAGTATATACACAGCATAACCCGTTAAAAGTTATAGAACTGAAGTGCTACGGTGTTTACAGTTGATGACGCGAGCAGCCGTGTTGAGATGATGCCACTTCCTGATCTCAGAGATTCAGGAGACCGCCCTGATTTTCAGAAGGAATTCCATGTTGGGATTTACACTTTGATTGAAAGCGGCATAACTTAACAATGATACTGTAAAGATTTTAGTAGCACATGACTCAAGACTCAGCCAAAGAAAAAGCGTCTGTTAGAAATTCTTACCATATTTAGAGCACTGTTTTGTTTTTTGTTTTTTTGGTGGCATGGGGGGTTTGGGGGTATTTCCCCCAATTTTTCTCCACCAATTTTAGTCGTATCCGATTCCCACCCGTCAAGTATTACCTCCCTATCACATATGACCACCACCAACCAAGGACGGGCATAAGCATGGGACTATCAACCTCCTCTGTGACACCCGATGCTGCTACCCGCCTCTTTACAAACTGCTGCGCATGAACATTCAGGGGCGCCCGAACACACTTGGAGCTAAAGCACATCTGCCCCTTTTGTCCAAATGAGCGCACAGACGGCTGTGATTTGCTGGTGATTGCTGTTAGTGACAGGGAGTTGAGCGTATGCCATCCTTTCCTCCTGTGAGAGCTCAGCCAATTAGTTCTCATGGGCTCCCGGTCGCAGATGGCTGCGGCATCAACCTGGATTCGAACCTTCCCTCCTGCGGTTTCCAGGTTGATAGTCGTGTACCTCGTCCATGTGACACTCAGGAGCCTAGAGCATCAGTCTTAGGATAATAATCAGTGTGGTGTTTATTTATTTATTTTGTTATAATGTCTAAACATGGTTTAACTCTATGTGAAAAGGCTGTCAGATAAACGTGAAAATGATTCTTCCTCCTCATTATCACTCTCAATCCTCAGTTTCCATTCCTGTTCAATCAGTGGAAAACGTGCACGGACAGCAACAAGAGGAAAGAGGAAAGGTGAAAACAGCCGCGGCCACGACGACCCCATCACTGTGCCTGTGTTAATTCATTTGAACAACAACTAGCCGCTCGTGTTTCAGCAGCGATGACACAAGACTTCAATTAAAGCCAGGCCAAGCAGGGAATTCACAGCGGCCCTCAGCAGCCCACGCCATTGATTTACTCTCCAGCACAGACGAGTCCGGGGCCTGCCTGCGATCCCATACCATCTGACCCGAGCCCTGAACATCCCTCTGAGGAGCAAACACTCTCCTGCCTGCCTGCTTGCTTGCCTGTCTGCAAACACACACACACACACACACACACACACACACATATCTGCTGACGTTCTGCTGATATAACAGCTCCCCTCCTCTCTCCCTCCTGAAAAGACGTTCCTCGGCTGGATTAGAGTTCGACATGATTACAGATTTGGTTGCAGATGCGTGTTTTGTTTACGGGGGACTAAGTGACTTCTGAAAAAGGCTTTCGACTCAGAGAGCTTTTTCTCCCCAACTCCTCTGAGGCCAACCGTCAAGCTTTTGGAGAGAAGAGAGTTAGAGGGGAAAAGAGAGAGAGAGAGAGAGAGAGAGAGAGAGAGAGAGAGAGAGAGGGAGAGACGAGAAAAAAGGGAGAGTTTTTTTTTTTGACTGGAATTTTTAATATGCTAAAATATCCAGCACTCCAATGAGGTGAAAATATATCACCAGAAAACGGGGGGGGGGGGGGGGGGGGGGTTAAGGCGAAACCCAGGGTGTCTGTCTTTTAATTCAAAGCATCCGGCCATCTTATTCATATTTAAAGGATAAGGCCTCAGCGCAATAAGCGAAAGCAGCTTTGCATATGAGATCACAGCCAATTAAACTGACAGTTTCTAATTCAAAGAGAGAAGTCAAGCCAGGAATTCCTCAAAAAGTTGCCTCGGAGAAAAAGAAATATTGTTCTCTTAGTCTAATATACGACCTGTCCTGAGAGAGAAAGAGAGAGAGAGAGAGAGAGAGAGAGAGAAAGAGAGAGAGAGAAAGAGTGAGAGACAGAGAAAGAGAGATTGAGAGAGAGAGCAAGAGAGAAAGAGTGAGAGACAGAGAAAATTGAGAGAGATAGCAAGAGAAAGATCGAGAGAGACAGAGAGAAAAAAAGAGCAAGCGAGCAAGAGAGAGAGCGAGAGAAAGAGAGAGAGAGAAAGAGCGAGAGAGAAAAAGAAAGAGAGAGAGAAAGAGAGAGAGAGAAACAGAAAGAGACAGAGAGAAAGAAAGAGCAAGCGAGCGAGAGAGAGGGCGAGAGAGAGAAAGAGAGAGAGAGAGAGCGAGAGAGAAAAAGAAAGAGACAGAAAGAGAGCGAGAGAGAGAAGGAGAGACTGAGGGAGCAAGAAAGAGAGAGAGAGAGAGAGAGAGAGAAAGAGAGAGGGAGGGAGAGTTTAAAAGTAATTGATTGTTATTGTGAATGCGTGCCACAGAGGAGAGTTATGACACAGGTCCTTGGGCACACGGGTCGTACTGTACAGACGTTATTTCTTCCGTTTAAAAGGGCTCTGCTCAAATCAGTCTGCGGTTCTGGAGTTTGTTACGAGGAGAGAAACCAGGTAACCAATGATCATCTGTTAACCGTAACTCAAACAGACACTGCTTACAGCAGGGAAGAATAACAACATGACCCTCCTCTGTACGACGTTTATAGATCCCAAATACAACACGATTAAAAGTGTTTACTGTCCGTGATAAACAGTAGAAACAAGTTCAAACAGTACAAACTCCCTGTAATTGCATGGGTTTCCTCTGGGTACTTCAGTTTCCGCCCACAATCTACCGACCTGCACATTAGGCTAACTGGCTGTTCCAAATTGCCCCTTGGTGTAAGTGTGAATGGTTGTGTGTGTATTGTTCTGTCATGGACTGGTGAGGATGTACCCCGCCTTCACTCAGAGTCAGCTGACATAGGTTAAAGCCTCCGTGTGACTCTAATAAAGGATAAAGCGCTTTGGAAAATGAATGAATGAATGAACGAATGTCCGGAATCACTGTAGCATGTTGTACATGTATCACAACCAGCGGTATGGTTCAAGGCCCTCAGTAAATTCAGAAAAGCAATGGAACAGCACGGTGGTGTAGTAGTTAGCATGTCCGCGGCACTGGTGGCGTAGTAGTTAGCATGCCCGCGACACTGGTGGCGTAGTAGTTAGCATGCCCGCGACACTGGTGGCGTAGTAGTTAGCATGTCCGCGGCACTGGGTTCGAATCCTGGGCTTGGCAAGGACAGTTCTGTGTGGAGTTTGCATGTCCTTCCTGTGCTTGCGTGGGTTTCCTCTGGGTGCTCCCAGATAAGCATATGAAGGTAAGCAATGATGAAAATCCACACACACTTTATGGCTGATACTGCTCCAGAAATGAATTAATTAGTAAACGAAATATTAACAGAGCCATAATATTTCTAATTTTAGCTCCCACTGAGTTTATTAGCAAATATATACGGCCCGGACATATATTCCATCATGACATACTTGCGTTACATGAAACAGTCAGACATCGGCACCGGCCTTAATACAGTTCCTCTCTCGAGCTGATATCACACGAGAACAAATGGGCTGAAGTCCAAGGTCGGAGCCAAGGTCAGAGAAAAAAACCCTGTCTGTTTACTAAACCCCACCCTGTGTGCATAACTCTTGCTCAACTTCTGAAGAGTGCTCGAGCCTGGAGTTACGTCTGAGGTCTGTATAGAGGTGTGCCTAATTATGGTATTAAATCTCCACTATATGTGCTTCACTCAACTGTGAATATGGCCCTTAGCTATAAAAGTGTTAGACATGAAAAGGGTTCGGCAGAGAAACT
The DNA here is from genome assembly GCA_039654325.1 of Tandanus tandanus. Taxonomy (NCBI): domain Eukaryota; kingdom Metazoa; phylum Chordata; class Actinopteri; order Siluriformes; family Plotosidae; genus Tandanus; species Tandanus tandanus. The sequence goes on from JBCNYH010000024.1 coordinate 5,322,885, forward strand.
ATTTATTACTGCTACGCTCCTCAAACCGGCTTCTTCTTCACACATACTGTACATACACCCATCAGCCATAACATTAGCACCACCTGACTGGTCTGCAACTAGGCAGCCGCATACACACCAAGCAGCAACGCACTGTGTGTTCTGACTCCTTTCCTTCATAACCAGACGTGGAGTGTGTGTGTGCTACAGTAGCTCTTCTACGGGATCAGACCAGACCTACTATCCTTCGCTCCCCACACGCATCAGTGAACCTTGGGCACCCATGACTCTTCCCAGTTGAACCACCTTTGGTCAGTACGTCATACTGCTTACCAGGAACACCCCACAGGACCTGCCGTTTTGGAGATCAACAGACCCAGTTGTTTACTATCACCTGGTGGCCCTTGTCCAAATCACTCAGATCGTTACGTGTGCTAATTTTTCCTGCTTCCAACACATCGACTTCCAGAACTGACAGTTCACTTTCAGTCTAATACATCCCACTCCTTGGCAGGTTCCGCTCTAACGACATCATCAATGTTATTCACTTCACCTGTCAGTACTGATCCTGTTTATAAAGTTATGGCTGGTTATATGTTATATAAGTTACATGTAGGCGGCATTGTGGTGTAGTGGTTAGCACGTCCGCCTCACAGCAAGAAGGTCGTGGGTTCGAGTCCTGGGCTTGTGTGTTCATGTGTGGGGTTTGCATGTTCTCCTCGTGCTTGCGTGGGTTTCCTCCGGGTACTCCGGTTTCCTCCTACAGTCCGAAGACATGCACATCAGACTAACTGGCTATTCCAGTTGCCCCTAGATGTGAATGGCTGTGTGTTTATTGCCCTGCGATGGACTGGTGAGCTGTTCAGGGTGTTCCCCCGCCTTCGCCCAATGTCAGATGACCACCACCCTAGTAGTGGAATGACTGAGAGAATAAATATATGTATATATAAAGTGTATTAAAGTTAAAGTGCACGGAAAACGCAACTCTTGAGTACTTTTTTCTTTTTTACTTTTTTTTTAAGATAGTATTTTGTAGCAATGTTAAAAACAAATAAAAATACAGTTTATAATCCACCTCAGCATATTTCATAATCTTGTTTACTTTAAATAAACAGCCCTTGAGTGGGTTTGAGATTACAGGCTCGTTGTCTTGGCAACAAGTCCGACAAAAGCTTTACGGCAGCCTGGAAAAAATCCGGGATTGTGTCAAATCAGCGAACTCGGTAATCCGTCTATGGAGAACAGAGCCCTGATCTGTGGAGTTCATGACGGGTTGCGGAAAAACGGTGGGAATTTGGAAGGTCTAGCAAACAGCAAACAAGGCGAGGAGAAATGGAGAACATGAAATAACAGTCTTGTGACTGTCAGAGCTTGGAACGACGCCTGCAGCAGAGAGAGAGAGAGAGAGAGAGAGAGAGAGATCAGGAGAGAAAGAGGAGTAGTGGAGATTTAGAGTAAGGCAGAGGGAGGTAGAGAAAGAAGGTGAAAGGGTGACAGAGCAGTCTGAAAAGGAGAAGAGAGTCTGAAAAGAAGAAGTGAAAGGATAGAGAGAGAGAGAGAGAGCATGCGAGAGAGAGCGCGCACGAGAGAGAGAGAGAAATGATAAGGTCAGCATGCCGACAGCAGAAGGGACGAAACCAAACGACAGCGAAAGGAGAAAACTGCAATAATATCGAAGGCATAAAAAAAGCACAGTAGTGTAGATTTATGCTGGTCTCTGAGAGCCTTGTTTATTTTTGTGTGTGTGTGTGTGTGTGTGTGTGTGTGCTCAGCAGTGGTCCAGCTTACTGCTGCCCAGCAGGAAAAATCCCATCATTCTCCACATTCCACACACATTCCAGCTCTGCTTTCACCTCTGCCCCCCTCTTCTCCCTTTTTTAGCCTGCTTTTGCAGCAGACCTGCTGGGGTAAGGGACTCTATCTCTCTCTCCTGAGCTCTTTCTCCCCCTCCTCCATCCCTCTTCCCTCACTCTGACCTCCATATCGCACCACAGTTCTGCTTCCGAGACGTTTTCACCCCCTTATAGCTTTCAATTAAACACTTCATTACATAACTGTGTTTACTTACATATATTCTCTCTCTCTCTCTCTCTCTCTCTCTCTCTCTTTCTGTCTCTTCTTTCCATTCCTAATTTAGTCTACTTGCTATGTTAAACACACATTACACAATGTATATTTATACATGTCCAAAAGTTTGTTCCCTCCCCCGAATATCACATCCATATGTGCTGATTAAACGTTATTCTATTAAACGTTATTCTATTCCGGGCGGCGTGGTGGTGGTGTGAACATGCGAACTCCACACAGAAAAGCCCGAGCCCGGGAATCGAACACAGGACCTTCTTGCTGTGAAGCAGACATGCTAACCACTACACCAGCGTGCCACCCTACGGGTTATTGACTAGAAGGTTGGGGATTCAGGCCCCAGTCTCACCAATCTGCCACTGTTAGGCCCTCGAGCAGCACCATTAACACTCATCTGCTCAGATGTATCATGAGATAAATATAAATAAAAATGTAAGGGTGTCTGCCAAATGCCATAAATGCAAATACGGTACGAGTTGTACAAATACTTTTGGTCATATTCTTAGTCTCATAGGAAAATCTTGACGTGGGCTTTAAAACATGTTTAAAAGATGTGATTTTATTCTCCTGGCATTCAGAATGATTATCAGCTCAAATAGAATGTATAGCAAACACCATGATTTATGATTCACAGTTACTCCTCACACACACACACACAAGAAATGGTGAATATTTAATATCAAACTATTTATTAATATATATATTCTCTAGTCCCTTTAACAGGCGACACGGTGGCGCAGGGGTTAGCATGTCCGCCTCACAGCAAGAAGGTCCTGGGTTCGATTCCCAGCTCGGGTATTTCTGTGTGGAGTTTGCATGTTCTCCGCATGCTTGCATGGGTTTCCTCCCACAGTCCAAAAACATACACAGTAGGCTAACTGTCTGTTCCAAATCACCCCTAAGTGTGAGTGTGAATGGTTGTATGTGCGTTGGCCCTGCGTTGGTCTGGTGAGCTGTTCAGGATGTACCCCGCCTTTGCTCAGAGTCGGCTAAGATGGGCGCCTGCCTCTCTGCGACCCTAATTGGGATTAAGTAGCTTAGAAAATGAATGAATGAATGAATAGGTCCTTTAACATTAGGTGACTCATTGGTTAAGGCTCTGGGTTACTGACCCAAAGTTCGGGGGTGTAAGCCCCAGCCTCACCAAGGTCCTTAACCCTCATCTGCTCAGTTGTATAAATTAGATAGAAGTCGCTCTGATAAGAAGATGCCATTAATATAAATGTAGGTACTTTCGGACCGGAGGTTTTTAGGGATTATTAAGTTCCTGGTTCTGGGTAGGTTCCATCCCAGCACAACAAGAACTGTAAATGATGCAAGCGTGCGGTGATTGGTCCGGTGCAGCACAGGCTAAATCCCCAAAAGCCGTGTAAACAAAAGCTCTTGGTAGCTCTTAGCATTAGAATAAAAAAATTTAAAAAACAGAAAAAAAACCCCGACAGACGGAGAAGTCCATGCTTTACTGAGCTTAAATGCAACAGAAGAAGCTCAAACAGATTTTGACGCGTCTGAGCGAATATCTGTCGATATCTCAGCTCACGTCACTTTAGCGCGCCTAGTGTTGGGAACGCAAGCTTTAAAAAGCTCTTGGTGGTTTTTAGTTCTCAGGGGATCTCCCCAGGGGGTAGTTCCGCTCAGACAGTTCCTAGAACTGCTCAGTCTGAAAGCACCTATTGACTGGCACATTCACTCATCGCCCGATAATATTCACACGATCACCAAACCTCAGTAATAGGAACGTGTCGCTTCACATAAAATTAAGATACGTACCACGTGATCATTAAATATTCATGATATCATAAACAAACCTATATCATCATCATGGTGCCTCTGGTACACTGTGGAAAAGTTTGTAATCTCTTATTCGTGTTATATCACCCATCCTTACATAAAAACATTAAAGGGTCTCTGATTATGTTCAGACATCAGTTCGATGGTGTAATCAGCTTGTTTTTGGTTAAATTTCAGTTACCAAAGGCTCCAAAGGCACATCAGGTGGCACTATTACCCATTAAATATATACTATTACCCACTATTACCATTAGAGTTGAACAAGGTTGGAGAAAATGAAATGAAAGAATGAAAGCAATACCAGCTGTCAATATTGGTCCGAGAAGAAAATGTATGTCTGCTATATCGCTAATTTTAATTCTTCTAGCAACTTAAATACAGTATATTCTCCCCATTTATCATCTATAAGGACATCCCTGTTTATCCTGCTTATAAACACTTCAAGGGTGTGGTTACTTTATTGACTGATTTATTTTTTTTATGCCATTCATTATCAAACTACCGTCACATTACATGATGTTTCAGCTTTTCCACTGATGTTAGCGCAGGCCTCTAAGTAAGAAAGATTCCTGAACGAGAGCTGGCACTATGTCAGTGGAGGGGGGGGAGCAGGGGGAGAGAGGAAGAGAGAAAGTGAGAGGGAGAGAGAGAGGGAGAGAGAAAGGGTGAGTAAGGGGGCAGAAAGAGAGACAGTGAGGGGGGGGGGGGGGCGAGCGGGGGCAGAGAGGAAGAGAGAAAGTGTAAGGGAGAGAGAGAGAGCAGGGGGAAAGAGGAAGAAAGATAGTGTGTGTGTGAGAGAGAGAGAGAGAGCAGGGGGAAAGAGGAAGAGAGACAGTGTGTGTGTGAGAGAGAGAGAGAGAGCAGGGGGAAAGAGGAAGAGAGATAGTGTGTGTGAGAGAGAGAGAGAGAGAGAGAGAGAGATAGGGAGCAGGGGGAGAGAGGAAGAGAGACAGTGTAAGGGAGAGAGAGAGAGAGAGAGAGAGAGAGAGAGAGAGAGATAGGGAGCAGGGGGAGAGAGGAAGAGA
>JBCNYH010000024.1:5331547-5340271 GCA_039654325.1 Tandanus tandanus
CAAGAGAAGGGGGAGAGAAAGAAAGAGAGAGAGAGATCAGAAGAGAAGTGTGTGAGAGAGAGCGAGAGATCAGGAGAGGTGTGTGTGTGTGTGTGTGTGTGTGTGTGTGTGTGTGTGTGTGTGAGAAAGAGAGAGAGAGAGAGAGAGAGAGAGATCAGGAGAGAAGTCAGAGAGAGGGAGAAGTGGGAGAGAAGGAGAGAGAGAGGTTGGTGAGAGAAAGCAATTGAGAAAGAGATGAGAGCAAATTAGAGTGAGGGGACAGAGAGAAAAGACGAAGAGAAAGAAGAAGATAGAGAGGGGGGAGAGAGAGGGAGAAAGAGGTGGAGAGGGGGGGGAGAGGGGTAGAGAGAGAGGTAGAGAGGGAGAGGGAGAAAGAGGGAGGGAGAGAGAGAGATTGAGTGAGATAGAGGGAGAGAGAGAGGTAGAGTGAGAGAGACAGAGTGTGAGAAAGAGGTAGAGAGAATTAGAGATGGAGAGAGAGAATTAGAGATGGAGAGAGAGAGAGGGAGAAAGGGGGGTAGAGAGAGAGAGGGAGAAAGAGGGGTAGAAAGAGAGGGAGAAAGAGGGGTAGAGAGATAGAGTGACAAAGAGGTAGAGAGAATTAGAGATGGAGAGAGAGAGGGAGAGAGAGGTGGAGAGAGAGAGAGGGAGAAAGAGGGGTAGAGAGAGAGAGTGAGAAAGAGGTAGAGAGAATTAGAGATGGAGAGAGAGAGGGAGAGAGAGGTGGAGAGAGAGAGAGGGGTAGAGAGAGAGGGAGAAAGAGGGGTAGAGAGAGAGTGAGAAAGAGGTAGAGAGAATTAGAGATGGAGAGAGAGGTGGAGAGAGAGAGAGGGGTAGAGAGAGAGGGAGAAAGAGGTAGAGAGAATTAGAGAGGGAGCGAGAGAAGGAGGAGCTGCTGAAGGAATAAGTGTTTATCGGATCGATAATGTAAGTGATAACAGGAATGAACTTGTCTCTTGGACATTCCACAACATTACATCTAACTTTAAACCATTAAAACCAGGAAGCATCATTCACTAATAAATTCAACATTACATAATATATAATAAATGCTTTCTGACCAATCAGATGCCAGAATTCGCCAGGCTGTGGTATATTTCCTTATCCTAAGCCTTTTCTAGGATACAAAATGGCCGTTTCCCCAACGATGTTTTTACTTTCTAGTCCCGCCCCCGTTAATACACTAACATATCTAAATATACCGTTTAATGACTGTTGCCATGGTTACAGGAAGTGTTACGTCTCTTACTTCTGGTGCTTTTTTAAACATTTCCACACACTGTAATTTAGACCGTATATCAGTGTCATTATTATCTTTAAATGTTTTATTTCACTACGTCAGAGAAGAAAGAGCATGGGCCAAGTTCAAACCGTTATTTACACTTGTTGTCACGGTTACATTCCAAAAGGGGTTTCATCAGATCAGCAGCATTGATTTTTCTGTGACTTGTAAGAAATGTTTTTAAAGAATTTGATGGACACTTTCCAGCCAGCCAGCAACGAGTGTTTACGGTGGTATTATTTCATGGTTTGAAAATGTAATGTAGTGCTGTATTTTACATATTATAATGTATCACTGGGAACTTTTGGTAAAAAAAAAAAATCCAACATAACAGATAAAATCATAGTCATAGCAATGGTCGCGTAATATACACTACTTATTACCCAAGCGTGGGGTCGGTACAAGAAGAATTCTAGAGCGAGGCTTTGATGTATTCAAAGCGTTAAGGCTGAGGTCTGGAATTTCCGTGTACTGACCAAATTAACGAGGTTAATACATTACTTTTTACATGCCACCTCAAAAAAAGCAAAAGTAAAAACAATAGGAGCAAAAAGTCGATGCTCACATCCGATAGCCGAAAAACCCTGCAGCACTGTTGATTGCGCCTCGGGTATTGACGAAAAACACTCACGTCACTGCACGTCTCCTTCACAGCGTTTTCACTCTTTTGGTCCAGGATGAACTTTTGTAACTCTCTTCGTCATTTGCAACGCCAACAAAGTTGCTTTCTCCTTCTTCAGACTCTGGAATACACTCTCTGAATGCTCGTCGTGACTCATGTTAAAAAGCAATCAGCAGTGAATCTAGTGTGATGCTTTCTATCCAATGGAACAAAGGAGCGAGGGGAAAAAAAAACAGAAGAAGAGATCGACTTTAATTTAATTGACGTTCGTGTTTTGGCCAAGTGCTGGCAACGAGAAAAAAGTTAATGACCGGACCGTACTGGAGGATTACGGCCCATTCAACAGCCAATCACAGCATGGATGCTCATTCTCACTCATCTGCTGAACTGCTTAATTCTACCAGGGTCATGAGGAGGCTGGTGTCTATCTCAGCCAACACTGGGCGAAGGCGGGGTACAGTCCAAACAGTAGACCAGGCCATTGCAGGGCCAACACACACACACAACCATTCACACTTACAACTAGGGGCAATAATGGAACAAGCAGTTTGCCTAATGTGCATGTCTTTGGACTGTGGGAGGAAACCAGAGTACCCGGAGGAAACCCATGCAAGCACTGGGAGAACATGCAAACTCCACATAGAAACGCCCCGAGCCTGGAACTCAAACTGTGGGCCAGATGTGCTAACCACTACGCCACCGTGGTTGCCATATAATAAAACATTTGGCAAGGTAAGTCACTGGACTTCAACAGTCATGACAGAAAATGACTAGTTCATAATATAGTAATTTGGGACGATGTTCGTCACATGACAGAAAATTTGAGATTGAGCTTCCTTCGCAGGGTGGCGGGGCTCTCCCTCAGCGATCGGGTGAGAAGCTCGGTCATCCGGGAGGAACTCGGAGTAGAACCGCTGCGCCTCCACGTTGAGAGGAGCCAGTTGAGGTGGTTCGGGCATCTGATTAGAATGCCTCCCGAACGTCACCCTGGTGTGGTGTTTCGGGCATGTCCAACCGGGAAGAGACCCCGGGGTCGACCCAGAACACGCTGTAGGGTCTACGTCTCTTGGCTGGCCTGGGAACGCCTCGGTGTCCCCCGGGAGAGCTGGAGGAAGTGGCTGGGGAGAGGGACGTCTGGACCTCACTGCTTAAGCTGCTGCCCCACGTCCCGACCCCGGATCAAGCGGAAGAACATGATGATGACGACGATGATGATGATGATGATGATTCACAAAAAATGACCTTAAGGAATAAAGTTGTCACTATTGTGTGAAATGGGATGGAACATGATGGGAGAGTTTCAGAGTGATGGGCAGGAGCAGGACCATGAAGGGCTTTAAAAAATAATGGAAGGTAGATGGTAGCGAATTCAGGCAGAGACACGTGAGCAGTGACACTGGCACAGCAGGAGTTTAACATGGGCAGATGTGTTTCAGTACTGAGAGATTTTAATGTGTTAAAGTTTGTTTAGAGGTTTAGCTGGTAGATCAATAAATTCAGCATTACACTACTTTACTGGGAGCCATGCGACTTTCAGAGCCAAGGTTAATGTCTTACATATAAGCCATATATATCAGATACAACAAATGTAATCCATCACAGCTTGTCAAGAACTGACAAGAAAAGAGAGAGAGAAAGATTCAAGCAGAATTTACATTTTCACAACCCTGACCTGTAGGTAACCCTTGGGATAATGTGTAAAGGACAGCTATGTTTGATATGTAACTATGTGGCTAGAAACAAGTAGAAATTAACAGGAGTTTGCTATCTAGCTGATGAACACAGCAGGCTATGGACACTGTAACATTTAGCTACACACTCAGTAGAGTTTAATTATATGCGTAATATAATTTTATTCAGTACATTTGGTATTTGAGAACCCAGCCGACACTGGCCAAAGGGGGGTACACCCTGAACAGCTCGCCAGACCATTGCAGGGCCAACATACACAGCCATGTCTCTCTGTCTGTGGTGAGGGGCCTGTAAAAGAACCATTGCTGTCGTTCGAAAAGAGGAGGCCATTGGGTTGCCGTCAGCGTGTTTCTGCCCTGCGATGGCCTGGCGAGCTGTCCAGGGTGTACTCTGCCCTCGCACAGAGTCGGCTAAGATGGGCGCCGGCCTCCCCGCGACCTAATTAGGATTAACCGCTTCAGAAAATGAATGAATGAATGAGTGAGTACTTTTCCACAGTAACGAACATTAGTGTTTTGATCAAAAACACAAAAAGTCACAGTAAAACTACACATTAGTTCCTGTGACCTTTTTTGATTGTTTTCAAAACCTTTTTCAGCTTATTAACACACACACACACACACACACACACACACACACAGTACTGGCTCACTGAGCCATGAGGGACCCACACAGTCACCGAGTCTCCTCATAGAGTCACCTTTCTAATCGATGAACCTTAAAGGACAAATAAACGTGCCATGTCACAAGATCATGTCTTTATACACATACACACACACACTCTTCCTACTGATGTGTTACAGGAAACGTGGGTAATATTTTGGTCATCACACATCCAAATCAGGGCATTTCAAAGGCAAGCCAAAAACCTTTGTTTCTTCTGTCAACTGCTGTATCAACATTCAAACATATGGGTCCAGTGGGGAGCTACGTTAAAAACGGTTGGGTCTATTGTTGCCCCACACACACACACACACAAACACACACACGCACAGTGACTCAGGCAGATGCCAGGTAGCAGGATCAGAGATCAGAGCACTCTCCACATGGGGAGTTCAGCAACGGGCTATAGCTCAAACCCCGCAGCCAAAATCTGCAACCAATTCCACTGAGTGGGTGCCGGTGCGTGTGTGTGCCTGTGTGTGTGTGTGTGTGTGTGTGTGTGTGTGTGTTAGTGCTGTCAAAATGAATTTAACTGTTTATCGATTCAAAATTTGAAAAAGTATTTATTTATTTTTAAGATCTGAACGTATTTAACACCAGAGAGCTTCACACAAACATGTTCACGATCCCATATTTCATGGATTTTCATTTATTTTCGTACAACGAAACATATGCAAGAAGTACACTGCACTAAAATAGAGTCTAAGAAAAGATATCATGTCCCTTTGAAGTGAAAGTCAACTAGGGTGACACTGTGGCGTAGTGGTTGACCCCTCACAGTCCTGGGTTCGGGCGTTTCTGTGTGGAGTTTGCATGTTCTCCCCGTGCGTGCGTGGGTTGGATCCTAATTGCCCCTAGGTCTGAGTGTGAATGGTTGTGGGTGTGTGTGTGTGTGTGTGTTGGCCCTGCGATAGTCTGGCGAGCTGTTCATGGTGTGCCCAGCCTAAGCACAGTGTCGACTGGGATATGCTCCGGCCTCCCCGCGATCATAATAGAGGACTAAGGGGTTCGACTAATGAGAGGTGAGTGGGTTTCCCATCTTCTTATGTATAATAGGTTCTAGCTTTACCTTTAAACATGTTTCTTTTTTTCCTTTCAGTAGAAAGATGGGAGGAGAGAGCACTACTGAGGGAACAAATTAAAATAATAAATTAAGTCAATTATATAAAGAAAAAAAAAGATTTCGAAAGCTTTGTTGTTGTTTTTGTATTTAATATTAAATGTTTAATTATGGAAATAATTCTGACCTACAATTTAAACCTCATTCATTCATTAATTTTCTAAGCCGCTTAATCCTAATAAGGGTCGCGGGGAGGCTGGCGCGCATCTCAGCCGTCTCTGGGCGAAGGCGGGGAACACCCTGAACAGCTCGCCAGACCACCACAGGGCGGCACACACACAACCATTCACACTCACACTCACACCGAGGGGCGATTTGGAACAGCTAATCAGCTTACTGTGCATGTTTTTGGACTGTGGGAGGAAACCGGAGTACCCGGAGGAAACCCACACAAGCACCGGGAGAACATGCAAACTCCACACAGAAACGCCTGAGCCCGGGAATTGAACCCAGACATTCTTGCTGTGAGGCGGACGTGCTAACCACATTACTTATTACTTTTTTTCACCAAAAAAATACCGTGGGGCTGGTGGTTAAGGTGCTGGGCTCATGATTGAGAGGTTGTGGGTTCTAATCCCCATTAGACCCCCACCGTGCTAAGACCCCTGGGCAAGATCTTAACCACAAGTGTGCGTCTGTCCACCCAGCAGTATAAATGGGTACCAGTAAAAATACTGGGAAGGTAACCTGCAGTGGACGAGTGTCCCGTCCAGGAGGAGTTGAACTCCTAGTCGCTTCGCACTGCAGAGACCGGGAGACGCTCTGGCTCTAATGAGCCAGTAGGCTCGGGTGTAAAAGCCCAACAGACTTATTCACTCCTACTTTATGAAGAACAACTGATCCAGCCACCTTAATCTCCAGCTGTTCGGGCCTGTCTGTAACCCTGCCCCGAGGGAGGAGTCTCAAAATATCAAACACGGAGCAGACAGGACCAAAGCGCCACCCGAAAAATTATCTGCCCTACAGTGATATAAAGTGTTCAGTAACCGGTCTGACCAGATTCAGGCATGGCGTCTGACAGGCTGGCATCAGATTCAGAGAAAGATCTGCTTGGATGATCCAGATGTGGTTGCCGTGGTCTATTTAATGCCTCCTGTACTTATGATTATTTATTTATTATTCTCGAGATCTCATCTCTCTGTTTTTTTCTTTTGTTTTTTTTCTCCTCGGCGCAGTTCCTGACAGCTGGAAGTTTAATTCTGTACCAAACAAGGTGCCGCTGAGTCTCGGAGGATTAACATGGCAGGGAAATAAAGAGAGGATGCCACCTCATAAAACAATGCAGCAGGGGTCAAAAATAAAAAGCGCCCATTTGAAGAGAGAAGTCATCGATCGATGTGGACCTCAGAGCCTCCTGTTTTGTCCAATCATTAAAACTAGATGCCTTCCTCTCTCAGTTTTCCTTTTCTCTTTCATCACCTGCTGCGCTGGATCCCGCAGACGGACCAGCAGCTGGCCAGTTTAGAGGGCAAGCAGCGACGAGCTAGGAGGAGGAGGAGGAGGAGGAGGAGGAGAAGGAGGAGGAGGGCCGCTGGCTAGCGTTGCTTTTATCCCCCCCAGCAGAATTAATCACCAAAGCCTTCAAGCTGCCAACCAGGAGAAGAGACAGTCAGCCAAGAGGGGTTCTGGCACCAGCCCAGACCTTTTCTCCCTGCAGGGCATTTTCTCCCAGATCAAAGCCAGCCACCACCACTTTTCCTCCCTGCTTTTCTTAAACAGATCTTTTCTCTCTCTCTCTCTCTCTCTCTTGCTCTCTCCTTCTGTGGAAGAAGAGATGAATGTGATTATTGAGAATCTAAGAAGAAAGCTGTAATACTGATTATGTAGAAATGGCTACAGCCTAATTCCATAATCAGAGATTTTTCGAGTGGAAGGAAAAAAAAAACAAAAAAGCACAAGCACCAAAGTGCAACACCAGTCCATCCATCGCCAACACACATCCCCATGACAACCAGAAGGCCAATGAGACGACCATTACAGATTGGGTCATAAGCGCTTCAAACGGCAACGGATAAATAATCCCAGCCAGGAGTGAAGGATGTGCCGTTATCCGGATACAGTATGATACAATCCGGTTTCTGAGATTGGAACTCGTGGAAAAGAAAAGCATGAAGCATCATTCGGTCTTTTCCACCAGTCATCATGACTCATGTGATCTCACTTGGGCTGCAACTGCAAACAAGCCAGATCTGATCCTATTCTCTCCTTCCTCCATATACGGCAAATAATAATCATAAAAATCTCTCTACCACTAGCAACAAAACACAATCATCATCATCATCATCATCATCATCATCCTCATCCATGTGAACTCTGCGTTTCTTAATCTGATCAGAACGACGATCCTCTCTACATCATTAAAGATACATTTCAATCCTCGCAAACTAAACAGAGTGCTGATCTCATCCTCTTGTTCTTTCATATCCAACACAGGACAGCATCAGGATTCCTCCCCTGCCTGCCTCCGTCCCCCTCGGGACCAGCACTGCTTTAATTTATTACCGACTGGCATGAGGCCAGGCAAACATGCAGATCTGGCATGTTGGCAGAGGGCTGCCACTCACCCCCTCGGCGCTCTCTGCCTGACACACACACACACTCCTGACAGAGCGTTTTGTCAGGGGGATGAGGGTGAGGGGTGTGTGTGTGTGTGTGTGTCAGTGGCACAAGAAGCCAGCGTTGGGTTTCTGTGAGAACTCCGCCCAGCTCACGGCAGCCGGCGTTACAGCTACTTATAGCCGAGCCATAAATCAAGCTGTCAGTCTCGGTCATGCCCGGCCAGTTTCACTGCTCCACACACCTCCAGCGCTAAACTTCCTGCCACAAAAAAACGTGACACAGCATGTCCTGAGTGGACGTCACCAGAGAATAAAAAAAGGAGAGAACTTTTCTGGGCTTAAAAGGACAACGTATGATATAATGATGTGTCTATTTGAGGAAGAGAATAAAGAGAACTTTCCATCGACCCTGCCAAGTCACGTTTGTACGTACAGCACGGTGGTGCAGTGGTTAGCACGTCCGCCTCACAGCAAGAAGGTCCTGGGTTCAATTCCCAGGCTCGGGGCAATTCTGTGTGGAGCTTGCATGTTCTTCCCGTGTATGAGTGGGTCTCCTCTGGGTACTCTGGTTTCCTCCCTTAGTCCAAAAACATGCACAGTAAGCTAATTAGCGGTTCCAAATCTCACCTAGGTATGAATGTGAGTGTGAATGGTTGTATGTGTGTTGGCCCTGCGATGGCCTGGCGAGCTGTCCACGGTGTACCCCACCTTCGCCCCGAGTCGGCTGAGATGGGCGCCAGCCTCCCCGCGACCCTAATTAGGATTAAGCGGCTTAGAAAATGAATGA
>JBCNYH010000024.1:5340371-5353738 GCA_039654325.1 Tandanus tandanus
ATATAAAACAAAGAAGGTAGACAATAACAAGAAATATACAAACAATAAACAGAATTAATTAAATATTTCCCTTCAGTGTTGTTAGTGTGCAGGTGTTGTGGCACTGAGTAGAGGGTCAGAGCGACTAATCTATTTGGAAGATAGGCAAACTGTAGAGGATCTACAGTGTCCGGGACATGAGTTGATAGAGTGGAGAACCAGTTTCTCCAGACACTTCATGACTATGGATGTAAGTGCCACTGGTTTGTAATCATTCATGGTGGATACATGAACTCATTTCGGGACAGGAACTATGAGGGATGATTTGAAAATGTGTTTCCTGATAACAGTTTCCTGTTTGAGAGAGGTGTTAAAGATGTCTGTGTACACCCCTGCCAGTTGCTCAGCACAGGCCTTTAGGACTCCTGGTGCCACTACGTCGGGTCCAGAAGCTTTCCGGGGATTTACCCTTTAAGACTTTGTGCAGTACGTGGACTGTCTCATCAGAGAGGAGAGAACTTTAGACCTGCTATATGCAAATACTAAGGATGCCTACAGTTCCTCCCCTGTCCCCCCACTGGGGAGATCAGACCATGACTTAATTCATCTTTCCTCATGCTATGTGCCTGTTGTGAAGAGGCAGCCTGTGATTACAAGGACTGTTAGGAGATGGTCGGAGGAGGCCTTGGAGAAATTACAGGTCTGCTTTGAAGTGACAGACTGGAAAGCACTCTGTGAGCCCCACGGTGAGGACATTGATGGGCTCACTGAGTGTATTTCACACTACATAATTTTCTGCACCGATGCCAATGTCCCAGCTCAGACGGTCTATTGTTACCCAAATAACAAGCCGTGGGTGACTGTAGACATCAAAGCCCTCCTTTACGACAAGAAGAGGGCACTCAGGGCTGGCAACAGAGAGGAGGTGTGAACGACCCAAAGTTTCCTGAGAGTAAAGATCAGGGAGACTAAGTTTACAATTACAGGAGAAAGCTGGAGTGAAAACTCCAATATAAAAACATGAGAGAGGTTTGGGGTGGTATGAAGACCATCACTGGTTTCACACCATCCAACAGCAGAGGAGCTGAGGGCGGTGAGGACAGGGCCAACGAGTTGAATATGTTTTTAACAGATTCGACACTTTGGCTACTGCTCAGCCCCCTTCTAACTCTTCAGGTAAAGCAAGCCTGAAACCCCCTTCCACACCACCCTCTCTTCCTCCCTCTCCTTACTGCACCTCCGCCTCTTGGCTGTATGGGGTGAGACCCCATGTCCGTAAAGCCTGTGCCCCCCAGCTCTGTGGAGTCTTATGTTACATCTTCACGATGAGACTGAGTCTACAGAGGGTCCCTGTGCGGTGGAAGACGTTATGCCTCATTCCTGTACCAAAGACCCCACATCCCAGTGGCCCCCAGGATTACAGTCCTGTGGCACTGACTTCGCATGTCATGAAGACCCTCGAGAGACTCATACTGGATCAGCTCCAACCCATGATTAGATCACATATGGACCCCCTTCGGTTTGCTTACCAGCCTCGCCTCGGAGATGAGGACGCCATCATCTACCTGCTTAACTGTGTCTACACCCACCTGGACCAGCCGGCGAGCACTGTGAGGGTCATGATTTTTGAGTTTTCCAGTGCATTCAATACCATCAGGCCGACGCTCCTGGGTGAGAATGCAGATGCAGATGGATGCCTCTCTGGTGTCCTGGATTGTGCGCCTGCAGCACTGCGTGTCGGACACGGTGGTCAGCAACACCAGAGCACCACAAGGGACTGTCCTCTCCCCTTTTCTTTTCTCCCTCTACACAACTGACTTCAGCTACTGCATAGAGACCTGCCACCTTCAGAAGTTTTCTGATGACTCTGCCTTAGTTGGATGTATCACTGGAGGTGATGAGATGGAATATCGGGCTGCTGTGGACTCCTTCTTCACATGGTGTGAGCAGAATTGTCTGCGGCTTAATTCGACAAAGACCAAGGAACTAATTGTGGATTTTAGGAGATCCAAAACACCAGCGGTCCGTTTCCATCCAGGGCGTCAAGGTGGAAATGGTGGAGGATTACACATAACTTGGAGTTCATATTGACAATAAACTGGACTGGGTTAAGAACACTACCTCACTTTACAAAAAGGGCCAGAGCCGTCTCTATTTTTTGAGGAGACTAAGGTCATTTAATGTCTGCCGAACACTGCTTAGGATGTTTTATGAGTCTGTTATGGCCAGCGCTATTTTCTATGCTGTTACATGCTGGGGCAGCAGGCTGAGGGTTGCAGACACAAACAAACTGAACACACTGATCCACAAGGCCAGTAACATTGTGGGGATGGAGCTGGACTCTCTGATGGTAGTGTAGGAAAGGCGAATGTTGGCCAAAATAAAGAAACTATTGAACAATATCTCCCACACACTTCACAACCTGCTGATCAGTCACAGGAGCACGTTCAGTGAGAGACTGATACCACCTAAATGCTCCACTGAACGACACAGGAATCATTCCTACCTGTGGCCATTAAACTGTGCAACTCGTCCATATAGCAACAATATCCACTGTTTTACATTTACATTTTGCACTACATTTACATTCACTGTTTGTCATATTGATAATACTGTACTGTACATTGTACCCACTGACAGGATTCATTCTGTATCTGTTTATATAGATATTAGTAACTTCTAATTTTAGACTTATATATATATATATATATATATATATATATATATATATATGTGTGTGTGTGTGTGCAATTTCCTCTGGGATCAATAAAGTATTCTGATTCTGATGTGTACAAAAGCTAAAATGCAGGTGGGACTGATAGTACTGCAGAACATGCTGGGATGGGTAATACAAAGATTTGCATGAGTTTGATGACAACTATTATAAAATTTTTAATGTATATTAACTGCATATTTTTTCTTGAACCAGTTACAATATAACCATAAAGAACCATTCATGGGCATTTGGAATTCCTTTTAGTGTCATGATTTAAATTTCTAACGTAACCTACGGTCAGGTTTAACAAAACTATCGCATGAACTATTTAGGAATTATAACCTTTTACATTGTCTTTCAATTTCACAGGCACGGTTGCATAGTAGTTAACACAGTCGCCTCCCAGCAAGAAGGTCCCAGGTTCGATTCCCGGGCTTGGGGCATTTCTGTGTGGAGTTTGCATGTTCTCCCCATACTTGTGTGGATTTCCTCTGGGTACTCCGGTTTTCTCCCACAATCCAAAAACATGCACAGTAGGCTGACTGGGGGTTGCAGTTTGCCCCTTGTGTGAATGTGAATGGTTGTATGTGTGTTAGCCCTGCAATGGCCTGGTGAGCTGCTCAGGGTGTACCCCGCCTTTGCCCAGAGACGGCTGAGATGGGTGTCAGCCTCCCTGTGACCCTAATTAGGATTATTCTGCTTAGAAAATAAATGAATGAACATAATAATACAAGTCAGTAGAATTTTTAATACTTGAATGCATATGCTTTGCAGTCAATGACCATCTGAATTTTGGAACCCAAGGGCACCAGCAAATACTGTAGCCACCTTCAGTTTGCTGCTTCTTTGTGGATCTTTCTGCCTTCCGTTTTGTCTTTAGTCAGTGGAGACCATGATCAACTGGTTGACTGACCCTGTGTACATGCCTTGCCATGGCGGTGGAGCTTGTGCGTCCTTATGATCTCAAGAGCTATGCTAGCAGGGACTTTGTGGACCCTGGCAGATTCAAGCAAGCCAGACAGTTCTTGGAGGAGGGGCCAGAACAAAGACTACACACAACATGATTTGGTAAGCAGGGGAAGTGAGAGGCATCGAAGAAATCTTTTTGGTAGTGGTTCTTTTCTTCTAAGCCGTGGGCAGATGATTATGAAGTTAGGGACAATGGTCAGGGCCCCACACAGCATGTGCACTGCTACTCCAGTAAGCAATGACAAACTGCCAGTTTTAATTTCTGTCTAAAACCCAAATAAAAAATGAATGAAAGTAACGATATGAGTCTTGCTGGTGGGGCCCTCAAGTCAAATGAGACTCTTAAAAAAACTCATTGGGGAAGAGCTGAAACTGAACAAAAGTACTATACTAGCTGATGAAGGCAAAGTCCCCGGCTGTGCAGAGAAAAGGAAATTTTTCAGTAGTAAACTAAAGAAAAACCTGGAAACTTAGCACAGTAATATCTGAAGCCAATAGGAACTGAGTTGATATACTAGACATAACAAAACACAGATGGGCAGAAAATGGCCATTTTAGACCTACAGAGGAAGGAAAGATGATATTTTCTGAAATGAAAAACCTGGTCAATGAGATATTGGCATAGGGCTCAATAACACCATGTCAGGGACACTTAGGCTATAAACCAATTAATGCCAGAATTATAAACATTTGGCTTCAAGGAACCACCAAAGATATTCAAGTGTATGCCTCAACAACAAACTCAAATGAAGAAGAGATAAAACAGTTTTATGCTGATCTACAAAGGGAAATATTGATGATACCCAGAAAAAAGATATGAAACTCATCATAGGTGATTTCAATGCAAAAGTTGGAAAGAAACAAGATCGAACAGGAAATTTGGATTAATATGAAACCATGGATACGGAAACAGAAATGACCATGGGGAATGTCTCACAGACTTATATATAAAACCATATATCGAACACAAAGAGGGGAAGTGAAGCAGCGTACCTCTCTGTACATCTCTGGCCAACAATGTCATCTTTCTCTCAAATGCCAGAACCTACTCCAGCAACTGCAGGGCTGTGCTTCCTTTCCCCTTTGCTTTCCAGAAAAGTTTTTATATGCTCCTGGCACATAGCAAACCGTTTCAGCACCTCCACTCTGGACAGCCACCAGACTTTGTCATGCAGCTAGAGATCGCAATACTTCATTCAATAATGAACGGAACTTCATTCTGGAAATGTCTTTCAATGTTTGATTTTTCTTTCTAATTTAAATCTTTATAATTCAATTTCTAATTCTAATTTCTCACCACACATTAAGCATGTCGGTAAACCAGATTTGTCAGCAGTAAAAGCAAATGAATCTGTCCATGACACATTCAATATTCCTTTTTCTTCAGAATTTTTTTATTCATAGATTCCATTGCTAGCTTACTGGGGGTCAAAAGGAGTCACTTGTCTGGTGGCAAAATATGCCACAGGAGCCACAGCAAAGGGATGAAAGAGCCGCATGCAGCACTGGAGCCACTGGTTGCCGAGCTCTGCCCTAAACGCTGCCAAAACACTAGGCATTTGTTGGTATATTATATGTAGGCTTAAAGTACGCTAGACATTATATTTAACTTGTGTGTAACCTATAAATAACGTGTGAACGATTGCATAACTTACCTACAATTTATGGTAACTTATCTACAACTTATGGTCAGCGTATGTGGAACATATTAGCCATACGCTAGCATACCTTGAAAATTTTGTGCATGCACAACATTTTTCCACGACGTCGCCATACTACGACTTATACCAGCGTGCTGTTAACTTACACAAAACTTACTCCTAACTTATTCCACGTATCCACCAAATTTCTCATACGCATACGCTGGCTAAATCGTCAATGTGTGACGGGGTTTAAGGGTTGCTGTCATGCTGAAAGACAAATTGATGACACAGACCCAGTTTTGCTGCTGACTGCTTAAGATTTTTTTAAATCGTTCCATATCCTGCTTTCTTTTTGATTCCGACCACTTTGACAAGACTTCCAGTTCCAGACACACTAAAGCATCTCCACAGCAATGCTCTCACCACCGTGTTTTTTCATGTCGTGACAGTGATCTTTGGGTTATGCTCCTCTCCAGTATGCATAATTTTTCTCCAAGTTGTTCTTAGCATACTTCAGTATGGCTTGAAGGTCTTTTCTGCAGAAGTGGAGTTTTTGTTGGTCTGTAACTTTGCAGTCTATTCTTTTGCAGGGCTCTAGTGTTTGTCTTCTTTGAAACTACAATTCTTGACTTGGCTAATTCATTAACTACTGTATTGGCAATTATTCTGGGGTTTTTAGACATATTTCGCACTAGGTTTCTTTTTTAAAGTCTTTGACATGTTTTGCTTCCAGGCTTGTTCTGTACTGTTTTGCTCTCTTTGAATTTATTGATGACATTTCACACTCCAGTTCTTGACACTTAGAAATGCTATGATAACTTTGTATATCTTTCTCCTGCTTTGAGAGCATCAACAATTTCTTTTTCAAGTGACCGCTCAAACCTTTACTGAAGTTTTTATACTGCGTATGCATTGGGAGATAACCCTCAAAAGGTTTGTGAAATTTTTTGGTAGTATCATGTGTGCTTAATAACATACCAAAAGTCTACCACAGTCTGACCACTGGAAAGGTCTTATTTTCAAGATGGCATCCAAAATGGCCAACAAATCTTTAAAATATCCATTACTCCATATTCATTCATCCTAAACATGCGGTTTTGGTGCCAAACCCCATGTTTGGGGATATAGGAATCTAATTTGTTAAATCCAAGATGGCCACCAAAGTACAAAAATGCCCATGACACCTTAATTATTCATCCTGGACAAGTAACTTTGGTGCCTAATCCAATGTTGCATATTTCCACTTCCAAGCAATGTGCCAACTCAAGTCCAGACATCCTGCTGTATGTCAAATTTTTCAGGGGTTTCCATGTAATTTGCTGTGGCAACCAGTTCTGGGCAGGCCTTTGTTCTGACCTTGTGACTGAGCAGACACTGACCCGGTCCTTGAAGAGAACTGGTGGCTTGATTCACGGAAGTGGAATGAGTGAAGAAATGTGTGCTCTCATTCAAACGAAAAGACTGGGCAAAAACCTTTTGCAGACGAGTACACAATCAAAGGCAAATCATTAAACAGCTTTGCTGTTTGTGTCAAAAACTGGAAAACTTTCAGTGGAAGA
This sequence comes from Tandanus tandanus, assembly GCA_039654325.1. NCBI lineage: Eukaryota > Metazoa > Chordata > Actinopteri > Siluriformes > Plotosidae > Tandanus > Tandanus tandanus. The sequence goes on from JBCNYH010000024.1 coordinate 5,347,238, forward strand.
TGTAATAAGCTATGAGCTCAACCCATTCCCCACAGCCCTGTTTAAATCCAAAGAAATTTTTCCTAAAGACAACTAGCACATACAGTCACTGAGTTTTCAAGCAAGAAATCAAATAAAACTGTTATGGATTCTATCCCACCAACTGAACATTACATACAGTTACGGTGTCATTGCATGGTCAAGTTCAAGAGACTTTATTGTCATTATGTTCACACATAAAGAAATTTTGTATGAGACTCTCAGCTTTAAAAGGTCCATGGCTTCTGATTGGGAAAAGCCTTGATGGTCTTTGTGGGCATGACAGTGTCAGTGCAGAAATGAACAGAACAGCCAACGTATATTCCTGTAGATCAGTGCCCAGTTTGAACACATCCCAGTTTGTGTACTCGAAGTAGAGTTGAGGAAGCCTCCTCAGTCCAGATCTGCATGGTTCTGGTGGTGGGTTTAGTCTTGCACATCAGAGGTTTATAAGCCGGTATCAGCTTCACTGTGATATGATCTGACATGCCCAGTTGTGGAGCTGCAAAAGCTTTATATGCTCCCGGAATGTTACAGTAAACATGATCTAATGTGTTATTGTCTCTGGTCGGAAAGGCAATGAATCTGTGAAATTTGGGAAGCGCTGATTTTAGTTCTATATGGTTAAAGTCCCCAGCCACCTCTGGATTAGCATTCATCTGCGTACTGATCAGACAATACAGCTCCTCTATTGTTAACCTAGCATTAGCTCTCGGTGGTAAGTAAACCGCTATGATTATTACAGAGCCGGGTTCTCTAACCAATTTGAACGGTCTGCACTTCACTGCCAGATATTCCAGATCAGGAGAGCAGAATGTTCTGATAATGTTGGTAGCAGTACACCATGAGTTATGAATGTAGAGCACCAAACCTCTGGCTTTGTTCTTGCCTGAAGGCTGTAGTCATGTCGGCCCAGAACAGAGAGAGCTAGCTCCACGCAGCGTAGGGGATGTTGTTATCCAGCCAGGTCTCGGTGACGATCGCCACACAGCTGTCCACCCTCCGCGAGGCGAACCTCAGGTAGATTTCGTCCGGTTTGTTGGTGAGAGCCCTGGCATTCGCGAGAAGACTGGGCAGCTCCAGTCTGTGTGGGTTAGCATGTAGCCTAGCATGCAGCCCGCTCCGCTTACCCCGATTTGTTTACAGTGTCTCCTCTGTCTCCTGGGCCACAGAGGGGGGATGGTGAAGGCCCCCATGGTCCTCTGCAGCTCCGGTGGTATAAAATCCAGCTTTGGAGGTCCCGAATTTTTCCCCAGCTCCAACAATTCAGCCCTTTTGTACCGAATTATGGTTTCAAGCCCTTAAATAAAGGGCAAAAACACAAACAAAATCAAAAAGAAACTAAAAAAGCTGAGAGATCTGAGCCTCTGCGTGCACACACACCCCCACCATCTTGATAGGGATCATATGGCGACTTAACCATGAGCCATTATGATAAAACAACCTTAGTTTTTGATGGTAAGTGAAGTGAAGGTCCTTCCCTCAAAGACAAAACGCAACAGTGAGATCATTAGCTTCTAGTCTGTGGTAAGAAAGGATGGTTTCCTTTCCAGATCTTGTAACAATCAAGTACTTATTAATATGATAGAGGAACAGCAGACGAAGTGCTGCACTGTGGTTTTTGCATCAGGGGATGCAGACATGGACATTGTCACAGCTACATACAAATCAAAACAACATAAACCCACGACCTTGCTAGTGGAGGATACAAACTTTTTTTTTTTTTGTACTATGCTGAAATGAACAATAGGGGCCTCTATTTTCATTTTTTATTTTCAAGTCCACAGTTCCTAAGGTGTACAATATCAGCGAGATTAAATGAAATGAAAGTCCTGGGTAATGACTTAGGTTGCTGTTAATTCACGCTTTCACAAGATGTGATACAACTTTAGACATTTATAGTTTGAGGCAGTAGAAAATCAGCACTCTAGAAACTTGCAAACTTGTGATGGAAACTGAACCACAATTGGTTTGTGCCAGTTATGACCAACAAAACTGCTGCCCCATAAAGCCTCCTGCAGAGGGTCCATGGTAATTGCACAACTTCCAAACGCCAAGGTATAGATGCAGAACAAACAGATTATCATGCACACCTGCTTGTGGGCCATGTCAAGTCGAAAATTGTGAGAATTCATATAATCAACCTGTAAGGGAGGAAGAGTATAACAACGATTATTTGTAAATCTGGTGCAGTTTAAAGGTATTTTCCAGAAATAAATACTATTAGATGTGTAATAATTGTAATAATTTCAATGTAATTTAAATATGCTAATTGGACTCATAGATCCCAAAACAAGGGATTATACACCAAACTTTCTTGTCCAGAATGAATAATGAAGGAGTCATGGGCATTTTAAGGATTTGGTGGCCATATTGAAAATCAGACCTTTTCAGTGGTCAGACTTTTGGTATGCTAGTAACCACACCTGATACTTCAAAGAGCTATTAAGAAAACATTTGTAGCAGTTTTTTTTAATGGTAAAACCATATTGGCATCCAACCAAGTTCTGAAGGTGGCTAATAATTTTGACTATGGTAGTTTTTCGTTTTTAATAAATAATTTCATTTCTGTGTAAAATAATGTAAGTATCCAAAATAAAACTAGAATGTTTATAAATGCTGTGTTGAAAATTCCTTTTTGAGGCAAATGCATTTACCATTATGCAAAAGTTCCTTTTTGAACTTTTTGAAGAAAACATTAATGGGAGCTAATAATTTTGTCCTCATCTGTATCAGAACACACAGAGTATGACATGTGTGTGATCACATGTATGAGGCTTTGTGGATGCAAAATGGTTAGTGTCTATGCTAACCCTTTTCTACTGCTGAAAGTGCCTACAATGTTCATATGAGCACTGGAATCCAAACATAGAGCAATTTCAGGAAATTGACTGGTCTGATAAATCACATTTTCTTTTACATTATATAAATGGCCCAGTACATGTGCATTGCTTACCTAGGGAAGAGGATGCACTCTTGGGGAAATAAGGCAAGCCAATGGAGGCAGTGTAATTACTCTGAGCAATACTCTGCTAAGAAAACCTATGTCCTGGAATTCATGTGGGTGTTACTTTAACAAGTACCACCTACCTACATATTGCTTCATTGCCATGGTATTTCCTAAAGGCATAGACTCTTTAAGCAGGATAATGAACTTTGTCAGACAAAAAACAAATGTTCAGGAATGGTTTAAGGATCATGAAAAGTATTCATGGTGTTGACTTGGCCCCAGATTCCCCACATCTCAATCTGATTATCTGTAGGGTGTGCTGGACAAATAAATCTGATCCATAAAGGCCCCCACCTTGCAAATTACAATTCTTAATGGAACTGCTGCAAACATTTTGGTGAAAGATACCACAGCATACCTTTAAGATATCTTGTGGAGTTCATGCCTCAATGAGTCAGAGTACCACAATAAGTCAGGGACTAGACATTAGTAGGCAGGTGGAGTATAATGTTAATGCAAATTGGGGTAAATATAAGCATCATCATTATCACATTTTAAAATGGAAACTAAACCATAATACCTCATTTTAATTTGTTGGTTTTTTTTGTATTTCCTTGTATGTAGAATATACAATGTATAAGTTGTGTTTGTGTATTAGGTTAACCTCTGAATGAGACTGCTAAAATCACTAACTTTAGCTCCACAGCACATAAGGAGCTTTGCTTTCTTAGCCCGTCTTAAAGCACACAGCCCACTTGAAAGCCTCTGCCTCAGTTAAAGTATGTAAATTTAAACTATAAACATATTGCTTTAGTCTGTATTTCTTGTAAGTTTTTGTAGTTTAGCCTAAAAATTTTTAGTGTGCCAAAACACCTTTACGGAGCTGGTTTTCTCATGTGTCCCTGTAGTAAGTAGCCTGTTAAAATGTTAAATACTAAAACGCTCCGTAGCATGTATTACCTCAGCTGAAAGTGCAGAGCTCATCTGACCAATCTCTATTGTGGTTAAAATATGTAAAACTATTTTTTTTTAATTGTTTTAGTTTACTTTTCCTTCATTTGCTTTTCTGCTAAGTACTAAAACTCTTAAAAGGGTTTTAAAAAGTCTTATGCCCTGCACCTGCATAGGCTAAAAGCTCATTTGCATCCATCCTGATTAAAAACTAAATAAATAATCCTTGAAAATCTTGTTTTAGTTTGCTTTCCATGATGTTTCTGCATAGCACTACTCAAACTCGGAAATGTGTTTAAAAAGACACCATTATTATTATTCATCTCTTAGACTCTGCACCTGCCTATGCTGGGAGCTCGTCTGCATCCATCATAATTTAAAAAAATAAAAATAAACCATTAGAGTCTCATTTAAATATGCTTTATTATTACCTAGGTAACTGGATAGTATATACTAAAACAATTATGCACCTCAGGCTTAGTGGATGTTGCAAAAATTAATAATCCCTGAGAAGGCAACATCCACCTCGCCTTTCGTGCATAATTGTTTATAATCCAGAGTGAATAATGCTTAATTTGAAATGACTGAAAAATACTCATTCCAAAAACACTTGTTTCCCTCAGTCATTGATTCTGAAATCCTATAAATTCAATACAATTCTGTCCCAAAAAATAGGAATAAAGTTACCCATTATGAACCTCACATTTCTAAAAGGTAAGAAAACACTTTTACTGAGTTTCAAAAGATACCATCGTGAAGTGCGCATGAGCATTGTGATGGAGCAGGTGACAATCATTTTCATGCATTATTAAGGGAAAAATAAGTCAAAAATCATACTTTAGTACACTGTTTATGTTTTTGCATAGTATACACTAAAACTGAATGAGTTTTTAAAACTTACATTACCTAACATGCTTATGCTTCATTTGTACAATTAAAGTTATTTCCGAGATTCATGCCATTTATTGACAGATTTATGTTGGATGGGGGGAAAAGGCTTATATTTAAATCATTACATGTGTAATAGGAAACTATCTATGCAACAGGATGAAGACATTTAATACTAAAAGTTATATAAACACCTGAAAAACTAAAAGAAATGATGTTCAAATTAATTATGGGTATTGAGGACAGTACAATTCTGAGATTCAGTGTTTAAATAACTACGTATAAATTCATTAAAATAGCAGCTAATATTTTGAAGAACAGACATATTTTAAGACAGAGTTTTAATTGAGATTACTTTTCAAAAAGTCATGTCTTCCCCTTCAAAAAGACACTATTACCAAACTTATGCTCTGCTTTCTGAGCACGCAGAGTTCAACTGACCTGCCTATGTCATGCTTACAATATGTAAAAATAAACTATGAAAATCCCATTTTAGTTTGCTTTTTATGTTCCTATTATGATCCAATTATATACTAAAACTTTAAGCTCTGCTTGCAGAGCTCACCTGACCTTCCTCTGCCATGCTTAAAATATGTAGAAAATAAACCATTAAAATCCTAATTTATTTTTTTTATTTTCCTGTGTAGTATATAACAACACAATTACTTGCCTAAAGCTCAGTGGATGGTCATGAATTGAATAGTCGATATTCAGTGACATCCACCTCACCCCTGGTTATTGTACCAGTTATTAAGTACCATATAACAGCTTTTCAAAAAGACACTGTCCTAAATTTCCCCAAGGGTAGTCAAGTTAGAGAGTGTCAAATAGTGAATATGTACATTGAGTGCACATTTTAATAGATATACTTGTACACCGATGCATTTATAAATGTATCCAAATGAGCCCATCATGTAAACACGTGAATGGTGTAAACAACAATGAAGTGGGTGGAAACTTTCTGTGGGTGGAAATGCCCTGTTGATAAGGGCGGCCAGTGGAAAATGGACATACATATACACACACACACACACATATATATATATATATATATATATATTCAACAAAAATATAAACGCAACACTGTTGTTTTTTCTCCCATTTTTCATGAGCTGAATCTGTCTAAATCTGTGTTAGTGAGCACTTCTCCTTTGCTGAAATAATTCATCCACCTCACATATGTGGATTATCAAGATGCTGATTAGACAGCACAAATATTGCACAGATGTGCCTTAGGCTGGCCACAATAAAAGGCCACTGTAAAATGTGCAGTTTTACTGTATTGTGGGCTGGGGGGGGGACCAATCAGTATCTGGTGTGACCCTGATGAGGACGACGAGCATGCAGATGAGCTTCCCTGAGACTGTTTCTGACAGTGTGCAGAAATTCTTTGGTTATGCAAAGCAATTGTTGCAGCAGCTGTCTGGGTGGTTGGTCTCAGATGACCTTGGAGGTGAAGATGCTGGATGTGGAGGTCCTGGGCTGGTGTGGTTACACGTGGTCTGTGGTTATGAGGCCAGTTGGATGTACTGCCGAATTCGGTGAAATGCCTTTGGAGATGGCTTATGTTAGAGAAGTGAACGTTCAATTCACATGCAACAGCTCTGGTGGACATTCCTGCAGTCAGCATGCCAATTGCACGCTCCCTCAAAACTTGCAACATCTGTGGCATTGTGCTGTGTGATAAAACTGCA
>JBCNYH010000024.1:5409129-5422029 GCA_039654325.1 Tandanus tandanus
TTTCAGGCATCTCATTTTACTTCCTTTTGTGAACTATGCTTAACATTTATTAGTAAATACATTACTTAAGTTTTTAAAGGAACACAATGTTTCCATCACACTTCTATCTTCAAAAACAAAATCAGATGAGGTAACAGACAATAACTCAGAACAAATGGTTTGAATAAATATCTTGTGTAATAATCTACAAGTAAAAGAATCTTGATTCACCGGTGCATTATGGTGTGCAGCAAAAAAAAACCCCTGAAACATTACTCTTCCCCTCTCTCACACACACACACACACACACACACACACGAGGTTTGGGTAAGGAAGAAAGAGGCATACTGATGTAGGAACATAGAAAATCATTAGAGACAGTTAACGTAAACACTTAATCATCCTTAGTTTAGGATTGAGGTCAGTATGTTGTATGTATGTTGCTGGTAAATTGCTCAAAGTTTCGTTTACTTTGAAGTTTTTTTCCGGCCTATACTACAAACTGGGATGCTGAGTGCACCATAATAACCAACTTCAGCAGGTCTCATTACACACACACACACATATATATATATACACATATAAACACACATACATTATATATATATATATATATGGAAGGTTACATGTCGATATGGATGACCGGTTTCCTTATTCCTAACTTAACTATCTATAAGTAGGTAAACAGCATTATGTTTTTTTTTTCCACTCCAGAAATCAGGCTGTGATTTAACTCGGATGGCTTCGATTAGAAATTAGTTCAAAATGCAGACCGTCTGACTCTTAAAGTGGGTTTCAAAGAAAAACAGAAGGATTGGTTTAAACTTGTAACCTAAATAGCATACATTTCTCCAGCACGGATACGAAAGAGCCCACAATGCGCCTTCACTTTCTGGATTAATTATAAATAAACACAATCCGACACTGAGCCCAAAGTTTGGCGGTGGTTGCTGTAAAACTTACTGCAGCCGGTTGGATACATTTATAAAGACATTATTAATAAGAGAAGGGTGTAGAAGTGTACAGAGTTTAACTAGTGTCAAAGTTTGGGCTAAGAGTTGAACTGAAATTGAGAGCGCACAATGCGAGCCTCTCTGACCACACACACACACACACACACACAGAGGATTAAATGGTGAACAGGATTTTCAGAAAGGACATTATCGTGTTAGTTATCCTCTGAAGCGATTAGAACACTGGATAAGTGGATCTTACTTGTTTTTCTGGAGGAACAGAAAGTGCGTCGTGGTTGTGCGCCGCTTTCCAAAACTTGCTCCAAACTCCAGAGATCTGCACACTGAGCTACAGGACTGCACTTTGGGGATTTTTTTACACAAAGTACTGGGGGGAAAGTAGCAGTGATACTCCTGGAAAGGTGTAAATGTAACTTGTATGTGGAGATCCGGTAATCTGGGCGCGTTTTTGCTCTTTATTGGCTGGAGAACTGGAGAGCCGGAGAGCTGGAGAGCCGGAGAGCGGTGGACGGTGCGGTCGGTGCGCCAGCAGGCAGGAGCTCGGTGTCTGTTGGCGGTGTTGATCCTCAACTCCGGCTGTGATCGTCTCCTCTCCACGTCCTGATTCACCACCAACACCAACAGCACCTCTACAAAGCAACAGGTGGAAACCAAACTCGGTGTTGTGGCGCGTTCCCGAGAAATCACAATCGCTCCAATAGCCGAATACAGGAATCAGGCGCTAATAGTAACCCAAATAACCCTCAGGACTGATCTCAAGTTCTTGTCCATCTACTTCAACAAACAACCATCACACCCTCCTTACACAGCCTGTTTAATCCCCAGGCTTCCCAAAGTTCCCTAAAGTTGATCAGCACAGCCGGAATGAATGCGCGTCCCCGCTTTCCAGCGTTAAGTGAACCGAGTTGGAGATTGAATGGATTTGGATTTGAGACTTTGTGAGGGCCTGCCCTCCTCTTCTCCTCTCTCTCTCTCTCTCTCTCCCTCTTTCCAGGCCGCGTCCCAAAGCGCACAGAACCGTACTACAGTCCGGATGAATACTCCACCCAGCCGGCTGGTGGTGCGCACTACTTTGCACAGTACAGTGTGCGGTTTGGGACGCGACCCCAAGTGAGAAGCATCCTGAGGGATTTGTGTTTAATTCAAACCTGCAGCCAGAAATGTTTCACGTGTGTCCCAAACAATTAGCATGTAAGTCAGAGACAGTGGAATGACAGCGTGGGGGACCTTTTGTGTATTTTTACATCTCATAGGCCTATTATACACACATCTGTGTGCGTTATACTGATAGATTATCCACACACACATTTTTCTGATGTGTTATTTTGACTGGTTTGGGATTGAAAAAGGGGGAAAAGTTTCCATCCAGCAGCCAGGGTTCCTTGGTTTGCTCTCCTTTGGGAGAATCCTTAACCCTTGTTTTTATAGTTTTGGTCTGTTATTGTTTTATTTCACTTAATTTTTATTTCCCTGCTGTTTCGATTTAAATGATGTTATTGTAGAGCCCTTTGCCCACACTTCTTCTCATGTGATAGACGATAGTCTGTATAAATACAGCTGACTTGGAACCGTCTCCAAGTACAGATCAGCAATTGGTGCAAGGTGGGTAGCGGCCCAAGTTCCACCTTGAGTATGGTTTAATTCCCATGTGGACTTCCACATGCTTTCCCCCTGTGTTCTACAGTTTTCTTCCCACCTCAAAACGCATGACAATAGATGAACTCATTCATTTTTTAAACCTCTTAATCCTTATTTGGGAGACTGGCACCTATCTCAGCCAACTCCGGGCGAGGGTGGGGTACACCCTGGACAGCTCGCCAGGCCATCGCAGGACCAACACTCACACAACCATTCACACTCACACTCACACCTCGGGGTGATTTGGGAGCCTATTGTGCACGTTTTTGGACTGTGGGAGGAAACTCGCTAGACCATCGTGAAGCAATACACACACAACCATTCACACTCGCACCGAAGTACCCAGAGGAATCCCACATAAGCACGGGGAGAACATGCAAACTCCACACAGAAACGCCCCGAGCCCGGGAATCGAACCCAGGCGTTCTTGCTGTGAGGCGGACGTGCTAACCACTGCGTTACCATGCCACCACTAGGTGAACTGGTGGATCAAAATTGCACTTGAAAGTGTCAGTCTGTATATGGTGTTTTGAGATTGGCTGGCGTCCCATCCTGGGTGTGCTCCTACCTTGTGTCCAGCATTCCAACAGTAGGCAAGAGATAAGGGATAAAAAAACTTGGATAACAAATTAGAATGGTCATGATGATCACTCAAGGAACCCCTCTTTTCCCAGGCATGTACATCTACACTTAATCCTAAAAGCTGTGACCAAATATTGAATAAATATTCCATTAGTTTTTCAAATAAAAGCTGCTTTATGAGGACGAGCCCTGGAGAAACACCCCTTTAATCACGTCACTGTAAGAATGAACAGTCATAAGTAAATCAGGAGACGGCCAGTCAGGTTGTGTTGATACTCAATGTAATATTTTAACAGGTGTAGACAGACTGACAAGTCACACAGTCCATATCCACCCTCACACACACACACACACACACACCTGTGAATCACACAAGTCTGTCTGATCCGTCACACCCGTCTCATGCCTCACCTTGATAGATACACACAGAAAATGGACACAAGAACCCTTTGTAAAGGCCATGATGAAGTTTGTGAGATATTATATGATATTTAAAAACTTCTTTCCATGGCAGAGTATCTTACATCATCTTCATCATCATCAACAACACATATTGCATTAGAAATGCACTCAGAGCGCATACCTCCACCAAGGTAGTATAATCTCATCTTTACATGGGTTATAGGCAGATGATGTAGAATTACAGTCCCCCCTTGAGGCCTGTCCCACAATTATATTGACCTCTGTATTTTTTTTCTTGTGGTGCATTCTGGGTGATTTCCGCCTCCTTGCAATACCTCGCAATGTTGAAAATCCTTAAAGGGTACCCGTGGTGAATTAGTGTAACTAGCTATTTAAAATGATCACGTATAACATCAGTGGCTCCTTCCGGCAACATCAGTCCATGCCCGATTTCAAAGTGTGCGCGAGTGTTGCGACTCTAGGCATGCTCAGAGACATGTTGCCTTTCTGATTGTCTGTTCCAGCCTAGTAGTGACATGAACTTGTTGGATCGGCTGGGCTACGTCACTGACCCTGTGCACATTATCGTCCAGTGCTGAGCTGCACAAACATCAAGTGCAGAAATCATGGAAAACATTTCTTTTTGCTCCTAAACCGACTGACGACAGGAAAGCCGAGTCGGCAAAACGTTAGCTGTATAAGCCATTTTGGATTCACCGTCACGTTCGTCTCTGCCAGCATTCTCATCGTCAGAGTCATTAGAATGTGACGTCTCACTGTCTCCACAAGAGATGTGAACACCGCCCAACGTGTTGATGTCACTTCCCGGGAAGAACGACTTCTAATCCCCGCAGTTCAGACAGGTTTGTGCTTTTTATGGTAAATTATTTAAAAATAAGCATCTGTATCGCTTAAACGTATTACATACACACATCATATGGTGTAAGGATCACCAACACTGGTACTCTATAAAACTGTTCTGGATCCGTATAATGCCTAAAATTTAATCAGTTCCTCGTTGACCCAAAACCCACATGTAGTACAAATTTCATGAAAAACTTTAGTTAACATTAGTTTTTGAGTTATCATCGTCACAGACAGACATGAACAATCTCACAACCTTCGCTCTTGGTGGATATAATAATATGATGAAAGCAAAATAAACAAACATAAAATGTATTATATTCAAGCATTTTATCTATTTTATTTCTTAGAACAGGAGGAAATCCATTTTTCATAATTTGTGCACTTTTTCTTTTCCTTGAAAATGATTTTAAAAATTTAGCTACTGTAAGGTGTCTTCATGTCTCGGCCCTTTTCTCTTTCTTGATCTTGGGTTAATAATCTCTTCAATGTCTGGTCAAATATTCCTCAAATGCTGCTCACTGCTATAAAAAGGAAGAAACAGCTGCCAACGTAAACAACAATTATGACGAAATTTTCAGGAATCTGAGGTTACAGTCAGCAGAGGCTCACAGAAACCGGACATGTCACAGTTGTTGTGTCATCATAATCTTTAACTGTTCAGTTTCAGTGAACCTGCAGCTTCAAACCCTCATTTTTGGATGACAGGAGTGAAACCTGATGTGATCCTTTGCTGGTGTAGTCCATTCACCCCATGGTTTGCCATGTTGTTTGTTCTGAGATGCTTTTCTACTCACCATGGTTGCAAAGAGTGCTTATTTGAGTTACTGTAGAATTCATGCCAGCTCAAACCAGTTTGGCCATTCTCCTCTGGCCCTCACTCAAAAATAACAAGGAGTTTCCATCTGTAGAAATACCGCACATTCAGTGTAAAGAGTCTCATACATGAAAATCTCAGGAGTTTTTGAAATATTTAAACCAACACATCTGGCACCAACATCCACGCCATGCTGCAGTCAAGGTACTCATTCAGTTGCACGATTGCAGGATAAGATCTTCAAGGCTTTAGAGTATTCTTCAGTATTTGATCCAGGACACTTAAGGATATATTTTGCTTTTGAATCCTCAGCCACAGAAAATTAGCTTTGTGATTCTTGGACATTGCAAAAAAAAAAAAAAAAAAAAAAAAGGGTTCTCTGAGGTTTTTTGGATAGATATGGTTTCAAATGCTAAGGTGTAACATAGCTGGTGTATCCAGGACTACTGTTGCCATCCCGGCAAATATTGGGAAATTTGCAAATGTGACCCGCTCCGGCATAATACGGATTAAGTCGCAAGGTGGTGTTTTGAGTAAGAGCCAAAGTACGATGAAAATGGCGTACCTGGATGAAAATGCGATATCGCCAAAAATACTTCCTTCAGAGCATAATCTTCAACATGACCAAGTTCAAATATCCATAAACACAATCTATCCATGATAAAACACTTGTTTAAGAAAGGGCCCCGTTGTTGTAAAACAAGAGAAATATCCACTTATTTTACTGATTTTCATCCTCTTTTGTGGTGGCTCAGGGTTTTTCCTTATTATCCAGATTCACTACCAGAATCCTCTCCCTACTTACAGAATCCCAGGATTCCCCCAATCATATAACACTAAACCAATGAGAAGCCTCAAAACACACACGACTCGATGTAAATAGAACTCATTTGTTGCCAGGAAGTCGCTAGTACGAGGGCGCTGATTGGTGGAGAGCCGGATTTATTTAGTGTTTGGATGTTGGGGAGTTTCAGATGCGGACGTTCAGAAACTGGTTCTGTAACTGTAATTACTATTTTCTCTAAAGTAGCATTTCCTGATTAGTGACATTCAAAGTGATGTAACTCAGTCCATTTTCATCTATAATCATGTTTTATACCTCATTTTAAATCAGATTCAATTCTCTTTCCAAATACATCAATATCTCAGTATGGCAAATTTCCTACTTAATCCGTATTATGCTGGAGCCGGTCACAAGTGAAGACCAGTCCCTCAAGCTTTTCGACAGAAGTGTCTGGAACACTTAGGGGATATGGCGGTGGAAACTGGAAGGCAAACAACCCGTCTCCTGTCTCCCATCGTCTACCTTGAAGTAATTCCAGATACAGTATGTGAGGCTTTAATCTCATCAAGGGGTTCTACTCGGAACCTTCAGTAACAGGAAGTCTGGCTGTACATACAACCTTTACGAGTTTTGTTCTAACAGACAGACTGTTTGTAGAGATTTCCCGTCATATTACATTAAGGTGTTATAATTTTCTGTCCGCAGCATTCGCTTCACCTCATTTCAGGATGACTTTAGTCAAGTTTGGTCTTTAAGGCGTTTATGTTCTGCACACGAAGGGAAAAGAGCAGGAAACGAATGTATTTCTAAGAGACTTTATTACAGGGGACAGCGAGATTATAAAGTGGTGTTGATGGTTTTCTGCCCAATTTAGAGACAGTATAAGTACAGATGGATTGAAACTTGCGTTTGGAAATTCGCAGCCATAAACTGGAAAGGGAGAAGGAAAAATACAAGAAGCTCACGGCCGTGCTGACTGCCGACAGATTGATTTTTGTCATTATTATCTTTAAGAACTGTAAAAATATTTAGTGCTCCCCCACCTCAGGGGGATCCGCATACCCTCTTAATCACCCACTACCCCTCAGTTCGTTCTCTGCTCGGCCTGAGATGAATAAAATCCCCATTGTAAGCTTTACATCCATGGAAATGTTTCCTTTATGATACTCGGTGATGTGAGGGGAAGCTAAAAGAAACCGTGTTTCCATCCTTCCTGTGCACATTATTTTAGGATCGTGTTTTTTTTTTTTCCTCTCGTCGTCGTCTTCTTCTTTGGTCTCCTCTCACCCCTCCTTTCTCTCAATCAGTGTGTGTTTCTGGCTGCCATGGCTGAAACCACATCATTTCCACGCCCACACACGGTCCTCCTTATCCTCTCTTGCGCTCTCCTAAAACCAGATGCAGAAATGAGCTGCTATATATACACGCACTTTAAACAGAGGGACCTCTACAGCACACTCCTGTTTGGGTACGAGGCTCCGTAGGGCCGCAGCGGGAACGCCAATCACTGCACGGTTAGTGCGGCTATCAAGGACCTGTTTTAAAAAAAATTAAAAAAAAAACCCTGCCACTGACTGTACCGCACTTTCCCCCTCGCTCAGCCTGCGTGTGATTGTGTACACAGAGAAGGACTGGGTTATACCTCAGAAAGGGCGACACAATCTACCAAAATAATAGAATAATATTATAAAAGGATGGAACACAAAGATCATTTACATTCATCAGGACATCATAACGTCTGAGAGTTTGGTGCCTCACTGAGGAAAAAAGTAGTTTGTACTAACATGCAGATTTTTGGGAACTTTTAATTTATACAATATGCAAATATGGAGCATGTGATGATATATTCATATAACCATATCACATAAACATGGATATACTCTGGAAAAAATCCCTGACTTATATTAGCCACATATAGCCTGGTTAATTACTTTTAATCATTTAGATTCTGCAGGTGTTTTAAATTTTCTCTACCCGTAACTTTATGTTGTTGTAATGCATATTCTGCCAAAACCACAGATGGTGTAATGATTCCTGCTAAATTAATAACTGTCTCTGGAGGTTCTGTTGGTCACTGCTGTTACGTGTCTTGAGTGTTTTCTCAGCTTTTTAAGTTAAGGGGAATTATCCACATCATTTCATGCACTGGTTTATATTTCTTACAACCAGAGCCTGACAGTACAGCTAGCTTTATTAAATACTTTAGTGTAGGGTTGATTTTAAGTCACAATTTCCCTCAAAACTACAGAAAATATACAGTACGGCAATGTGTTTGTATTCCTATAAAATATTTAACAATTTCAGGAAATAATTTATAATAAATTAGAATGTGAGGGTTGGACTACTGACGACAATTTGCACAAAAACTCACACTTGTGAAAAAAACATTATTATTAATTGTATATCATAATTTTTATTCATTCATTCATTTTCTAAGCAGCTTAGTCCTAATTAAGGTCGCGGGGAGGCTGGCGCCCATCTCAGCCGACTCTGAGGGCGGGGTACACCCTGAACAGCTCACTAGGCCATTGCAGGGCCAACACACATACAACCATTCACAATCACTCTCACACCCAGGGGCGATTTGGAACCACCAATCAGCTTACTGTGCATGTTTTTGGAATGTGGGAGGAAACCGGAGTATCCGGCTGAAACCCACGTAAGCACGGGAAGAGCATGCAAACTCCACACAGAAATGCCCCGAGCCCGGGAATTGAACACAGGACCTTCTTGCTGTGAGGCAGACGTGCTAACCACTGCACCACCCCATTATTGTAATCATCATCATCATCATCATCATCGTCTCACTCACTCACTCATTTGCCAAGCGACTTAATCCTGTTAGGGTCACGGGAAGGCTGGAGCCTATCTCAGCCAACAATGGGTGAAGGCGGGGTACATCCTGAACAGCTCGCCAGACCATCACAGGACAACACACACACACTCATTCACACTCACACCTAGGGTCAATCTGGAACAGTCAATTTGCCTAATATGCATGTCTTTGGACTGTTGGAGGAAACCAGAGTACTGGGAGGAAACATGGGGAGAAAATGTAAACTGCACACCGAAACACCCGAGCCCAGGACCTTCTGAGGTGGACATGTCAATTATTATTATTATTATTAATTATTATTATAAAAATATAACAGAATAAATTCATTTAATTGACTGATTAAAAAGTAAACTCAGTATTTATTTCTGTCAACAGGAGTCACCAGTTTAAAGAGCCTTGACAAGAACGAAGAAAACCCCCCTCATAATATATAGTGTAGAATATGGGATGTAAACCAGGCTGTAGTTAATCAGCTCCAGTTCTCTAAACATGAACAAAGAGGGAATGTTTAAAGAGGAAAAGACAGAAAAGCGCGCATTTATTCTCCGCACCAAGTTCCAAACAGACGCCTCATCTGTTCGGTGTGTGTGCGGCGCTGGTCAAAATGATAACTCAAGGATAATGATCATGACCTAATTCCTAATCATTAAGCATTCATAGATAAAGGTCATGTGACTCGCATTTCCACAAAGCATCTTCCACAGCCGGAGATGGGGCTGAAGAGTCCTGATGTGAGGATTTACTTCGTCTGTCATACGTTTAAAAGGATTCTTGAGTTTCATCAGGTTATGTGTCTTCCTGATGGGTGTAAAAGAAAAGGAATGAAAGTTTGAGGGTGTGGTACGAGACTACGCGGCTAAACCGTCCTGTTATTAAACAATATGAGATGGGCTTGCTGATAGGAAGAAGTAACTGAAGCTGCAATAACAAGCATGTTACACTTACACACCGTGTGCGTGTGTGTGTGTGTGTGTGTGTGTGTGAGAGAGAGAAAACCTGGAGGAACATGAAGGACATTTTAAAGCATCTTTAGAAGATCAGTCCTATCTTCATCTCATCCTGACTGAGGAATGTGTGGAGCTTCGACAAAATGAGTGAAAGACCTGCAGGAGAGAAACAAGCACAGAACACACCTCCACTAACACAAAACCCACCCACACACACACACACACATTCACATTCTGCTAAAAAAATAAGGGCTTGATAAGAGATTATCCATACAACAACAGTCGACCCTGATGACTGAGAAACAGCACAAGTGTGTGGTGTGTTTGTTGATGTGTCGATATAGCAACGCCACACACACAAAAGAAAAGACCCATAAGACGCACAGCGAGACAGCTGATAATAAAGTGTTTATATTTACAAAAAAATAATAAAATAAATGAATACAATATGCCTAATTCTTTCTTCTCTCACTTTTTTTTTTTTTGGGTGCACACATCTCCAGCGCCTTCACGAACACTGAGGTGAATGAAATAAAGGCATGAAAATTAGGAAGCAAATGAAAACCAGGTCTGGGAGATGATTGTTTTTTAAAACATCTTTTCCTTTATTAAATGTATTAAATTAAGGTGGAAAGGGGGGTAGGCACCCTCCAGGACTGCGTCAGTGTGCAGGAGAAGGTAAAAAACAAAACAAAACTATAACTCTGATGTGGTTACTGTTGAGATATTTAAGCGTCCACTGAATTAAATATTGCGGGATTGTATGAGTGGATGAAAAAGGTGCAGAAATGCAGATATAATAATAATAATGAAACTGAAATGATTTGAGATCGGAGCCCTGTTCAGTATTCAGTGTACTTCACAATGTGTGGTCATTCTGGTGCTTAGGGAAAAAAAAAAAAAAAGATATAAAAACTTGTGATCCAACTCATGGCTGAATGTCTTTGGTTTGACCTTCGCGACTCCTTCGAGGATTCGAGCGTAAAGTGACGTAACATGTGTTGGCTTCGGCTTTGGTAGATTTTAACAGTAGGCTCACACACACCTCGTACCGTCCTCATCCTTCAGCAGGTGTTCAACAGGGTTCGGTTGTGTAAACTCATCGGTCGGATGCGATGCATGAAAAACACGACCGTGCGCGCTGAGTGTTTGGATGGATGACGCCGATAATAAGTGAGCAAATACGTAAAGTATTTAATAGAGAGCTACTTAAAGGGTAGTAACGTCCGAGCGTCACTCTAAACCAAGGACAGGAAATAGAAAAGGCGTCTGGATCGTGTTTCACGCTTAAACAACGCCGACCTGCAATCCAGAGTCACAGTTTTAGTAGTTAAAATGGCGTCAGGGGTCAGCGAGCACATGTGGAGCAGTCATGGAGGGAGGCTTTTCCAACCCTGAGCACACTTGCACATTAGTGATTGAAAAAAACAACAACAACAACAACAAAAAAAACCCCCAACACTTTAAACAGGCTGTGGGGGAAAAAAAACAAACATAAGAAGAGTACTGAGTACAGAGCGACGGTACATCAACCACACGCTAATGCTTCTCCGAATCGGTGTTAACAGCTTTTATTTGACACTTATAAAGAATTCGAGAGACATTTAGATCTTGCATTTCTGTGTAAGATGTAGGACATTGGGGGTGTGGCCATTTTGTTCAGACGGATGTTTCCCCCTTCTCATAGACAACAATGTGTGGAACCAAAAAACAAACAAACCAAAAAACAACACCACAGAGTTCAACTCCATTCATCTCCCTTTATCAGCTAATATATAAATATAGATGTGTGTGTACATGTAGGGGGGTGGGTGGGGGTTAAGCGAGTCCAGGCAGAATTTCTCTGGCAGTGTTCTCATCGCTGAGTGAACAGACAAAAGCAACAGCGGATAAATCAGACTCTCAAAGACGAGTGCTAACCTTCACTCCTGCGCCGGTGTCACGTATTAGGAAAGATTAAAAAAAATAATAAAAATTCAGCAGATGACTGAAGGCGTGCTTGTGTGTTTATTTCCAACGATCCTCCGCGATACTGTCAAGTCCCAGACAGAGTGAGCAGAGACCTGACTGCGCACTCAACACTGATAGATAATGGAAACATTCCACAATGAAATGAGAATATGAAGGATTGAGTATTGCATTGCTTTAAAAGACAACACTAGAGAACGTTCGAGTCTTCACCTCCCCTTCGATTTGCACTTGACATCAGGGAAGGGAAGAAAAGAAAAAAAAAAAAAAGAAAAAACATCCAGAATGTAAAGCAATACCTTACGCATGATTATATGAGCAGATGTGCTTCTGACCTGTCAATCTTCCACATATGCGAAGGCACCGTAACTTAAAGTGCGACGTGTTACTTATCAAGAAAATGCAAATATGAAGAATAACGCTATATGAAAGCCCATTTGCACCACTTAAAAAAGGTGTTTCAAAAAAACAAAACAAAACGGGAATGTATCTCATTGTTCTAGTTCTGTATCTCATAATTATGGGACATCATATTTATGAGTTACTAATTCATAATAATGAGAATGTTGTCTCAGAAATATGACGTAATATCTAATTATGAGATGGTAAGTCATTATCATGAGAACCTGAGTCATGATTATGAGATAGAAAGTCATAAGATCCTACCAATTATGAGACGATCCTAATTATAAGATACGTTCTCATTGATGAGATAGAAATCCATACGATCTCATAATTATGATATACATGAGATAGGATCTCAATTCTGATATGGAAAGGCATAAGATTTCATAATTATGAGATAGGATCTTAATTATAAGATAGAAAGCTAAGCAACCTCATAACTATGAGAGAAAATTCACAGTTACGAAATACAATCTTACTATCATGATTAGAAGAATAAAAGCAATCCAATCTCAAGTACAAGATAGTCACAATTATGAGACAAGCTAAAGATTCTGAGATAGAGAGCCATACAATCTTGTAATTATGAGATGCAGTCTCAATTATGAGATAGAAAGCCATACGATCTCATAATTATGAGATAGTGTTGAATATGAGATAGAAAGCCATACGATCTCATAATTATGAGATACAGTGTTGAATAT
>JBCNYH010000024.1:5426353-5440334 GCA_039654325.1 Tandanus tandanus
TATATATATATATATATATATATATATATATATATATATGTGTGTGTGTGTGTTTTTGGGGATTCGTTGTCTGGAGACCATCAGAGAGAGAGAGAGAGAGAGAGAGAGAGAGAGAGAGATGAGCAGATGTTATGGTTTCACTCATACTGATGGACTTAACGGACTTCTCCTTTAATACTGTGCTTGGCCGTTTCGCCTCAGTGTGTTTATGCGTATGGGAGCGAATTGTAAACACTAGGGACTCAAAGCAGTAACTCAGTAGAGGGTAGGGTAGGTATGTGAAGAGAGACAGAGTCAGGAGAAGGCTGATGTAGGAACGACCCCCGAGAGGCTTGTTCAGCTGTGCCCGACGCTGATGTGCTGATGCTCATCACAATTTACACTCCAGCTCCTTCCTGTCCTTCCTGTCTGGTGTCTGGAAGTGCGGGTGTAGATGCACGCTGGTGTCCTTCAGCTTGTAGTGGTGAGACAGAACGCAGGACTGGATTTCCCAAAAAAGAAAAAAAAAAAAAAAAAAGGGAGGAGGGGGGAGGGAAGTAAAAGAGCGTGGCGTGTTCAACATGACTCCTCTAGCGCGTTGACGACCTGCTCCAGGATGTCGGGGCAGTGGTCTGCGATCTGCTGCAGGACCGAGTTGGCGTACTCTTGTAGCTCGGCGCTCTCTCGCTCACACTGCTCCAGCTCTGATTCCAGCTGCAGGGGAAAGGAGAAGAACATCAGGTTCTTTCGCTCGGATCACTGTTAGCTTGCACTATATAAACTAACAGATAAGAAATAAAAGTTTCGCTTTGTAAGTAAGACATAAACCCCTCAGGGACATGCTGCTACAGGAAAATTATCAACGACCTGAGGTGGTGTGACGTGTTCACCACATTCCCAAGCTGATTACTTTCCAACAGCAGCATGTTCCAGAGTTTTGTTCCTTTTACACTACAGAGTTTTGGTGGTGATTATGACTTTTTTTTTTTGAATTTTTCTCCCTAATTTAGTCATATCCAATTCCTACCCATCAAATATTGCCTTCCCTATCACACAACCACCACCAACCAGGGAGGGGCGTAAGCATACGAATGAGCTCACAAATGCCCATGATTGGCTGGTGATCGCTATGAGTGACAGGGAAGTGAGTGCATGCCATCCCTCCCTCCCTCAATCCGGGATAATGATTTTTAATTAATTAAAGAACTACTTAACGCGAATAATACTTAACGCAAAATAAAGCTACAGCCAAGAGAAGAGGTCGTTCCCTCAGTGGTCAGTTGCACAATATACAAATATTATAATATAAAAATAATAAATATAATATAAAAATTTGCAAAAAACCCCCCCAAAAAACCCAATTCGCATCAGTTGCTTTTCTATCACACCTCTAGTGTGATCACCCCCTTAGACTTGGGTACCCTAAAGTGTCCACATCCACAATAATATTAATTACCTAACTGAGTGTTTCCCTGAGGCCAAACTGAAAGACGTGTCACCGTCATTTACCATATACAGAAGGGGACCTAACCTCCATACATGGGGCACCCCGCAAGTGCAATGCATTTCTTTGGGACCTAGGGAAGACCGCGTAGGTCCTTCCCTGGTAAGGTTGTGCTGCGGTCGACTAAAGCCAGATTCACACAGGAGTCGCCGAGTGATAACTGTTCATGCCAAGTCAATGATCGCCGGTGGAATTTGCTGAAACGACATGAAGTGGGCGAGCATGGAGTTTAACTTGAGCTAAACTTTCATGCCAGCGCTTTGAGCGTTATCTAATCAGAGCTTAAAGAGACCGTTGACTGACAGATGTCCCTAAACATTCGCTTTTATAGGCCGTGTTAAATAGGCGATTTTGCGTGCAGTTCAGTGGCAAAGCGATTCACGTGTGAATGTGGCCTAAAGCACGGTTTGATGTGCTCAGAGCCTGTGCATATTATATTCTACAGTACTTGATATGCTGATTATAAAATATTTAGATAATATCCAGAAATTACAACAGGACGTGCACCTATAAACCCAGAATCCCCATCACGTTCGTGTGTTTATCTAATCCACTCTGCATGCTAGCTCAACAGCAGCAGGTTATTACATCATTCTAGCTTCCTGTATGAGTGGAACAGTACTGCATGTAGAAGAAACACATTAGCAACACCAGTAAAAGAAAAAGACTGATAATTGAAAAATATTATGTACATGTAAAAGTGTTACGGTCATTTAAAGCATAAAATACAGTTTGGATAAATCAAGCCTCCTTGTTAATAAGGTCAGTCAGGTATAACACGTGAGGGGAAAGGATTTTTTTCCCCTTCACAAATTTTCACTGGTCTTTAGCGCAGTAATCCCTTCTGCCCCACTGTGAACACAGAAACCCATCTGGGTCAAAGAGAACTGAAAAGAAGTCAAGTGCACTATAAAGTTCTGAGCTCAGAGGAGACCGTGAAAGTGTCTGTGTGCCGAAAAATGTGAGCGAGCACAGATGAGGTGCAAATAAAATTAAAAAAAAGAGAGTGTGAGAGAGAGAGAAAGAGTATGAGGGAGAGAGTAAGAAAGGCAGCGAGAGAGAGAGACAGTGAGAGAGAGAGACAGCTAGAGAGAGAGAGAAAGAGAGACAGCGAGAGAGAGAGAGAAAGAGAGACAGCGAGAGAGAGAGAGAATGAGAGACAGCGAGAGAGAGAGAGAGAAAGAGAGACAGCGAGAGAGAGAGAAAGAGAGACAGCGAGAGAGAGAGAGAGAGACAGCGAGAGAGAGAGAGAGAGAATGAGAGACAGCGAGAGAGAGAGAGAGAAAGACAGCGAGAGAGAGAGCGAGAGAGAGAGAAAGAGAATGAGAGACAGCGAGAGAGAATGAGAGACAGCGAGAGAGAATGAGAGACAGCGAGAGAGAGAGAGACAGCGAGAGAGAATGAGAGACAGCGAGAGAGAGAGAGAGAGACAGCAAGAGAGAGAGAGAGAAAGAGAGAGCGAGAGAGAGAGAGAATGAGAGACAGCGAGAGAGAGAGAGACAGCGAGAGAGAGAGAGAGAAAGAGAGAGCGAGAGAGAGAGAAAGAGAGAGCGAGAGACAGAGAGTTCAGGAAGGTGTGAAGCAGCAGTCGGCTGGGTGACGATACTCTTCTCCTTCACCTGTTCTGACTGTGTAAGTTCCCGTTAACACCTAATCATTAAAATGCTGCTGGAAAGGTCTGTCTCTGCAAAGTGCATCACTTTAAACCATTATAACACGGTTCTGCGCTCAGAATTCATTTTACCATATTTAATTTTCCACTCGTTAAAACAAGCTGGGGCTCAAATTTGAGTATTTAATTTTTTTTACTGCATCTCATGCACTAATGATAATCACAGGTAAAAATGTCATTAATACTCAGAGCTATTTTTCCACATGACTCCTACAGCGGCTCGGGCCGAGACAGGAAATTGAAGGAGGATGATGGCCAGAGATGTGCCATGCCAAGCGGTCTAGAAAGTATGCTATAGCAGGAGCAGGTGCCACTGACGAGATCTTTCTCTCTCTCTCTCTCACTCACTCACACACACACACACACACACACACACACATTCACACACACACACACACACACACAGGTGTGAGAGAGGCCTATTAACCATCAGCATACTAACACAAAGTAACAGAATAATGCTGATATATCAATGCTATTATTATTATTATTATTATTGTTATTAATTATTTAATCTATATGCTGAATATACAAATAAAACTGTAAAACATAAAATATGTACATGAAATTAAAAATTCTAAAATATTTCTAAAACAGGAGAAATAGCTGGTAGGGTTTATCATTATGTGATTTGAATAGTTACTCTCAGCTAACATTCTCCTGAATTAACCCTTAGTGGCTGTTTCTGTGTTCTTCAAGTCTGCAGATTCTGGTCTCGGGGATTCCAATAATTGTGAGGCTCCAGTCCTGAACACGCTGGAGCTGGAGCGTAAATAAAGAATAAAGGGAGGGGATGGTACAAATCTAAAAACAATTTTTGTGCTAGAGAGTCACCAAAATTCTAGCTAGGCAAACTAGTTGTTTAGTAGGGAAGCAAGCTAGCTAGTTAGGCCATTCAGTTTTTATTCCTTGTTTCGCGCATCCTCCAATGTTAATATTCGCAATTTCTAAAAAAACCCCAAAATTAATAAAATTTGGAAAAACATATTTAATTCCCGCCAGTCAACCGGACCTTTTTTTTTTTAGTGCCAAGCCGGTCCTTTCATCGCCCTCTCGAGAAAGCAGTTGCAACTCCATCATGTACATCTGCGCATGCGTACTACGGAAGTGTCGCCGCGCCTAGCCACTGTTTCAAATCCAGAGATCTACAAACATCAGGTACGTGAGACTGAAGTGATACTACTGACATGTGTGACAGCAGCATCAAAATCTACCTCGGGGTCCTGTCACTTTTAATCCCTCCCTTAGGGGCGAGGTGAAAGAGGAGGTGCATTGAAAGGATTTTTAGGGCAACCTCCTTTTTGAATGTTTTGGAAAACGTAAATAAGAGCTTAAAAAAATTAGCTAAGATATTAAAACAGTTTCCATAGTATAGGTGTAATTTAAAACATAAGTTGTAATTTTAAAAAATGTTATATTTATATTATTTTTTTTGTAGTATTATATATTATATATAGTTGATATATATTTACTGTATGTTATTTAAAGCTAAATATTATATAAGTTATATTTCAGTATTTCCAATAACTTTTTAAAATAAATTTACTTAATGATATATTGACACTTTTTAAGCATAAGAAACAAAAACATAATAATAATAATAATAATTATTATTATTATTGCGGTTGGTTATTATTATTATTATTATTGTTGTCATTGTTATTATTTTATCCCACAGAACCCATGTCCTAACTTTCACTTGCAGTTCTGGCTTCAGTGAAGAATTTTACTTCAGTGTATCGCTCATTACTCAGACTTTACCCAGCAGGACCTTTAGGATATACACCCCACATTTTCCCCAAAGATACCTGGGCCTCTGTGCACAGGCGAAGATCTGATGTGCTACAAAACCTTTAAATTGCCTTTCAGATCTAAATGCAGACCAACCGTCCGAAAGCCAAAAACTCTCCACCCACAGAAAGCAGAGTATTTTGTGAAAAACCCACAAAGCTGTTTTCTTTGGCTCGCCCAAATTTAAAAAGGTTGATGACAAAGACATCTGTAACAATAACGAGAGCGCATATTCATACATCATAAAACGCACTTCCCCTTTATGCATTTTCTTACGTGTGCCTGGATTGAATGACTGATTCATAATTAATAAAACAAAGCATGCTTTTGGTGGTTTAGATGGCGCAAAGCAATGCTACCTGTCAGGCCATTGTTTGTACAACTGCAGGGCAAACACGCCTGGCCAGCAGTGAGAATGACAAGCATCCAACCCTGATACACAGAGCTAGCGCTAATGCTACGCTCCGCTTGCTCAGGCTCCGGGGGTGGGGGCAAGTCCATGACGGATATGCCCGGGAAAGACTTTCCATATCTGGGCCTCTGAGCCAAGACGAAATGGGGAAAAGATTAAATCCTTAAGAATAAAACTAGGCCAAGACTGGAAAGGGGCAATCAGGATCTAAGTGGACCTGCACGAGTTTATATAAGGATACAAACTTCGAAAAACGGCCAAAACTCCATGCTTAGTGTCAAATTTCCAACGCTCATGTCCATCCTCGATACATCAAACGACCGAAAGCACAGCGTAAGTATAGACTCTGACATACTTTTAAAGCTTCAAGCTTCAGGTCTATGGAAACGGTCGCTAGCCCGTATTCAGAATTCATCTTCAGGCCTCACTAACCCTTGGGAACATGGGACACGTGGGAAAATAAAAGACACAGAAGAGAGCAGCCGGTATAGTGGAGAAAGTAAGCATGGTGTTATGTGAGGAGGATTAATGAGGCTCATCGGGGGTGTGTGCGCGATATGGTGCTCAATGTGAGGGATGCAGTCATGCTGTCTGTCTAAGCTCCATTAAGAACACAGAGCAGGGAACTGGAGGAGGTTTGGGGCTCAGAGCTACCTTAAAAATCTGAGGGGGGTTGGGGGGAGGATGGTTGAGAGGGGATATCCCACTGGTAGAGCTAGAAGGCACACAGCGGTAGTCATTAATTGTGAAAGAGTGGAGGTTTTTTCCCCCCACCTAAAAGCCACCTGATTCACTCACCTGTTACCTAGCTGATAAATCACCAACCTTCTGAGTACTGAGTGGAACTGATGACCCTTGCTGGACTTTAGCCTATTTAAAATTGGGCTGGGGCATGTACCGAACATGCTAAAGGAGCTGGCAGTGCTCCTGAAAAACAACTTACATACATGTCTTTCATAGGAGCATAACAACACCTCTTGCCACGTCTTATCCACACGTCATTACCCTGGACATTACTGCCAGTCCATTACGAGGCCAACACACCTGCAACTATTCACACTCACACTCATATGGAACAGCCAAATAGAGTAGTGTGCATGTTTTTGTACTGTGGGAGGAAACCCACACAAGCATGGGGAGAACATGCAAACTCCACAGAGAAACACCCTCGCCGAGCCCAGGACGTTATTGCTGTGAGGCGGAAATGATAACCACTAGACTGCCGTTCCACCCTTTAAAGTTATACTTTATGTATAATGTAAAACTGTGAAAGTTAAAATTAAGTTATGAATTTGCGTTAAAATAACCATCTGAAAGTTTTCTGAAATTAGAACTAGGACTCTAAAATCCTAAGCAGGGTAAAACTGTAATCGGATGCATTTATACTGCACATTCATTCCGCCGACTCGGACAGCAGTCTGTACATCATGTTGTGATTTATTTTACATTCCTGGTGCATTCCGAAACAGGTTTCCCAGCCTTGGTGTACATGTGTTGAATAAAGTCAACACTGTTACAATAATACACAGTTAATTTTTTCTGAATGTTTGAAGACTCAGTAAATGAATCATCCCTTTGTTTAGTGGTGAAATGGGTTTTATATTCCGAGCATTGTTTTAATCATTAGCTTTTTCCTCACGTGCATTACCTCAGCTCGATTTTTAACGGTTATGCTACTTGGGTTTCGTTCTTATCCCGACATCCTCAGGTGTTGTTTTTATATTCCCCGAAAGAAAAGCCCGTCACAATGTTGGTCTGCATCGCTTAAAAATACGAACTTGCTACGGTTACTGAGAATGAAAACCCTAACGTATATCGGCTGATTCTCAATTAGCGTCCTTGTCTGTACTTTGGTTCTGGCGGACTTGTGAAACGCCATCGGTTATAGCTCAAGTACTGTTCTAGTTCTAGCCGAGTACAGTCCGAATATCCGGAAGTGTTCTTGCTTCTCCTGTTTTACAGAGGATGCATCAAGTCGTGACTTCCGTGGACTTAGGACCACCGCGTATCCCAGAATGTATTTCATAACAATCAGCGTAACTGTGTAATTTATGTCCAATTTAGTTTTTCACTGATGTGTACCGGTATTGGTGATCCTTACAGCATAATTAGTGTGTATGTAATACGTTTAAGCAATACAGACGCTTATTTTAACATAAATTACTATAAAAAGCACCGAACTGGTCATTTTATCCCATGGGTTACTAGCGTGGGAAGTGACATCAACACACTGGAGACAGTGAGACGTCACATTCTAGTGACTCTGAGGATGAGAACGCTGCCAGAGATGAGCGTGACGGTGAATCCAAAATGGTTTACGCAGCTAATGTTTTGCCGATTGTTAGCAAATGCTCCCTTTACTTCAGTTTAGTTTCGTTTCATGTCTGCTGTCAAAAATAACAACAATCTCCCGCAACTTTTTCCTTCCACTGGTTTTTTTATATGTACGCCACAGATCCTGGATATTATTTATTGATATTTATTAATATCTTAAAGTGAAATGACAAGAGCTAGGCTTGTTTAATATTCTATTTATTATAAATATACTTTACAGTGAAGAGCAGCGGAGGCTCAGTTGTTGAGGCTCTGGCTTACTGATCCAAAGGTCGGGGGTTTAAACCCCGGTACCACCAAGCTGCCACTGTTGGACCCTTGAGCATGGCCCTAAACCCTCAATTGCTTAGTTGTATAAAAATTTTAACTATGTAAGTCGTTCTGGATAATCTGCCAAATGCCATAAATGTAAATGGAACTGGAGGGCAAACAGAAACAAATATGGCATTAAGTATGCTGCTGTTCCGACTACCAAATGGCCCCCCCAGTGCTCCTCAGAGTTAGTACAGGAGTATGAACTTGGTATTGAGAAACAGCCATTGTTTACTCCTCTACTTTGGAAGTGATGCAATTACTTTACTTAGCAATTTATTCTTTGTAAATAACTTAGCAGACCCCCCACCAACAACATATGTGATTATAATAGCAAATTAGTTCTCAGTATTTATGAATAGTGAAGTTCAAAAGTAAAATGTTTATTAATCCAACAGAACGCTGGAACTTTGAGGTTAATTACTACAAAGCTGAACATCCGTCAGTTGGAAACAAGCACCGTTTTTTTTTTTGCATTAGACACTGATTAAGATGAGAGTTCAGGCATGAATGACTTTCAAAGGAGAATTTCCACTGACAATGTAATTCATTCTAGCATTAGTCCAAGACCTCAACACAACTCAGTAAGAGGAGTTAAAGAGAACGAGCTCATCGGTGTGAGCTACAACGCAGCCAGGCTGCTGCCGCTTCTCCCCGTTTTACTATGTCTACTTAGTAAAGATCCTCTGAAAAAACAGAGCAGTAAAGATAACACGGAGCTTTAGATAAGGAGGAGGACGTATCTGTCTCATTATCAGCCTCCCAAACTGGTTTCCTTTCTCAGCCTTGACCTGAAACTCCGAGGTGGGGAGAAGAGGAGAGAAAAATGGGGAGTGGAGCAGAAAGAGAGGATGTTTTTCGGTGTGTGTTACTCCGTTATCATAGCGGGTTCTTATCGGGTGTTATCACACCTTTACTGCTAGGGCGCTCTCTGAGCCCCAGATAAACCGCAGCCGGATTATAATGAGAGCAGCAAGAACTCAACTCACACTACAGGATGAACAGGTACAAGAGAGGGATGGATCAGAAAGATCCTTTTACACTTCGCTTAAAATGGGATCGCACGCAACGCCTGGTAACATCCAATATCTCCGGCATGAACGGGTCTTTCTGCTCTTCCAAGCCGTTGTCCCCATGTTACTCATCACGCCTAACCTTTCACCCCTCCATCCCTCCTTCTGGCCCTGACTTACATTTGTCGTTCCACCTCACTAGCCCTTCACACTACCCCAGAGAGAGTGAAATAAAGGAGAAGAAAAAGAGAGACATGGATATAAATTAGGCCGCGAGCTGAGTGCTCCCCTGGCAAGGTGGTTAAATCAGAGGGATAAAGATGACGGCTATGGGCAAGCCTTGTCCTTGGCTGGATCCAGACTGAGTTTCCATCAGTGCCAGGATGGAGCCAGGGAAAAAAGAGGGGGAGAAAAAAAAAGAGAGAGACAAGGGGCTAGGCCTAAAATCTGCAGATCTGCTAAAGCAATCAAATCTCTTTCAATAAATCTGCATAAAGTAAAAAAAGATGACAGACTTTCCCCTAAATGTGACAAGTACAAAAGCAATGATTCTCCTGGTAGGAAATGCGCTTTTCACTTCGGCAAAATTAGACGCTCGTTTCAAAGGAGGGGAGGATTTGACCGCGTAAATTACTTGCTTTTAAGAAAATCCCCTAAAAAAGCTTCAAGTGCCCCTTCAAAACCCCCCCCCCTTTCAGTAAACTGAGATGAGGTCACTGCAATCTTCCCTCATTCTGCTGAAATCCCCTCTCCCCAAGCCAGAGCGCTATTGCTCCCCAATGGAGCTCCCTTTCTGGTGCTGGAGTGGAATTTCTCCCTAGGGTGTCTCTTACAGTCTGACACCATCTCCCAAACGCCACCAACTCTCCATCGTCCAAGGTCGGGCCAGCTCAGGTGCACGGGGTTAAGGGTTAAAGGTGAAGGCGTGTACTCTAATGGAAAAGTCAGATTACTACCTCACTACACGTGAATGGATAAGGATTGCAAGGTGATCTCCAAACACGTGAACATTACAAGCACATCTTTTGTGTGTAGCAGGATTTAGCTGTGTGTTAAAATCCTAAATGAAAAGTAATCACTTGGGTGCTCTTAGACAAGCTGTGAGATTTACAAGGAACACTTGCATTTATTATTGTTGGGGAGGCATCAGTCCAAAGGTAGATGAAGTAGGAATCTGTTTTGTAAACCTGCATTATATCGTAAGTGTTCTGAGCACCTCTGATGGAATACGTGAGAAGGACGGGCTTCCATTCACGGAAAGCTGGTCGTGTTGAAAATTAAACTTGGATCAATTCAACCATTGCAACCATGAAGGCCTTCCTGATATAAAAATTTACATGGAACAGCGACTGCCACGTATGATTGCAGTTACTGCAGTTATACGTTTTTACATGGAGATTTTGTCCCCTTTTAGCTAGAAATACCCCAAAAGACAAACAGTGCAAAGAGACCATCCTATTTTTTTTAAGTTTGTAAGATTCAGAGTTTTTAACATCTGGGAAATTCTAAGTTAATAATTTCTCCTCTTGAAGGACGGACATTTGAATAACCTCCTTAACTCTGCTCTCCACACTGATCTCTCTTTCCACTCTTTATTCTTAAACTATGCATTGGACACTAGTCTAACCTTAACGACTCTCCCTATAAGAGCAGAGTGGACTCGGCTGGGACTGGACTTTGCCCTGACGGTGAACGGTTGTGGTTGGTGCACTAAACAGGACCGACCGCATCTGATTAGAAATGCCTGGAGAATGAGGTTCAGGCTGATCTGTGCAGACCATCAATCAAATCTAATTGTGTTTCTGAGCTAATGTGGCCAGGAGTGGGCGCGAAAGTTGCACCCGATGCCAACCACAATGCTGGATGAGGTCGAACCGTTTGGTGGAGGCAGTTTGGGCCGAGTTTTGAACACAATCACAAACGAAAGACTGGTCTGCAATAACTTTAACACACATGCCCACCACAAAATGATGAAAGTCCACTTTCTCTAACTTTTTCGCTGATTCGGAGTCGGAGCTGAAGGCATATGCTTGCGTCCATGATTGTGAAGAAGCATTTTTCAGCAGTGATTTCACGTTTTTACAAATTCAACCGCTCTCAGTGTGGACGGAACGGCACAAAAAAGCTTTTCATTGATGCTAAATTGTTTCGTATTAAAGCTCCACCACTGACCAAACTATGTTTTTTATGTTGTAATTGAAATTTAAAACCAGATGGATTATATTTTGGATTGAATGACGGCCTGACCTGAAATTAAATTAAGATTTCAGACAAAAGGAAGAGAGAGACAAAACAGAGAAACATCACGCTATAAAAGGTGTTTTAGTATATATTATATGGAAACACTAGAAAAACACACTAAAACAAGATTTATGATTTATTTTTCAATTTTAATTCGTGATAATGACGACGCTGTCTGCCCCAGGTGACCCTGACAAACTGTGCTTGTCCGTTAGTTTAATTCAAGCATTATCCACTCGGAATAACGGGTTTAGTTCCTGAGACAGCGGACCTGATCTGATCGCTCAGTTCCCGTGTAGTATATACATGTACTAATTTACATTAGGAACATTTTCAGGAAAATGTATTGTTTAAAAAATATGGACATGAACTTTGATGTATTTTTAATTATATGTCTCCATTTTGCTGTAATTACAGCTTGGACTCAACACCATCAGAGTAAGAGATAAGACCCGAGAAAACCTGACCTTGTACGAGGTAGTTAACATGTATATAAAGGTAAATAGAGACACAAACAGAACAGAATTTTGAATGTTAAATACTTCCTGTTCTTTGTTTTTATTCTGCCAAAAATCCTAAACTATATTTATTTATTGCTTTAAATTAATACAAGTTGCTATTTTTTCCCCCGGTGTGGCCTCAGACTGTTGTTGTTACATAAGTGGAATTTATCTGTGCAGCACTTTTAATCATACAGTAAAGCTCCAGAGCACAGTGTATTCTGTAAAGATGTGCCACTCGTACGGTTAATGTAACACATAGGCCTGTATTGGGGATTGGTTTTAATTATCCATGTGCTCATCTTATATGTTCTGTAGTACACTGATGTGACCAAAGTTGATTGGCTGGATGGATGGATGAATGAACATATGAATACCTTCTCTCGTTTGAAAGTTTTACCAGATGGCTGGGTCTTGACATTTGAAAGTCAGTCAAGGTCAAAGTTAATTGTCCCATTTCCAAGTCCATACATGGTTTCCTATTAGTGCTCCATAGTAACGGCATGTCTATTGGCACTCGTTTTTAAGTTATAACACCATCACACACTATCTCCAAAAATGTGTTACCTTGTCCTTTCAGCCAGACCTTTCATAGTGAACTCATTTTTGGGACATGGGCAGAGTATTGTCCCCACCAAGTTTGGTGAAACTCCATGCAGAGGATTCTGTTCAGAAACAGACGGACTTACAGATGCCGGTGATTACGATACCTCAGGCGAAAGGGCGTTTTGGGTGGAGGTAAAGCTAGACTTTTTAGACTGATTAAGACTGATCATATCTGCAGAACCAGTTGACAGAGCAGCCCTGGTTATTCTTCCTGCCAGTCATCAGCTCCTCAGTCTTCACAAGTTCCTGAGCCGCTAGTAGCTCTTTCAAAGAACTTAACAGCTCACTACACATGTGTAAAAATCTATTACTCAACCATGGAGGTTCATAAATGTCTCCTCTTAAGTCCGACTAATGGTTTATATTAAAATGATAGGCCCTGTGTGTGCCTTGGCACAGCTAGAACGCCTGCTGACAGGCTAAGCCAATGACAGCAAAAAAACCTGAGACAGAACTCGGGTGAAGGGGAGGAATTCATAAAAAGATCCAAAGTGACATTTCCCATGTTTAGCTCGGCCTGATACAGCCGTCAGTGCGGAGACGTGAAGTGGATGTGAAGGCTGTTGTTCAGAACAGACAGTAGGTATTATTCAGCCACACAGCGACATCTTTATCACCTGAGGACTGATGACCAGCTTCAGGATATTTTAGTGATGATGACTTCATGTTCTTGTTTAATAAGAAATAGTGTAAGTAGTGCTGATTTGGATACGGTGGTATATTCGCCCAGCTACAGTGAATTTAAAGACAGTTTCAAGCCTCTTGCTAGCTTCTCATCCGCTCGCAAATATTTTTACATCAGTGGAAATAGGTTTGCTGAACATGTAATATAATGCACAGTTCACTGCGGCCTTGTTCTGCCATGTTTACTCCCATTTCCTGCCTGTTTAAATTAGCCTGCATTTACGCTGCCCAGGATTCATGGGCCTGTCAGCCAGCAGCTGGCCACAACAGGCATCCGGCAACAGACTGCACTGGGAACAGTCACGTACCTACCACCGCAGCTCACAACCGCTCGCCCAGGGTGTCACTTTCACACCAGATTCTTTTATTTATTTATTTATTTATTTTTTAAATAAAGACTTTTATTTCAAGCAAATAATAAAACAAACCTTAAAACCGCTTCATGTTTCTCTTTATTAAAAAAATACCCCCACAGCAGACAGGATGTTGGTAACCTGTAGAGTGAGACTCTCTCCATTAAGTGTTGCTGTTTTCAGTACATGGATAGTGACAGAACATCTCAGGCAGAGAGAAATGTTCATGTTATCACTCAGCTATAGAAGCTACATGCAGTGAAATGAAAAGCTGGAGCAGGAGAAGCTCTGTTGGTTGTCATGACACTGATATCCATCATAGTTTCTCTTGGACTCCGTGTGATGCATGATATAAAGAACCTTATTCACTTAAAGCAGCTTTCCTGATTTGATCAAAGTAAATAAAATGGATATGTAGCTTCAACTTGTCCAAACCAACTCTTCCAACAAGAGAAAGAGACAGAAAGAGAGAGGGAAAGAGAGAGAAAGAGAGAGAGAAAAAGAGAAATAGAGCAAGAGAGAGAGGGAGAGAGAGAGAAAGGCAGAGTTGGAGAGAGGAAGAAAGGGTGAGGGAGAGAGA
>JBCNYH010000024.1:5458871-5485177 GCA_039654325.1 Tandanus tandanus
ATATAGCGTATTAGCTTCTATGTTATTATTATTATTATGTTTTGGATCAATTTTTTACTTTTTAATTTTACTTATAATATAACTTATCAGTAATTTAAGCAGAAAATTCCCTCATTGGGACTCAGCATTCATTCCAGCCTGAAATTGGTGTATATGTGTAACTGCAGATGGTCAACAAGGTCATATTTTTCAAGATTATTAAGCTTGTACACAGCTATACAATATGGTCAAAAGTATGTGGATACTTGACCATCACACCCATATGAGGTTCTTTTCCCACACTGTTGTCACAAAGGTAGAGGCACACAAATATTAAAAGCGTCTTTGCAGATCACAGTATGAAGATATCCCTTCATTGCCCACAAAATAAGGTACACGAAAACATGGGATGGTTGATGTCATGCAAAGGGGGAGGAGGACTACATCTTTCATGGGATGTTCAACAAACCCACATGGGTGTGATGGCTTGAAGCCCACATACATTTGGTTACACAGTGTAAAGACTGGTTACCACCGGGCGTGGCTGTGTTACGTACCGTCTGCGACGCAGTCACCACAGCTGATGGCGGCCACTCTGGACAACGCTAAAAATATGTGCCTGGTCTATTTTTGCCACACTCAAGCCATGCAACCAGGCAGGAGGTGCAACGGCAAAAACATGACATAATTGGAAAGACAAGACTTGCCATTTCGCCCTGCGATGGCCTGGTGAGCTGTCCAGGGTGTACCCTGCCCTCGCCCGAGAGTCAGCTGAGATGGGCGCCAGCCTCCCCACGACCCTAATTAGGATTAAGAAAATGAAATGAATGAATGAGACACGCCATTTCTGAAATGCTCCTGGTGTGGAACAGAGCGGTGCTGAGGACGGAGCTAAACTGTGTCGCAGACAGGACGTCACACAGACGTGCCTGGTGGAAACCAGGGTTTAGTGTATAAACAATATCAGATGATTCGTGAGCTGTGGGTAGAGTGACTGAGACCAAGATTCACTGACGACCAACTAAGAGTGACTTGCAAAGTCGGTGCCATTGTGAGAGCAGGGTAGATTTAAGTTTGGGTTAGAGAATGAATGTATGTCTTGGCCAATCAGGAGCTTTTGGGTCTGTTAGACTACGAGAATCCATTCTTGCTCAGGGGCCATGTTTCAGTTCTTGTACACACTCCTGACACGTCTGCCCACCCTGCTGTAGTGGGACATTAATGCATCATGTTCACACAAAACTCCCATGAGCACTTCAGACGAGACGGCCTCTGGAACATCTCACGACAGAACGGAAGGCGAAAAAGGAAGATGAAACTACCGCTTTCATCCTGAGGTCGGGGGGGACTTCCCCAGTGTAAGCAATCATCACCACGAGACGCCTGTGGAGAGGCAGGGAAAATAACCCGGAGAGAACCGGATGAAGAAGCCCCTTACATAATCAGGACAGGGGCAGATGCATGTAACAGACCCACAGAGGTGCAGAGGGTATAAAACATGACCCTTTACACCATGCACTGTCTCAAGAGACAGGCAGGATTTAGATCTGGATGAAGTGAGTGAAAAGCTCAGTAGGACAGAAACACATACAGCTAAATTGTGCTGAGTGACTGACACACACACACACACACACACACACACACACACACACACACACACACACCCAACATAAATTAAGGTTTCAGCATAGCTTAAGGCTTAATGCTACCTCCTACACATGGATGTATATGCCCGTTGAGTGGCAAAGCCTGACAACAAGCATGAAGCACACATGGCAGATCTCGCAGAACTGAGTTAGTCAGACCGTTGAGAAGAGTCTTACTCTTGGAGGAGGAGTTATAAAAGGAATGGGATAAGCAGAAGCAGAGTGATGACACCATGAAATAAATGTGAGAGTGGAAGGAAGACTGAGTGAACAATATGAAAAAAAGAGGGTGTAACCCTTCAGCTCTCTCTCTCCACCTCCATTCTTCTTTATCTCTCACGCTCACGTTGTCCATGGACGGTTAAGTGCTAAGTAAGCTGGGGGATTTAGCATGAGTGTTGAACAGATGAATCGGGGGGCTTGGCCTGAGTTATTGCTTTCTGATCTGCCAAAATCACACCAGATTCATGTCTCCACGGTGGTGGTATGAGGTGGGGGGCAACAGGCGTTCCGTACACATGCCTGGAAGGAATTAGAGACTGTTGACAGGATGAAAGTTTATTAGTAATACGCAGTGATGTGGAGGAGACTGTAGAGGTATAAGCGCATGTATAATTACTCAGGTAAGGCAGTTTTTAACTCTTAAAGCTAGCAACTCTGATTCAGGTGTTAGCCGACTCGGTACTTGTGTTGGAATTGATCTTGGCTAACTTGCTACTTGACTCGGAGTTTCGACTAGACTCCTAATTTTAGACTGGATAAGACCATGAACAAAATCTCAAATAAATTATCAGTCAAGCTTAAGGCAGTAAGTAGATCACACCTCATATTTTCTGTGTGATTCGTATGACTAAATTCTTGCGGCATTCTTCTCACGTAGCTTTCGGTGCTGTTGGGTTTGGTACGGCTTTGAATAATACGGATAATGCCAGAACAAACTGCACCAGCAAAACAACTTCAAATTCTACAATTAAATATCACTTTACAACAGCTCAGATACTTTGCATAAGAAGGCACTTCAGTCATGGAGGTCTGAATATCTGAATGCTCTAATCTGATTGGTTATTCACACTTTATTCACTTTTGAAAGCTGGGATACAATCAGAATCAGAATCAGAATCAGGATCAGGATAGTTTATTGATCCCGGAGGAAATTGTGTTTTGCGCTTTCTGAAGCAACAAGTAAAAAACTTTTTTAAAAGTGAAAAAGTCTTTCGCTTAAAAAACTGGTAAATAAACATACTTGGCAATCTGCAATGACAGACAACGGCCTCTTCCTGTAAAAGGTGGAGGTTCTGGGACACGGTTCATAAGCAGAGTTTCTAAAGCAGGGCTTAGGAGGCTAGCTAGCAAATAGAGTTGCAATACGTTTGTTACTGATAAGATTGCAAATCACTTTACTGTTTGACAAGGTGGTTACCAAAGAAGCTTTAGCTAATATAAAGGCTTAACTCAGGCACTACCTGAAAGCGCCCCTGATAGATTTCTCTATTGATAGGGGTCCAAGTCTGGATTTGCTTTTCAGAACCTTTTGTTTAAGTAGCTGATCTACGCTTTTTATCGATTTTTATCATCTGTGTTTTGGTTTAATTATCCATTTAACAAGCTTTTGATTTTGGTGTTTGTTCCATGAACATTTATTTTCCTGCTAGTCTCTTCACCTGCCTCTCTGATTTAGATTGCGTGCTTTTTTTATTTCCAACGCTAGTCTGAGTGGTGGGGTATGTTTTATGTTTTCTTGGGTTTCAGTTTCGTTATTAATAATTAATCGTTGTTTTGTTGTCGGTTATTAGCATTGTTGCATGTTTGTCATCATACAAGCCAGCGATACATACCAGCCAATCAGCAACAACTCAGCGGCATGGCAGTTTCCTGTGGTGGGCACTTGCGGACACAGAAAGGAAATGGGACATTCATTGAAGCCATTATTCCATGACTAGGGTGCTCTGCTCGGGAGCTTGGCTACAAATATTCTCCTAAAATAGCTAAAAAGTCTAATTAAAGACTTTGGAACTGGTGTGCACTTTTAAGACTTAAGATTTAACCTGAGGAAAAACAAACACACTAACTAAAAACTAAATGTGGTTAGGCGTTTCATTAAAACAGCAGAGTGAAGCATAAACAGCACTATTTACTACTCATGTATCCCTGCTAACATTTCTCTCTCTCACCTATAATGAACAGCTGGGAAAAAACAAGGCAACCACACTATTAGAGGCCATGCCCTCCAATGCAAGTTTAATTTGTGGGGATTTTCCACTGCTCATGGTCATGGTCTATTATTTAATGATATTACGAGAGATTTCCCTTCCCAGCCTGGAGAAGGACCGCTGGCGGGCCAGATGATCGAGAAAAGGGCTCCAACATCCGCCTATTAACACATCCTGCAGCGATGTCCCTGAGCCAGAGGCCCAAAAAAAAGTTCTGCCGGCATAAACCTCACCACAATGAGCCTCAAACTTCACTGGATCATCAGCCCACTCTTCTCTAAACGTCATGTCTCTGCTGCATCCTGCTACATGCCCCAAGTTCACAGGGTTTTACAGGAAAGAGGTGCAAACTCATTTGTTTTTAAATTATTATTTTAACGCAAAATCAACAACCTGTATGTTCCAAGCACAGTTTAAAATCCTAGATGGGTCATTATGTGATCCACCAGCCAATCATGATGGCAAGAATTGATCTAGTAGTAGTGCTAAGCTAACAAGAAAGGAAACCAAACATTTTTTATCCCTTAATACCATGGGTATGTAATATAGACATGTTTTTCTCTAGAAGGAACACCAGTAATACAGTGGTTTAACTGGCTGACGGTCTATTTTCTTAGTTTACCCAGCACATCCTAGAATTGTTGACATCCAAAAGAGAAACCAGAGACGTGGATGTGTCATTAAATTGTATTTTCCTTAAATGACGCATCCTGCTCGGACGAGCCAACGTCTCTGGTTTGTTGAGACCTTAAAAGTCAGGACACTTGGGAAAAGAATTCCACAAAAAGCATCTTTGTGCCAAAGGGGTGAGAAAGGACATAACACACGGGAGACAAAAGTGTGCCTATGCATGGAAAGCAATGAGATAACAGGAGGAGAGAGAGAAGATTAAAGCGCTGAAGCTTAATATCTAAAGTCGGGAAGCAAAAAGCTAGGAAGCCCTTCAGAAATGAGCAAAGCGTGTCCTGCTCCACTTTTCCATGTGATTAGGAAGATAAATATCAGCCTGAGAGGTGTTGAACGGATTGCTCTGCTATTTATAGATGCAGGAAAACTCGGATTGGAGATCTGAGCAGCGTGAAAGCAGAATGTTCTCAGAGATAAAAACGAACTACTAAAATGAAATGACAAGTGTACATGCATCCACCCACACACATCACTGCGCACACAATCCCGAACCAACTTGGCGGAGGACCACGCTTTTCCCCCCTAGGGAACACACAGAAGTTGCTGCAGAGGGAGTTTAGCTGAAAAAGAAGTGCCACTGCGAGTCAGCCTGATGTTAAACAGGAATTCTATTCGTGATCACAGCAATCACATTAAGTTCTATTCAGGACCCCAGAGAAATCTAGGTGCTCTATACAGGACCCTCGAGAGATTTGAGTTCAATTCCGGATGTTTGAGAGATTTTGGATTTCTGTTCAAAATTTCTGAGAAATCTCTGGTCCTGCTTTTCCACCAGCGTGACCCAGTTTTCAGTTCTGGGCTGGTGCTACCGTTTGTTAAATTTGTAAAAATCGATTTGCTTCACCATAAGATAGAGAGCCACCGTAGCACCACTTCATTACATCACCACTGATACCTTATACCACCGTATACCCCTCCACAACAATTCTAGTGTCAAGCCCAACGGTTTTCTAAACAAATATAAAACAAGAGCAAACGCCTGGTGGATGTATACGTCTGCGCGGTAAGACCGCACTGACCTTTGACCTCCAAATGTAACAAGAATGGCTCAGATGGACGTACAACACAAAAACGTAATCCCTCATGAACTGACCTTCCCAGCTGACTCTGGGCGAAAGCTGAGTACACCCTGAACAGCTCACCAGACCATCACAGGGCCAACATACACACAACCACTCACACTCACACCAAGGGGCAATCGAAAATATTCGTTTAGCTTAAGGTGCATGTTTTTGGACTGCGGGAGGAAACCCAAGGACCCGGAGGAAATCCATGCAAGCACAGGAAGAACATGCAATCTTCACACTTCACCGGGACTCGAACCCAGAACCTTCTTGCTATAAAATGGAAGTGCTAACCACTATGCGACCGATTGCAGTGTATATGTACTATAATAGCCGACAGCATGAATAATCCTAATCAGTGTGCCCATGGCAACATGGAGCGCTTCAGTCCGGTCACTGTTTTTAATTGAGTATTGTGAACATTTGGTCATTCTTCTTCCTTTTACCGACAGAAAATAATCAGCTCTTTTTGTTTTTATCAACAGGAATCCCAGTAAGTGAAAAAAGACAGACGAGGGCCTGTTTTCCTGAAGCCTGGGCTTGACACTAGATAACATGTGAGTCACTGAACAGTGCAAGTGGAACAGATTACAATCTGATCTGAAATCACATGTACTAGACCATATTCAGGTAATGAATTTTTCCACTAGCCACCACCACAAGTATATTACAGATCTGTGGGAAACATGGGCCAACATCTGAAACTGCATACTGCCATACTAAAGTAACATCAA
The DNA here is from genome assembly GCA_039654325.1 of Tandanus tandanus. Classification (NCBI taxonomy): domain Eukaryota; kingdom Metazoa; phylum Chordata; class Actinopteri; order Siluriformes; family Plotosidae; genus Tandanus; species Tandanus tandanus. The sequence goes on from JBCNYH010000024.1 coordinate 5,465,192, forward strand.
AAGAGTTTGCTGTGTAAAAGGTCTCGGCAGACTATTTACTACAAAGGTATGCACTTTCAGACATAACCTAGAATAAGTCTCTGCATTCACAGTGATGCTAGCACCAATCAAAACAGCTAACATTTTATGACTGCATGTCTGTATAAATATACATATATATATATTTATTTTTTTTTTGATGAGAATGAATTCTATACTAACACCGTTTTTTTTTTTTTGTGGTCACAAAATTTTTGTTGGTCATGTTAAACCCACTCAGATGTGAGCAGATCTTGATTCTAGACCAGCAAGAATTTGATGCCCTTCTGGAACTTATTTTCCAGGCTAAGAACTGGTTCTTTGGCTGTGGAAACAAGAAGAACGGGTTCGAAATTAGGCTCCAAATTTGGCTCTTGAATCTTGAAATGGTCTGGGAACCGCTTGTTGGAAAAGTGTCCCGAGTTCTAGATAGGATAGACAGTTCTGAGTTCTACTGATGACTCCACAGACCCCAGTTAATTTTAGGAAATGTTTTTTTGTATTATATTCAGGAAACGATCAAGTTCCGATCAGGATCCAAGTGAAAATTTGGACTTTTCTTCAGGATCCCAAAGCAATTGTTCGAGACCAAATGCTGCAGAAGATGATCTTGATAAAACTATGTGGTACTACGGTACTAGCGGCTCAGTGGTTATAGCTCTGGGTGACTGATCAAAAGGTCAGGGGTTCAAGCCATAGTAACACCAAGTTGCCACTGCTGGGCTGCTCAGTTATATAAGGGAGGTAAAAAAAGTAAGTCACTCTGGACAAAGGCGTCTGCCAAATGCCATAAATGTAAGAAGAGACTCTGACCACACACTGAACCCAAATTCTATGATTACATTTAGATTATCAATCTGTCTGCAGAGAGGATGTGGATTCACAAGTGTCAACATTGCTAACAAGAAATAAAGTTTCACCACAAAAACACTAGCATATGTCGTTGAATCTGACTGACAGTTTTCCCCAAAAATTTGCATCAAGCACACAGTATGTAAGAATCCAGTCAGGCAAAAGCTTGATGAAATAACAGGTTAAATAACAGCTAGGGTTTAATTGCATTTTGTCTGATTGCTGGTTTAGCTCAAAACACAAAGCAGTAGATTACAGGTGGCTTACAGAGTCAAAGCAAGTGGTTAAAACGCGCAAATGTTTCGGGTAAACCGTAGATGTTGTCACTTCGGCAAATTACAGGCCAGATAAAGCACTCAGTGTAAATCTGTCAACTGGGTCATTCCACTGTTTGTTCTATTGGCTGCCTCGTCTTTCGTCACATCACTGTACGTGACAGAATTTCATTTCCCTCAGACGTCATTATAAACAAGTCAATTTCCCCTTGTTGACTCCTGATTCACTCACTTGGTGAATGAACCAGACGAGGTCCATTTCTGTGTCCCAGAAGAGAAAGAACGGCAGAAACTGTGCCATGGAACTTGTGCCCCTTGAAAGCCTAAACTCAGTAAGGGCCCCAGCACTGTCTACCCTACTGTCTACACCAGGCCAACGGAGCCAGAGGCCAGGTTTTATATTGGACTCATATGGAAGAAGGAATGTTTTAACAATGACCCCCTGCAATTTCCCGACCGACACATGTTTCCAATTTTAATCGAATTATAGATGTTTGCACTGGAGTCAGCTGGAAATCACAAAGAGGAGAAAAAACGGTAAAACTGGAATAAACAATGCAAGTACAAATACGAATCAGGAAGCAAACACACACTTTACGTTTATATTAATGACTATAACAGAGCTGTTGAAATGTTTCCTTTCTAACCACCGAGCCCTGTCCTTTCATAGTAGAGTGGGAACTGCTTTAATAATGTGGGTAAGTGGTGGGTGGCTACACTTTTGGAGCAGTTCAGCAGAGGGCAAAACGCTGACCACTCCAGAGTACAGAGTACCCACTGACCCTCACTATAACAAGTGATGACCAAGCTCCACTTTCCAATTTTCCATACAAATGCACAGTCCAAATGGTTAGTAATGTCCAGGGTCACCCGAGGAAAGGCGAGGTGAGATACCGACCAAGTTTTTTATAACGTCATTACTTATATAACTGCTGTGTTGGGATTCATGCTGACAGACTCACTTCGATCTTGGTGACAAAAGAAGCTGATGACTTTATGTGGCAGGGAAGTGGAGGACAAAGTCCAGATGTCAACAATATAACAATGCTTCTTGAAAAGGGAAAAAGAAACCATCACACTACCATTTCACCTTGATGATGACTCAACTGCACAAGCGGTTAAAGTATCAGGCTTCTGATTACATTACAGCGCATAAAAACACAAAGTATAATTAGATCTGGACTATAGGAAATTGTGCCAGGAGGAATAAAAGGTTCGGAAAGACTAATAGTTTTAAGACCAATGATGGCGATTCCTATTACAGATATAATGTGTGTTTAGAGGATATGAGTCTACTCAGCTTGGGTTTCATTAAGAGCAATCCATGAATCATAATCAAAATTTGCACTCTGGGTCAATAAACATGAAGGCAACATCAAGGAACGGGTATCCATAATCAAAAAATTATAAGAAGCACACCTCTGAAAATAGTGCTGCACAAAAACAATGAACAAGACCATGAAGAGGGATGGAGACAAAGGAGACCAATAACCACACTAATTAACGGTTGAACACGGTACAGGTGCACACAACTGGAAAGAATCCAATGACAAAGGGGGCAGAGACGAGCCTCAAATTAACCCGCACGCAAACTAAATTTAAAGAATTCTGAGAAAGATGGATGAAAGCAAGCTGCAAGCAGGAGGCGTGTATGAATATCATGGCCTAATATCTAAAACCTTTGCGACCCTATGTATGCAGGTTCTAGACCAATACTGCAACACAACCCCTAGTGTTCATCCTCTTCTTTTTCAACCAACAAGTATAAAGGTTGAGTACCTGCGTTGGGTGCTAGCGTGGGTTCCTAACACATTCCCAGCATTACCTACTGCAGAAATTTCTATTAATCAGCCAGTGTACTAGATTGAATATGACCACTGTTTATCATACATCAACACTGAAGCCCAGACTGTTACGGGTTACTGAGCAGAATGAGGACGAAAGAAACTGTGCTGAGCCACCTGCAGTCCAAAAACAAAACAAAACAAAAAACCCTGAGTCAAGATTAAATTATTACTCATGCTAATGAAGCATGTGCACATACAACTTCCTCCACATCTGGCAAACTACTGGAAGCAAGGTCTCTTGAACTCCAGTCTAAATATATTTACAGGTTTTGTAAAGTAATATATGGAAAGGGCTAAATTTGTACGACAGGCTTGATTAAGCACAGGAAGTCTGGGATCTGAGAGAAATTCCACTTTGGATCATTAGAGCAAACAGCTTAGTGTTTCTTTCCCTGTGATGTATTAACATGGTTGCATTAAGTACAATATTAGCAGAAAAATCTATTTATTTCCTTAGATATAACAGTCAGCAAGGGAAGCAATTCTGCTAACAAGAAAATTAAAAGTGTACAGCAGGATTGCACTCAAAACCCTACGCGGTTCTGCCCAAATCGCTAATGAGACGGATGACGGCTCAAATTCCTGGCTATATGTAAACGACAGAAGCTTGGCTTGTGAATTATATTTCTTGGTACACTGGAGAACAATCAATCCTATTTTACTATTGGAAAAACTTTCCCGTTTTCAGAATGGTCTAAACGATTACCTTTCCAAATTGTCCTGCGGTGTATGGACTGTAAAACCCATCCTTAACCACTGAGATTCACCAACAGCTCAGAACTTTTAATATCATGGGTATTAAATGTGCTCAGAATGAACTAGTCAGTGTCTTGTAGTGTGAAGTAACACCGACTCTCATGTCAAAATACACTCATAAGGTTAACACGTTCAAATTTTATAACTACTGATAGCCAAGAAAAAAATGTTTAGTCATTAAAAGGTGCACCAAAAAGAAGGATAGACTCGCCTTCTGCACAATACGCCACAACGATTTAGGAACGGCCTAAACGTGGCACTACACCTAAGGTCTCTGTGAGTGGTGGGTGTTTATTATGTTATACATAGACAGGTTTCAGCATCCTTGACAACTGTCATCATGCAACTCTGCGACACATAACAGCCAATGAGCATCAACTTAGTGACACATGGACACGGGACAACCATTCAAAATGAAGTTGATGGGTTAGTTCTATACAGCAATGAGAGGACACAGGGCAACCCTCCAAAATAAAGTAAATTGATTAGCTCTATACAACGAGGCTTGGACATGGGCCAGAGATGGGACAACCATCCAAAATTAAGTCGATGGGTTACTTCTACACAGCGATGCACAGACACGACATGGACACGGAACAACCAAAAAAAGTGGATGAGTTAGTTCTATACAGCAATGTGTGGACACAGGAAGGACACAGGACAACCATCCAAAATGAAGTCGATAGGTTAGTTCTATACAGCGATGCACGCACGGGACAACCATTCAAAATGAATTCCACGGGGTTAGTTTTATACAGCAGGGTGTGGAAACGGGACAGACATGGGACAACCATCCAAAATGAAGTCTGTGGGTTAGTTTTATACAGCAGCGTGTGGACACGGGACGGACATGGGACAACCATCCAAAATGAATTCCATGGGTTAGTTCTACACAGTTAAAACTATAGAGCAGTGTGCGGACACGGGACAACCACCCAAATGAAGTTGATGGGCTGGTTCAGGGGTTAGTCGAAGGATTAGCCAGATTCCAGGATGTAAGCGTCAGGATTTTGATGAGTGTGTATAAATGGGAAGTGTGGTATTTTGTCCTGGGACGGTACAGGACATGAAAAAGTCATTATATTTGAGGTTTTTCATATTTTAAACATCATTTAATAAAATAAAGCATAACTCGTGTGTGTGTGTGTGTGTGTGTGTGTTACTGATGGAGCATGTGTTTCTTACCTGCACTGTACAGTCAATATGCCTAGTCAAAAACATCCATCAAACTTGTCAGGGCAAAAACAAAAGCAAGAAGAACAGTGGATTCTTTGGCATGCAGAAATAAAATCTTGCGAGACAAACGATCAGAGCTGAAACCATCAGTGTAAACCGTGAACGGAAAAAATGCAGTGCTGGTTTTGTCATTTTAAGAGGAAACGTGTCTCCTCCAGGTGTTGCAATGTGAATAATTGGTCATTTTGAAATCTTGGAATAAAACACATAATCTAACGTTAATACATTAAAGACACAAACCTTACACTAAAAGCACACTGGATCTCAAAAAGTTAGCGAAAATACCAAAAGACACGCAAGAACACAGATCTGAGGGAAAATAATAAGCAGTGTTTGCATGGCAAGGATGAAAAGCAAACAGCAGGAAAAAAAAAAAAGGCCACAAATTGATCTCAGGGCAGAAACGAAAAATGAAAAATAATTATAGGACAAACAACAATCGATGATTATGTTCAAAAGAATGCAAGAACGATGGAAAAAAGGGGGGAGAAGAAGGAAAAGGAGTTCCAGTCGCCAGTGAAGAGGTTTCTCACCCGTCTGAACAAAATGGCAGGAAGAGAGCATCTGGATGGCTACGCCCAAATGCCCTCCTCATCGTCCTATTGGTTGCACATGAGTGCGGCGGGAATCCAAGGCAGCATGGGATTGAAAGAAGAGTTAGTTAGCATGGCAGAAAGACAAGGATGAGTTCAATATTCAGTTCTGTCCTGATCAGAGGAAAGATGAAACATGCTACTTAATATCTGTGAATTAATACAGAAAAAAAAAGAAAACTCTTTCGCGGGTGCGAATGGAAACACAGTTACTGAACAGAACCTGAATGATCTAAGCTCTGTAGTCGGGAGCCTGGTGCAGTCCCTACGCTGATGTGTGATGCTGTTCGTATACGAGTCGGACATGTGGAGGTGAATAATGAGGCCCAGCAGGCCAAGCTCACACCAAGGCCTGCTTTAAGTGTTTTCTTGGCAATCAGACAAGCAAATGAGAAGAATCTGTGAAGGAGATGACCCTGGCTGTAACGGGATGTGTGCGTGTTCCCAGAGTTTGGACATTCCTTTTCAGTGGCCTCTCTCTCTTTCCCTCCCCAGACGGTTGTGTGTTGTGGTCCGGGAGATGCGACGCTCAGTGATGAACTCTTTTCTGGACCCAGAGGAGGACTGGATAACTCGCACAGACCATCTTAGAGCAGGGGTCGTCAAATGGCGGACTGCGGTCCGGATGCGGACTCGGTGAAAAAGAAACATTACTGCAGGACAGCCAATCAATGCATGAAAAAAAAAAAACTGGCTGGTGTTCCGTGCCTCTGTTTTAAACATGAACCGGCGCTGCTTCTGTGGTTCTGCTTCTCAGGCCAGTCACTTACGGTTATCGGAATTACTGATTATAAGCTGGAGACAGCTTATCATGAAAAGGAAGGATTTCCAAAAAAAACATGCCATTTTTTTCAATGCTATTTACTCTCCCCGGTCTGATTAGTGAAGTGATCACACGACTTATTTGATTAGCATGAAGCAACAGGGCAGCGTGGTGGCGTAGTGGTTAGCACCTTCACCTAACACCAAAAAAAGGTCCTGGGTTCAAGCCCTGTGTTTGGCAAAGGCGTTTCTGTGTGGTTTACACACCCCTCCCATGCTTGTGTGGGTTTCCTCTGGGTGCTCCAGTTTCCTCCATCAGTCTAAAGACATGCCCATTAAACTAACATTTACAGCATTTGGCAGACACCCTTATCCAGAGTGACTTACATTGATCCGTTTTATACAGCTGAGCAGTTGAGGGTTTAGGGCCTCGCTCAAGGGTCCAACAGTGGCAGCAAGGTGGTAGTGGGGCTTGAACCCCCGACCTTCAGGGCAGTAAGCCAGAGCCTTTACCACTGAGCCACCACTGCCCTTCTAACCTGCTGTGCGGAATTGCTCCTAGATATGAGTATGAGTGAGTGGCTAGGACAGGCCCCTAAATGAATAAACATGCATTAGCTATAAAAAAAAAAAAAAAAAAAAAAAAAAAAAAAAAAAAAAAAAAAAAAAAAAAGCCATTAGAGCATGTATACTGTATGTTCACGGCTGTGCTCGTGTGTGTGTGCGTGCGTGTATGGACACGTTTATCCACGTCGATGTGCCCTAATATGAAACAATACAAGCGATTAGACTTGCATGAGGGGCTGTGTTTTATTGGATGTGAAAGATGTAATTTCCTGTTGCTTATATTTTGCTGTAATGACTCAGCGTTATAAAGCAGATCGAGGCCTTGAGGGATAAATTAAACTTTATAGACAGGAATAAAAAATTGAGTACAGAGAATAAAAAAAGCAAAACACACAATAGGAAAGTGGAATGAGCGAGTTGGAGAGAATGAAAGAAAGGAATCTGTATTTTGTATCAGATCATCAATACAGTGTATAGCAGTGAGACCAGGAGTGAACACTACAGCACAGTTTAGTGATTCTCCTACAAAATGACCCGGTCACTCAGCAGTTAATTACCCGGGCAGGAAACTTGTGCCTGGAGGCTGAAACTGGACCTGGATTTCACTCACCTGATCTGGAGAGGGTTTGTGATTACTCTGGTCTGAATTTGAAGAGGCTTTCAGGTGGTCGTCCTCGTAATTATCGGCCATCAGCTTCATCCGGTTCTGTGTCTGGAGAACAAAAGATAAACGAGGAAAGTTATTCCAAGAACTCACACAGACAGAAACATCTCAGATTCCTGGATCTGAAACTGAATTCAGCGCGCTCGTACTCTCCTGGCCTTTCAATCCTCTACGGACTCGTACAGAAAACATCAAACCTCTGCACGAGGATGTTTATTTAGGATCGGTGTTTGGCTTTCACATCCCAAGGAACCACCTCCTGATAGATGGACCTGAGATCAGAAGTCGGATTTTAACGCTTAGGGCCCCTCTGGAGCTCATAAGAGAGGTGCGAAAAGTTATAAAGCCAGAAACAGAGACTCTGGGGTATGGGAAGGTGAGAGAGAGAGAGAGAGAGAGAGAGAGAGAGAGAGAGAGAGAGAGAGGGGGGTGTGTGTGTGTGTGTGTGTGTGTGTGTGTGTAGATAAACATGAATATGCATGATTTAATTACACTGCGTCTTCAAAAGTGCAATCATGCATGCTCTGAGGAAGTGAAGATGAATGAACAGCAGATGGGTTCATGTTTGACCCTCTTTAGAAATGAAATCTCCGTTTAGACAGTCTGGGGTTTATTTACGCCAGCGTGACGGTGGTGCAGGGTTTGTGTACATTTCAGGCATTGTCCCTCTAGATTCATATGAAGCGGATTTGTTTCGGTGCCACGGCTGTGTGTGTGTGTGTGTGTGTGTGTGTGTGTGTGTGTGTGTGCGTGCACATTCACATGCACGGTGATATTTTCCACTGCTAACAGAGAGTGTGATTTATATTGGCAAGCCAACCATCACTCTTGCCTCTCCGCTGCACGGACATGAACGAGTAATAAAATGAATCAATAAGACATTAGAATGGAATGAAAGCCAGGCTGCGGAGCCCCGCCCTTCCGCGCTCTCGGGAGTGTTGTCTCGTTCAACCTCGCCCAGAATGTGATGGTTCGGCTCCCTCTGTTTAGTTTTCTCGCCCCTTTTCCCTGCACTTCCCACTCTCGGCATCTCGTTCCCTCGGTGTTCCCGTAACAAGACTGGTGTTAATGGTGATAAACACCATCGTTCAGATGGTCTGGCCTTCCATTTACTCCTTAACGTCAGAGCTGGTGGGCTGGGTGGGAATGAAAAACCAATGCTGGGGAGATATGGGAGACTGGGAATCAGGGCAGTGGAAAGGACAAATTCCTGGAGGGAATCTGTCTGTACTTTTCTCTCCTAGTCAGAAGTGAGACCCCAGTGAGCACGAGAGGGTAAATATACACTTGAATTTCGACGCAGACTTGAAAAGCTCTGGACTGGAAGGATAAAGCCACTCAGGGTTTGTCGTAAACAGCATTTTACATAAAATTCCAGCCTTCAGTATTTTAGTCTGGCTTTGGAGGAAGCCTCGGAAAAGAAAAGCTAAGTTTAACCAGCTATCATATATTCAAACATAACTTTATTACCCAGGTTTATTCAATTTCTCAAACATCAGACATCAAAACATATGAAATCTGATGCTAACTTCACTCATCGATTTCCACCCAAAGTGAGCATGCTAGCAAACATTACCCAAGATTAGCATACTAGCATTATACTCTTATGGTTTCTCTTCACTTCTCTCAATGCAAATCAAATCAAATCAAATGTCACACTGAAGCATCACTGCAAATCAATAAAATTATTTTCACTCATCACCTTTACCCGATCATCAAACAGTTCCACGACTGTGAGTGTGGTCTCTTCCATGATGACTCTTCTACCCTTCCGCAGGGGATCAGGGCTCATTGAATGGTCTGATAAAAATTAAATAATTTGTCATGATCTCAACACCTACTAGATCTCTAGAGATTTGTTGGACTCAACCATCATCAAAACACTACCTGAGGGTATATTTAGGGGGAAAATGGTGTTCATTGCTCCAGTACCATTCCAGCCTTTTGTTAAATTTTTGCCACACTCTAGCTGCTCTGATGGCTCATAGTGGCCCAACACAGATGTGCCAAAATGAGATGCCCACTAGGGGGAGACATTTCATTATATCTATGCCAAGTTACAATAAATCCAGTTGTGCCTGGCAAAGTTACCTTGCACTCTCTGAATGCCGCTCTAGTCAAAATAATAGCACTCCAAGGCTCCCTTCTACCCAATAGCATTTGCCAAAAAAAAAGGTTTTTGGCCAGCAGGGGGCTTCATTTTTGATGGTGCAAAAAGAATCAATTTGCAGAGAAGACCCAATGGCGCTAATGAACACTAATGAACACAGGTAAAATCAAAGGACCTCGCACTACTAAAACAAAATTCCCTTAATGTTGGTACAATCTCATAAAACAAGCTGTGAATCAGCCCACTTTACCACAGAGCAGGAGGAAACTTGCGTTCTGTCCGTTAACAAGACCCTTAGTTGCAGATCAAAGGGAGCACTGAATGACTAATCACAGGCGCCACTTCTCCAACACCCTGCACTCAGCAGCTTCACACCTTCCCACCAAACCCCGGGAGACTACCGGGGTTTTTTTTCTCTCTTCTCCTTCCTCCAGTGCATACTACAGAACACAGCTGCACATTAGAGCCTCACAAACGAGAGGTCCATTCAGGGATACGAAACCCACTGTAGGTCTATATTCATTACCCTGCAAGGCAGAACCTATCTCCCTTCACTACAATTTGTTCCACATGCTTTGCAGAGTTACTGTCCAGGACACAGGCAAGGGCTCAGGAAGTCAGTTCGACATTCAGAGACTTGTTATACACAAGCCCCTATGCTGAAATGAACCCGCTGAGAAAGTACAGGCTTTGGAAAGCCAGAAATGTAAGGAAAGGAATGTAAGGAGAGGGGGGGAAAAAGTCAGAGGGAGTGAACGTGCACGGAGTACAGCAACCTCCAGAACGCACATCACTCACTCATTTGGAAAGTTCATACTTCAAAAATAAACACGGAAAATAAACTGTTTGCTTTTAAGCGGTAGAATTACGAGGCCGAGGGGAATTGTAGCACCTGTAAAGGACTAGCATCCATTACCAGACTGAGAAAAATAATGATGGATGTCAGGAGTTTACAAGGAAAAAATTGCTTTTATTATTTATATCGGGTTTAGCTGTATTGAAATCACAGACATTTTTATACACAGACTTCCACATCGTATAGTTCCCCGGCGAGTAGTTTCTCAATTTCTCAGCCTACTTTATTTGTTAACACAGAAGAGTCTTTGCATTTGAATTTTTTCAGTCTTTTTTCTTAATATTGTGGGGCCGGCGGCGTAGGGGTTAGGGTGCTGGGTTCATGATCGAGAGGTCGTGGGTTCAAATTACTGTTAGACCCTTACTGTGCTAAGACCCTGGGGAAAATGCGCCTCTGTCCACCAAGCCGTATAACTGAGTACCAGTAAAAAATACTGGGACGGTAACCTTCGATGGACAACCGTCCCATCCAGGAGGAGTCGAAATGCTAGTCGCTTCACGCTACAGAAACCGGTGATAAGTTCCAGCTCTGATGAGCCAGAAGACTCAGGGTGAACAAGCCCAATAGATCGTACCTTCACCTTTCTCTTAATATAAGAACTGAAAAAAGATCAGCGCCAGTAAACAATCATGATCGTGAAGAAGCTAAATCCGGTATGAGAGATGAAGCGAATGTCAAGAAGGAGAAATGAGAGTGAAACATTAAAAATGCTGCTGCAATAAAACTATCAACTATATCCAAATGTTTTTAAGAAATAACGCTGTTTACTAATTAATGCGTGATCTATATTTCTGGAGGTGCTGTGGGAGAGCTGGACATATACCAGAAGATGCAGTAATCTGTAGCTGAACATGTCCCAATAAAACACCACAGATTTATATATCTCAACAGAAATTCTGCGGAATGAATACAGGACTGGTACAAAATATAACACGCAGAAAAGTCTCATCAAGAAAGACGTACAGACATAACAAGAAAACATTCTGTGTGGAGATTGCATGTTCTCCCCGTGTTAGCTTGGGTTTCATCAGGCTACTCTGGTTTTCTCCCACAGTCCAAAGACATGCACATTAGGTTACCTGGCTACTCTAAAATTACCTCTACGTGTGAATGTGTGTGTGTGTGTGTGTGAATGGATGTTTGTGTCTGTGTGAGTCCTACAATCGACTGGTGACCTGTTCAGGGTGTAAGCCCGCCTCTCACCCGAAGTCAGCTGGGACTGGCTCCAGTTTCCCCCGTGAACCTGATGGATAATCGTTAGAGATAATGGCTGGACAGACGGATGAAACAAATTGTTTTGCATCAGTGCATGTTTGCATTCATTTATTTTTCATCTCAAAAAAAAAAAAAATTAAGAAAAATTTGAAAACAAAGTGAAAAAAGGAATATGATAAAAGTTTTCAGGTATTAATTAATAATCAAACAGAATAATTTTAGCAAGAAATTATTTCTACTTGTTTCATCACATCAGTTTAGAAATCAGACACTCATTAATGAAATAAAAATCCACTGCAGTATATTTCAGCGTGAACAGAGTCGAACAAAGTAAGCTATTCTACACGGTTACACTGAAAAAAAACATACCTTAACAGATATGGTAGACTCTGGAATTTTATTCTGTATATTATAAAATATTTTAGATAAATATATGTGATAAATATGAACTTAACCAAGGCTAAAATATATTAATACTAATTGCAGAACCTGGAGAAAAACACTGGTTTTTATTAAAGATCCACATTATCCTCCTTTATTATCATTAAATCTAACCTAACTAACTTAATCCAACCTTTTTGCTACTACACAGTAACTGCTGATAAACATCCAGGTCATTTAAAAGAATCTGAAAAATACTCATTTAAAAAGTAGCTGTACGTTTAAAAGGAGCCGAATTTTTGATGTGAAAGAGTAGCTTGTATTAGGTGCATTCTGTAGCATTTGGTCCGTGGGTGATGAAAAAAATAGTTAAATTTTATTAATAGAGATATTAAAGTGCCTGTATCTATATTGTTTTAATATTATCTCAAATAATAACGGGAGGGAGGGATGGCATACGCTCACTTCCCTGTCACTCACAGCGATCACCAGCCAATCATGGGCGTCTGTGAGCTCATTCGTACGAGGGAGCGGATAGCGCTTTCCCTCCGAGTGTGTTAGGCCGCTCCCAAAAACGCATGCGCAGCAGTTCGAAAAGAGGCGGGTGGTAGCATCGCATGTCCCGGAGGGGGCATGTGCTTGCTTACGCCCCTCCCTGGTTGGTGGTGGTCGTGTGATAGGGAAGACAAAAAGTCGATGGGTCTGGATTGGATACGACTAAATTAGGGAGAAAAAATAAAAAACAAAACAAAACAAAACAAAAAAACCTACCTTAAAAGTGTTCAAGTTGAGAAGAAATTTTAAGAAATAATCACCTATAAAAAGTTTATAGTGTCCTGCTTATTTTAGAATAAATAAATAAATAAATAAAAATACTGTGGGGTGCCCCTTTTACTGAAACCTTTATCGCCTGGTCATTAAGTCATCTATACGGTGCACTGTGTTTTCTACCTGCGTGATATTTCTGGTGCACTTGAATTCACACACTATAAAAGAACTGCATGGCCTCAGAACACAGAGTGTGAAGTGATCGGCTTCAGATTATTTAACACCACTGCAATCAGAAGGCAGTGTACTAAAATTTTTCCCTCAGATTAAGAAATTTCAGATTATAATCACAGCATCTGAGCACTGCTACAACACTCAACAAGAGGACACAGGATGAAGAGGGATGCTAAAAATTCGAGACTGGTAATGGCGAAACAAACACTTCAGGCAGAAAAATACTATTACCTCAAGCTCGCTTTTCTGCACTAACCCTGATCTCGCAGACTGCTGATGTAAACAGAACATAGGGATATATTACAGGTCTATCAGTAGAAGATCATCAGACTATAATCTGACACTGAGAATGTTATCATGCATCTAACGTACTGTATCTGATCGAGAATCTGGGCATGATTTCGTTGTGAGCATCTCACACAGTGTGATAAGTAACAATAGTCCTCTGTAATCATAAATCGGAAATCAGGTTCAGGTTTAATCTGCTTTAGTGCCATTTGATGCAAGAAAAAAAGAGAAACATTTCAGTGGTTAAAAAAATAAGTTTACTGATAAAGTGTTTTTCAAGGTTAAATTAAATTCCAACTCTCAAGGACTGTTATTGTTTTGTTTTGTTTTTTACTAACAGTGTTTGAAAGTGAGTGCAGACACCAGACGGGGCTACAGGATACCATCTGTTACCATCCATTATACATCTACCGTTATGGTTCGTGTGACCTACAGGTAACTCTCTCAGAGGAGAGGGGTCTATTCCACCATAATAAAAGAAATTAGTTTGAAATGAACCCGTATCTGAACTCGCCTTAACCGTCTACTTCCTTTCTGTGTTTTATAAACAGGTGAGGCTTGGTAGGATGACTTTTCTCAGAAAAAGGAAATTTGTGGGCGAACACAATGCTGCATGTCTCTTTAGTAATGGAGTAAAATATGGCAGTGTCATGGTCTGGAGACAAATTGCTACAAATGCACATGTGCCCTTTGACCTCGGTCAATGATCCGGTATATGACATCATACTCGCTGTATATCTATGACTTATTTTGGCGGAGCAGTCGCTCATGTACGAGCTGCGCTCTGGAACTGGGTAGGGATAATGAATGTGGGGGAGAAAGATGAAGTAGATAGAGATAGAATGTGCATGACAGAGTGAAGAAACCAAATCTTTTCAAATGGACGGTTTTGTTGGACTTCAGGGGAGCCGTTCACTCCGGGCTAGGAAATGAAACAAAGTGTATATGAGCGGCTACAAAGATTACAGAGGAATTTGGGGAAAGTTCATGGGGAGATAGCACGACTCCAGCTAATTGTTGGGTTGTAGGAGCCTCATATGTCAATATATAACACAATTTACAGGAAACCAGATCTCTGTCTCTGTGGCTTGTGTGTTTACGTTGGTTCAGCTAAATTCTCTCTGCTTTTACAGGAAGCAAGCAGTGATACGGAGTTGGTAGAATAAAGCTGTGAGAAGATAAACATTCGGTCTATATCATCTACAATCATTCCCTCTTCCTCAGGTTTCAAGTGAAAGCATGGTGACCTAAAGCCTTGGACTGGGACCAATGCGTGGTACAGAAACATTATTCCTGGCCCTTCTTTCATTCTCAGGCTGAATCTTTACCTTTCAGCATACATCAAGCTCTTGTTTATGTTCTCCATTCAGAACTGTGATAGCAGCTGGCAGGAGCTTTGCCCACAGGGCTCTGGTTTCTGTCTTAACTGAAGAACTTACTCTTTCATTTAATCTAATCGCTTGACTGACCCAGCAGCATTTTTTCCCTCATTGTGCGTCATTCAAGTGAAAAACGCTGAAGTAATATTAAAAATGAAAGCAAACTGAAAATGTGCTGATTCACAAACCTCCCAATGATGTAAAGGTTAATCTCAAAATTAGGATCAGAAGAGCATCCTAATGAGAGCCTTTCTTATGCATACAGAGACATCCGACCCTTCCACGGCATCCTGTGACCCTCAGCGAGTTCACGACCTCTCTCTAAATAACTTTCCTCATTTACTCGTCTTCTTCTACCCACCCACATGAGGAAGGCTCTTTAATAAGGCCAGTAATTATGCAAACCAAAGCAGTAACTCAGCAACGGACGCCGTGGCAGCTCGGTGGTTAAGGATGTGCTTTTAAACGACCGGATCATGAGCTCCCAGGACTGGCAGGGGTTGATGGGGGTTAGTCTGTATCTGAAGGGTCACCAGAGCCACCATCAAGTCTGACCACGGCTGGACCTGTTAGCAAGGTACTTAACCTCTAATTGCCCAAGGGACAGCTTGAGAGGTTGACCTTGTGCTCTGACCATGTAATTACTAGTGTGTGTGTGTGAGAAAGGATCAATATAAAAATATTCTACACAAGAATAAGGAATTGAAAATAAGGCATGAAAATGCTACAGCTATTAAGGGAGTATAACAGTCTACATCTGTGGTTCTTTGGAGTCACAATTTATTTGATATTTATTGAAATATAGAGACAACACAAATTTTATGTTGGTTGGGTGATGTAGCAAAGTATTTCATGTGATCTACAATATAAGAGTGCAAAAAAAGTTTCTGCATACTGCAAAATTTATCTAAATATACCACAAGTATAATAATGCTTAATTTGCAAAAAATAAAAAAATGCTACAATATTTACAGCCAGAAACATATCTTTGGCTGCAATAAGTAGATAAAACTAGCAACACATAATAATGAAGCTAATATATTCTCTGAAACATACTTGAATTGATGTAGTGCATAACTGTAAAAGCACCTCTGGTCTAGGGTGAGAATGACCAAACCGTCGCTAAAAGCAATTTTCTTATCCATCAAAAAATTACAGAAAATTTCAATCTTTAGTGTTTGTCTGTACAAAGAAAGCTCTTTAATATAGTATTAATAATAATAAAAAAGGACCGACTGGAATTGTTATTGATGGCAATAATATTTGGGTTATTATTTTTTAATGATTATTATTATAATGACATTATTAAGCATTGCATAAGCGTTATAATATTTTAAATGACTTCAACTGACTTCTTCATGTTTATGTCTGGATTTCGGTGTTCCACGGAGCTATAATGGGCCACCATAGAAGCCAAAGTATGAATGGTGGTACTTATCCTGCTTATTAGTAAATGAGTGAGGTAGTGGCTGTATAAAAGGAAGGTGTGCAAACAAGCTCAACATGTCTGGGAAAGTAATTATTTTTTATGAATCCTTGTTGTTAAAAGTACACATGCAACTCTCTACTAGTTCAGTTTTGAAGTGTCTCCGCTGAGGTGGGTAAGACAGAGGAAGGGATGCAAATGCACGATTGTGTGCCGCCTGTATTCATTAAAAAAGGAAAGCACACACACACACACACAGTTACAAATATGTTTTTACTTTAATTAATAATTTTTTCCTTCAAACTTAGCTTTTGTCTAAAACCCTACATTTGCAGCCATTACAGGTTTGCAGACCTTTTTTCTAGCTGTCGATTTGACGAAGTGGGAAAAATTTCACCCCATGCTTCCTGAAGCACCCCCTAAAAGTTGGACTGGCTTGATGGGCACTTCTTCTGTACCATACGGTCAAGCTGCTCCCAAAACAGCTCCACTGGGTTGAGATCTAGTGACTGCACTGACCATCCATTACTGACATAATACCAGCTGAGTGTTTCTTCTCTAAATAGTTCTTGCACAGTTTGGAGTGTTTCGGGTCATTGTTCTACTGTAGGCGGAAAGTGGCTCCAATCAAGTGCTGTCCACAAAATACAGCATGGCGTTGCAAAATGAAGTGATAGCCTTCCTTGTTTTAGAACCTTGTTACCCTGTACAAATCTCCCGCTTTACCCCCACCAAAGCACCCCCAGACCATCACATTTCCCCCACCTAGTTTGACAGATGGCATTTTCATTTGGCAGATTTTCATTGTGACCCAAACATCTTTAACTTAGTTTCATCTATCTATAGCACTTTTGTTTCCCCAAACTTCCTCTGTCCCATGTCCATGTTCTGTTGCCCATTTTAATCTATTTTTTTTACTGACCAGACTCATGTATGGCTTTTTGTTTGCAACTCCAGGAAAACCTCTTCACTGCTGAAGTTGAGACTGTCGTTTTGCAGGTACATTTACGGCATTTGGCAGACGCTCTTATCCAGAGCGACTTACAATTATCATTTTTATACAACTGAGCAATTGAGGGTTAAGGGACTTGCTCAAGAGCCCAACAGTGGAGATAGTGGGGATTGAACCACTGACCTTCAGATCAGTAACCCATCGCCTTAACCACTAAGCCACCACTGCCCTACAGGTACTATATATATATATGAACCTCTCATTAATGGACTAATTGGGGGAGAGGTTGACCGTTGACGTGAATAGTTGTTGATTTGAAGTGTTTTAGTATGGTCCATAAAGGTCCATAAAAGTGCTACCCAAGTACTGTACACATTACAAGCAGCATAACGACCAACATAAATAGGTAAGCACATTAAATACTAATGTAAATAAATATGTAAATTTCATTTACCTAATGTGGAGGGAGATGAGGTTTATTTTTGCCGTGATCGTATAGTGGGCACTCAGAGTAGCAATTCACTCTGAGTCAGAGGAGCTGGTATACTCCACTAAAGCACTGCTGGTTCCATCTGTAGCAGTGCTCCAACTGGTGCTAGGCTGTGGTGATAGTGACGGTGATGAACCTGGCTGCGGTTCAGGAGTGGTTCTATGTTTGAAAAATGTATCCAGATTTAACTGTTTGCCTCGATTATATTGTTCACAAATTATTAGTTCTCTTAAAGTGCGCAAATAATCATAACCCTGAATTTCACGGTTATCAGTGCCATCAACGTAAGCTATGAGCATGTCAAGAGACTGTCTCATCTCTGACATTTTCGGTCTTGCCACCACTTCCTCCTCCTCATCACCGCTACTCTTTGTCTGCGAGAACAGCTTCAGCTATCTCCTCTGTCGATAAGACTTGGTAATCAGGATCAGCATCGTTTTCAAGCCAATCCTTTACATCATCTACTGTGACATTTCTCTCTCCAGCACGCAGTAAAGTCTGGAGAAAGTCTTGAGGTTCAAAACCATGGAAGTCTAGTTCTGGATCTTCATCAATCATTAATTTCTTCCAGCAGTTTGCAAGCGTAGTCATCTTTACAGCTTTCCATGCAGACGCAAAATTGTGGATGGCAGACATTACGCTGCAGTTTTTGATGTTGTTAAGAGTTCGTTGGCCTCTAGTGTCTTCTTCTAAATCTCCCTCTTCCTCTATTACAACCAAAACTTCATCAGGATATCTTGGCTGATAATGTCTCTTGCATGAAACAATGACTCCTTGGTCCATGGGTTGTATGAGTGAAGTTGTATTTGGGGGCAGAGACATGACACGAATCTTGCCATTGGTGCTCACTAACTTGTTGGCATCTGGATGTGCTGGTGCACTGTCAAGTAGTAGACAGTAGTAGAAGTAGTTTAAATCCTCAGGATCGACATGTAGAACATTTTCTTGAAAGTTACGCACTTCAGGAATGAAATGTTTGAAGAACCAGTCGCTAAAAATGGCAGAATTAAACCATGCATTTTTGGTGTTGTTTATTGTACACAACTGGCAACGCACGCATACAGTCCTTCATACATCGTGGCTTGGCGGTCTTCCCAATGAAGACAGGCATAAGGCAATGCGTTCCAGCAGCATTTGCACCGAGTAATGCAGAGAAGTTCTCCTTACTTATTTTTTCCCCAGGAGTAGTCTCTTCATTCTGAAATGCTTGGGTGTTTTTGGGCAAAGAACGCCAGAACAATGCCGTTTCATCTGCATTATAGAGCTGGGTTAAATGAATGTCCTCCCTCTTTATCAACTCATTTAATTTAAGCCTGTAAGGCTCAACAGCACCAGAATCAGCACTGCCAGCTTCGCCATGCTCCACCTTGTTGCAAATGCTGTGACGGTTTCGAAAACGCCACAACCAACCAGTGCTTGCTTTACTTTCTATGGCCACGTGATGAGCAAGTTTCTCTGCAGCTGCCGTGGTCTCTACGGCACGCACCTTCACTCTTACCGAACGCTGTTGTACGTACCATTTATAATCTTATATCTTCCTCAGGGT
This sequence comes from Tandanus tandanus, assembly GCA_039654325.1. Classification (NCBI taxonomy): domain Eukaryota; kingdom Metazoa; phylum Chordata; class Actinopteri; order Siluriformes; family Plotosidae; genus Tandanus; species Tandanus tandanus. The sequence goes on from JBCNYH010000024.1 coordinate 5,484,407, forward strand.
CCTTATTACGAGGAACTTTCATATGCTTACGAGCATGTAAAACTCCTTTCCTATCCTTAGTGGCACTTCAAATCAAATTTAATGACATTGTTTTAGTCTGTCCTTAGACTTACGAATGTCACTTACTGTTTGCTTTTTCACACCATATTCCTCACAAACGCGGGAGACAAACACCAGACTCTAACTTCTTAATGAGCTCTAATTTCTGGCCAATACTAAGATTCACACGCATTCTTTTAACACTAGACTTACTTTTGGGTGGCATAATGATGGCACTGGGCAGAAAAACAGCGAAAAACACCAAATAATTGCCGAAAAAACAGTATATCTTCAGAACGACCACAGCTCAACTGTCGCTTGTAAGCAATTAGTAGCACGCATGCCACGGCCACCTAGCGGACACTTGCTGAACTACCAGACTCAGTTTGCAACACTGGACATTCGTACTGGACATTCTGCCTAATCGATTATGTTTTCAGACCAGCAGATTTTGTCCGTTGCATCCGATATCCGTTAATGCGGTGTCCATAGATGAGAGGAACAACTGTATATATACTAGGGGTGGGACTCGATAAAAATTAAATGCGTTAATTTTTTTGTAATTAATTAACCGCAATTAACGCGTTAAAGTCCCACCTCAAATAAAAATGTCGCAAATTTTTTTTTTGGCCTTTTGCATAGCATGAATGAACTGCAAACCATATGGAATGGTTTATTGAGTGAAGAAATTAAAAAATCCAGTGATGCAGTGATGATTATACACTTAACAAA
>JBCNYH010000024.1:5486886-5499256 GCA_039654325.1 Tandanus tandanus
TATATATACATACATATATATATATACACACACACACATACATGCACACGCATAAAACCCCAGACTGAATACATTAGAAAGGAAAAAAGGAGGGATGGAGGGCAAAAAAGAAAAACAGAAAACCATTTGTCTGTCTGCATTAGCAAGACAGATCGATTTGATTCTATTTAAAGCAGGAAGATGGTAGATTGGGTGAGAATAGGACCAAGTACTGGCTCACACTGAAGATGATCTGAAGAACAGACGTCCTGGCAGTAACAGAGCGCAGGTGAAAAAAAGGAGAACACTCTAAACATTATGAAAGTACATGAATACTCTGAACTAGGCCAAAATTGGACAATGTTAACATTCCACTGACTTTGCTGTAAATCATGCTGATTAATTATGTTAACTTTGAGTAAGTGCATGAAATTTTTTTCTTTTTCTTGCCAATTCGTTTTCGGTGAAATGGCTATAGGATATAAATTGTACTGTATAACCTGACCTTGTTGTAACTTTTTGTTTCCTCGGCACTGTTACAGTGCTATAACCTCATATACCAAATAAAGGTTTTGTAATCATCCTATGGAACATTAATTTCCAAAGCATATATCTAAGAGAAGTTTAAGAAACCCGTTCCTAGGTGACGCTCCCTCTTATGAAGCTACAGAGACTGTACACAGCTTCATTAGAAACACTAATAGGAATTTATTTATACTACAAAAAAATCTTCACCACTTCATTCCGTGTGTAAAATGATATTAAATAAACAATGTTCTATAAGTACGTGTGGTGAAAGGTACTGTAGTCTTTAATCCAGTGCATGAGCTCAGAAGTTATTTGTTATTAGGGCTGGGAATATTTCTTCAATTATCCACAACGGTATTTTATTCTGTCAAGCCTAATGGACCGTAAGAGTTCATCACCATTAGTGCAGGCTGGTATCTTGGAAATGTCATGACGTATTGTTACCTTTAAAAGCGTGTCTGAAAACATTTTTAGGTACCCCTGTAGCCAAGTACTGCCTTTTAAGAGACTGACTTATTAAACAGCACAGACAGCAAAGCACTAAAGGAAAACATCCACCCTGATCAATGTGCACATTAATCTTCAGCACTGACACAGTGGCCCATTCTAGTTTTTGGTTAAAGGAGAGGTCATTGATTCCGGGAAAAAAAAAAGGCTGATATCTGAATTTATTATGCACTACACGGGAACTGCACGATCTGATTGGTCAGCTATCTCGGGATTAAAAAACATTTTTCCAAGTGGATGATGCTTGAAACAAAATGTCACTCATCATTATCATGTTTCATTTTAGTTAGTTTTTCTTGTATTACCTTGTAGTATATATTAAAATCTTTTTGTGCAACAAAACAGTGAGGCTCCTTATCTCCCCTCCAGCAAATCAGCAACAGGGCAGCATTGCGCTGTGTTTTCCCTTTTGCTAATTGGCTGGAACAGTGTTGTGTGGCTCACACCGACCCCCTTATTTGTATTCTCTTTAAAGAGCCAGGGCTATGTACAAACTCCGAATTTATCTTTAGTACACATGTAAAATAGTCTGTCCAGCTCTCTCAGCACTTTATCCTACACCCTGCTAATGCAGCTCAGTTTTTAAAGCTTTCTTTATAGTTTCGTGGCAATTTTCTCTCTCCATTAATTCTATGAATTGTTTATTAATATGATGTTGGATGTCCCCAGAAATTGGTCAGGGAGGAATGAGGCAAGGAGTGACCATTATCTTTCATTTTTTTTTTTTCTCTTAAACTCCATTGTAACCTCAGTGTCCAATGTCAGCATGGCACATAACCAATAACCTCTTTCAGGAATGATTCCAATACAGCATCAACCAGCATACTGGCATCAGAATCGCTAAACATGTCATAAACATTTCAATATAAAACCTATTCTAACGCTTTTCGGGATGGGGGTTTCCTTTAAAGTTGCTATCGTCTGTTCTAGGAAATGTGAATTCACTGCCATCATTAATACTGATTTCAACAACAAAATTTTCATGTCAGTTGAGTCTTGTGGCAACAGAAAGGCCTTCTGGTTTATATTTCACTTATACTGCCAATTAAACAAAGAACATTTGATTAAATAGTGGGAAATCTGCGGAATAGTCAATGAACCCAACATTTATAACTGTAAAACAACAAAGACTATTGTTTGTGAGCTGTGAATCTGTCACAAACAAACTATAAGCAGTTGCGTTTGAAGAAATAATCAAATCATCAATCGGTCCACCATAATAGAAGCTGAATGGAAAATCACTACAACAGTGAAGCCACACATTGGACATTCGCACGACTCGCTCAAACAGCCATTTCACTGCTGGTGTTTTGAGGTCTGAATGTTCCGAAAACAGCAGCTCTTTCTGGCCCCCCAAATGAGCAGCAAGATTTGCCCCGGGTCCAAGACAAATCCAGCACGGACGGCTCTGTAAGCCCCAGGGCTCAGGCTCACCGCTGCTGGATCAGCCTCAGGCCTCTAAACCCAACAAACTCCCTAATGAATCCAATATTTGTTGTTTTTGTTTTGCCCTCTTCTCCCCCTTCTACGGTTGCTGCCTTTCTTTTTCCCCTCCTCCCCGTCATTCCCTTCAGGCCCTTGTGCGCTAATTTAAGGACTCAGCTCAGTTTGGCCACAGCTGGGCCACGAGGCGCCTGCAGCCCTGCCCATGCACCAAAACGCCGGCATTTTCAGCCCAATAAAAGGATGCTTTCAAACATGGACAGCTCTTTCTCTCTTGGGAGCAATACTAAAGCAATTGGACACACACACTTTTACTTTTCCACACTCGTTTTTCCTTCTCCGCTGTGTGGTAACCTTGGCAGCATGAGGGCATTTCGACATTTTATGTTTTCTGTGGCTTTCTTTGGGACAAAATGGTTTTATTCCGCCAGTGGATTCCCAAACCATGCCTCTGCTGGAAAAAAAACTGAACAAACAAACTCAAAAGTAGCCATGTCAGGACCATCATCTCCACTGTGCCCCATTTGACTGATTTTTACAACAGCAGCAATGATGTCCAGCTAGTCTGAGGCATGACAACAGTTAATTAGGAAACAGAATTTCTGACAGGATATAATTACTGAACCCCCTTTCATAGCTTGTGCTCAACCTGAGGTTAGATACAACCAGATTATTAACATTGTCTCAGGGGTCCTACAAACAGTAACTGGTCAGAATCATTTGAAGCCATTTCCTTACCATGTGGATGGAAACATATTGCTAATGGTAATTAGATGCAACAACAAAAAGTTAAAATCTAAAGAAGATTGAAGATTAAAGCCTATAAAGAATCTCTGATTTCCTGCTGCTGCTTCTGATGCACCAAACAGATCATTAAAAAATGCTCATTATAATAACTTTAGATAATACATGTGAAGGATACACATTGGCATTTGTGAATTTTAACGAAGACCTTCCAAGAACGTCTCAAATCCTAAATTATATAATATAATAATGACTCTGCTACCACCATTTTATAACTATATTGAAAACATCCAATAATCTTGGACTGAGAATCTCATTTAGAGAAAGCCCGTGATGATGACATTACATCGTCTATAGTGTCTACAATCCATTGTGGAACACGCAGGGTAGAGTTAGATAATAAGGAACCAGCAACTCCTCATTGTAAGTTTTTGGTTGTTCAAACCATTCAGGAAGGAATAAAGATGCTCGTTACTTGAATTATCTGAAGGATGAGTGGTTGAAGCGAGAATGGACTGATGTTTGTTATATCCGGACGTTCCAGCCAAATCACAATCACCTTGTGTACAGTGAACATTTCCCACAAGATTTAGGACCTGACTGTGGAATTAATGGGGACGAAACTGAAACTAAAACTCAAGGAAGATGCTGTTCCAACAGTATTTCAATTTAAAAACACTCCAGCAGTGCGTGTAAGTGCTGAAAAGATCACCGGATTTAGAGAAGAGAGAGAGGTGAGTCGGGTCATGTGCATGTGTGGAAGTGGTTTGTTTTTCCTGGCCAGTTTTGAGTTATACAGTGATCTCGGTGGGCCTTCTATAGTTCAAACCAAATAGAGGTTACTTACCGAGTTCAGGCTCCAAGAGATTAACCAAAACGTTGAAAAAAAACCCCTCAATGATACACGCTGGCTGTATTGCTGGGAATTATAGTCAGAGTGCACCACTGCTGGAACGTACCAGTTTCTCAAAGTTTTCTCTGCATATTTCACGTGTAACCTCCATTTGATTGTCTCTAGTCCAGTTGGTCTGGTATTAGACCGCTATATATATATATATATATATATCCATGAAACCTGAGAATGTTTACTTATGCTATAGCTTAGGCAAGCACGTCTTTTACAGGTTAGGTTGCCAGGTCTTGCCATAAACCAGCACTTCACAGCACCTGGTATTCCTAAACAGTGTCACTGAACTGTAACTGTTAACTGGTAACTGTAACGTAACTGGTAAACAAAAAACTAGTAAATGCTTTTACTTCAAATTTGTTTATTATATACACTTTTTTGAACATAACTGGAAGGACCTGATGCTTGAACCTAATACACTATCTTTTATAACTACCTGGCAACCACGGGTGACTATGACGGTAGAGAACTGTGTTATCATCACTTCATGAACGGATTGTCAGGCATACTGTAGGGGATTCGGGATGGTGAGTAATACACAGTACCCTATTAACGCCCTGCAGAAAAAGAATAGGGGACCATTCTTTTACCAAAATTACTTACACACTACTGTACAGTACACCCACGTCCCCGTGCAGCAGCTAAACAGCGATGGGTGATGCCACGTCATCATCACGTGATATCCCCAGCGCTGTTATTGTTATTAAATTCCTATTTATTTAACAACTGGTGGTCCAAAATGATCTTGAATGGGTGTTAAAGTGAAGGACATTTTTGGGCCTAACAGTGTATTGCGTATTTATTTGGTCCTGGTGTGTTCCTTTAACTTTCCTCTTATTATACACCATATCCATTAGCACAGTTCATACGAACAATGATAAACATAAACAAATGTATATAGTACATTATTTAGAGCAACAGTGGGACTTCATACATATTGGTGTAGTTTTATATTTAATGTACTTTTAATAAGTACTTTTAAAAAGTTTTATATTTAATATACTTTTACTTTGCCAACATTCAGTTTCATTCTGTTTCATGTCAATTACTCAAAACTATTTCCTTTCAATCGGTTCCATTCCATTTTATTCTGGTCCAGTCTGCTCCATTTCTTTCCAATCCATTCCATTCTCTTCCATTCCATTCTAATCCAGTCCAATCTGCTCCACTCTATTCCGTTTCAATTCCATTTTATTCCAGTCCAATCTGTTCCATTCCATTCCATTCCAATCCGTTCCAATCTGTTATATCCCTGTCCATTCTATTCCACTGTATTCCATTACCTTATATACTGATTGTTCTATTCCATTTCAATCCATTCTGTCCATTTTATTCCAGTCCAATCTGTTCCATTCCATTTTATTCCAGTCCAACTATATCGCTCCATTCCATTCAAATTTATCCTGGTCCAACAATGTTCAATTTTATTACAATCCATTCTGCTCCATGACACTCCATCATCGTATATTCCTCACTCCTTTCTGTTTTGTTCCGGTCCAATTTGTTCTATTTTAATCCCTTCTGTTCTATTTCATTACATTTTTATTTGATTCCTATTCTGTTCCGGTCAATTTCCTACAGAGCATTCTTGTCCAATTAATTCCTCCACATCCCATTCTGTTCCATGCCATTCCATTCATTCTGTTGAGATCCCTGTGACAGCTGACTGTTTTCACCTTCCAAACTGACCCAATCTCAGTGTACCTGTTGAGCAGATACACCCCCCCCTTTTAAATGTATTTTTCAAGCAGTGAGTTCCGTACAGCTAACGGAAACGAACTCTCAGCCATTCCAGTGCACGCTTTAAAAACAGTCACAGAGTCATAGATCAACACCATTCCTGTTTCTCTCTGAACCACGTCAGATCAGCCACAGTCCATTAAACACGCACACTGACACATACACATTCCCCACACCTCATGCAACACACACGCACTCACACATAAGTCACATGATGCCTTCAGCTGCCCTTGAGAACCTATAGCGCTCTAACACAAACCAAATACTCGCATGGACCCTGAAATGACTACTGATATAAGAAACCTGAAATCCCCACTGTATATACACACACACACACACATTATGCTGACATTCCGTTAACATGGGAAAAGACAGGAAGTCTCTGCTGTGATCCATCAGACGGAGGCTGAGCATCATGACGCAGACCACACTAACCATCCCACACCTCACACGTGAGACAGAAAGGCCACTGTGCAGCCTGAGAGACCCACTCGGCCACTGGGGTGTCATAAAGATGTCAGATATAAACAGGAGGGCCTGGAGAAGGATTAATGGGCTGAATCAAGCATCGCTATAAGGCTGTGGATTAATGCAGGTTCGTCGCTGTGTGTAGGGGCAAAGACAGTACAGTTTACATATCCAATATTTCATGGACGTCCCTCGCAGGTGGGAGTACAGTATAGGCTTGAAGCCAGAACTGCTTTTAGGTGAACAGTGTGATAAAAGTTGACAAGGATGTGCTGTAGCGATCGTTTTTCTACGTAGACTGATAATCCTGTGGTAATAGCATGGAAACAGCTCAATCTTGAGCCTGCAACTACACTACAACGGAACACAGATTTAAAAATTAGCAAGAGTGCAAGGGAAAAAAATATTAAATTATTTATAATATTATAATATTAATAATCATTTTATAAATTATAATTTATAATATAATTATAATATAATTCTATATTACCAGCACTATATACTTCAACCTAATATATAAACCACTTATTAACTGAGCGCAAGATCTGTACAGAGAATCCCAACCCTTGCTTCTTTTTTTTTCTTTCTTTTGCAGACCTCACTTTCAGCTCGGTCTGTACTGACAATGAGCAACCGAGGGTAATAATAATAATAATAATCATCATCATAATCATCATCATCATCATAATAATAATAATAATGGCAGCATTTTTAAATTCACTTTAGGTGCTGTCACTTGAACAAGATCCTTGAAGGTCCTTCCCGTGATGAACAGGATTTTTCCGATGAACCACAAATTGATTTTGGTATTTTGTAAACTCTTTATGTCTTAGAATATTTCCTGTATACCTTTTCTCTTTATTAAAATAAGTAAATAAATGCTAAATGTTTCTAAAGAAGATGGTAAAGATCATTGCACAAAGTGCTGCACCTGTCCCGTTAGTAAATTATACACAGCTGCGCTGAATATCACCTACCTGTTTGTGACCCTGGACTAAATTGCGCGGATGGCTCTTGGTAGGTTGGGCATGTCATATCGAAATGAACTGGCTGTGCCTGCGTTTAGCGCATTGTTTTTAGATCACCCACAAAACTGGCCACACCCATCAGGGCTATTTTAGTATAGCGCCCACATAGCATTTTGTCCAGCTTGTTAAATCTGGCCCTTAGACTCCTCTGCTAGTCAAGCTCCTGTTAGATATGTCGCAAAACAGGTTCATTACAGAATATCGGGTGAATTCCTAGGACAGTGGACCTTTCCTTCTACAGTGCTAAGCTCCGCCCCGCTGTGTACTTTTCCCCCAGTGTCCCACACAGCGACTCTCTCTCACCAATAGAGCCATATATTTTTAGCCATATGTGTCAAATTTATTCAAGAGAAAATTACAGACAGGCCTTATTTATTTTACTCAAGTGTATATTCATACACTACAAGTCACGATTATGGGTAAAGCGGGGGGTGGGGGAGTATAAGAATCACAGCAAAGTAAAAATAAAATAAACGCCTTAAAGTGAAAATAAATTTAAATAATTGTCTCGTGATTGAAATGCAGCGGGACAGATGAGTGGAATGTTACTGCACGTGTAGAACAGGGTAGGTATTATTTATTTTTACTATTTAATTGTGCAGATTTAAGGTACTGCCTACAGTGTAATGGTTATAGTTTTACTCAAAATCATTTACTGTATAAACAAACCTGATCGCTGACAGTGACCTGGCTGATTAGTTGATTTCGTCCTTCTTCATAAATTTAAAGAGTAGCGCTGGTCGGTCATCCTTACAGCATAATTTGTGTGAATGTAATACGTTTAGGTGATACGGACGCTTATTTTAACATAAATGACCATAAAAAGCACAAAACTGGGTCATTTTATCCCGTGGATCATTAGCGGGGGCTGAACCAATGGGGAACAACTACTTTTCCCTGGAAGTGACGTGAACTCGTTGGGCGGGGTTCTCCAGCGCAAGTAAACAAGCAGATCTATTCAGCAAGAGACATTTTCAAGAAGAAACTATGGCAGCAATTTGGAGGAAATGGGTGTAAATGGTTCCCTATTTTAACCAGAGAGGGAGGAGTTTCTTGTGGAGACAGTGAGATGTCACATTCTAGTGACTCTGAGGACGAGAACGCTGCCAGAGATGAACGTGATGGTGAATCCAAAATGGCTTACGCAGCTAACGTTTTGCCGACTCGGCTTTCCTGTCATCAGTTGGTTTAGAAATAAAAATAAACTTTTCCGTGATCTCTGTGCTTGTTGCTTGTGCAGCTCAGGACTAGACGATAATGTGTTATGATGCACGGGGTCAGTGACACAACCCAACCAATCCAACAAGTTTGCATCGTTACCAGGCTGGAACAGCCAATCAGAAGGGCAACATGTCTCTGAGCATGCCCAGTGTCGCAGCACTCGCATGTACTTTCACAAGGGGGCATTTTGATTTAAAAATAAGAAGCTTAAAGCATATTATATACACACACATATATATTTACTTTCTTACCTTCAGTCAAACAGCCTTATATTTGTTGCTGTGTTATCCAATATGGCTTTCCGTGCTCCCTGTAGCCTTTTAGGACAACCTTTTGTCAGAACTGCACATTCCCAATTCATATCTAAAAATAATTTCAGCAGTAGCAGGGATAAGATCTGTACCAGCCTATATGTGATTGCATTGTAAGATGCATGCTGGCATTAGTTGGAGGCGAGCTCTTAAGAAAATAAGGAATTTTTATTGGTTAAAATTCTACACTTGATTGACAGCAGGGAAAGGTCCGTTGTGAGTGTGTCGTGGGAAACTCACCTGCTGGGTTATGGAAAACGCCACAGCAGACCCTTGTCATTGAGTATTGAACACGTTTGAATTTTGGTCTCGTAGTTAACTCCCAACATCAGGTCCATTTCCTAGGTCTGTTGTGCGATACTCTATGCTATCCCATGGTTGTTTTACAATAGACTTACAAATTTCATAGATTTTGGGGTCATTTGATGTGCTTAGAATCATACAGGATTTGTTTTACAATAGTCCTGTGCTAAACCCATTGGATATTTTACAACAGCGGGTTCTTGCGTCATATACATCAACCGAGTATCACAGGGATATCATATGAGAAGTTTTCTCGTATTACTTTTACATTAACATCGTACAACTTCACTCACAGACCTCAGCTGTTTCACCTACAACAGACGTTCAACACATATTTCATATATGAACGCAACTACTCAGCAACTACTCCTTTCCACGTCAAAAGGGGTTTGTGAAAGGGCCATAAGTAAGATCGGAAAGCTACACGCCATTTAAACTAGCAACTATCAACTCCTGTCAATCATTACCAGTTAAAACAATGATACTGGGTGGTAGGTACTGCGCAGTTCCTCTTCACACCAGCCTTACAACACATTTTAAGGACATTCTTTTCAAATAAAATATTGCTCAACAAATACTGACGGTGCACTGTTACACAGCGTATGAAATATTCAGAAGATCTTCATAAACAAGATGATTTTGCTCTTAGAGTTAAATATAAAGGAAAACTACTGGACCAATTCACTTTCATGAAAAAAGGACAAGGGAGAGAGGAAATAATAGAGCATAAGTTCTCCACCTTGGGTCGCAACCTCATGTGGGGTCAACCGAGACACAGATGGGGTCTTAGGAGATTTTACCAAACGGTGTAATATATTTCTATTTTAAACATGTTAAAGGTTCACTAGCCCAGGGCACGGGATCGCCACTATTTTACAGCAGACTCCAGCAGCGCCACTCTAATCACGTTCATCAAAGTGACACATTAATCAAAGTGCTCCTTTACACTGAGCAAGCACGCTACACAGATTTCTTCACCAGATGCATTGAGGGTGTGGTTTCAAACAGCAGCACGTGCACTGGTGTTGCTTAAAAGCACCCAGCTTCAAGATTGGCCCAATAAAATAAATAAAAAGAGTGATCAGATATCAGAGGGGAAAAAATTTAATTCAGTCCTGCAACAAATGGAAAAGTTTGGAACTGGACTTAAAAAAAAGATTTTTATTGGAACTGTAAAAGTTTACCTCTAGAGAGACATGAGAGTATTTTTGTGGTAATTCAAAAAAATATTTTCTTAAATTATATTTATACTTCATATTTTATTATATTTGAAATGTAAGTAAATTTAATGTAAAAAAAAAGAAAAAAAAAAAAAAAGTTTAACTTAAACTCAAATGCTTTTTTTGAGTAAGTCATGTATTTTTAGTGCATCAGGTAAAGATTAGGAGTACAGATCTTAGGCTGCGATGGCCTGGCGAACTGTCCAGGGTGTACCCTGCCCTTGCCCAGGGTCGGCTGAGATGTGCGCCAGCCTAATTAGGATTAAGCGCTTCAGAAAATGAAAGAATGAATGATATTAGGAATATTAATGTCATCCATGATATCTCCTAAATCCAAACTCTGTTAAAGTTTAAACTGGTACTGAGCGTAGGAGTGAAAACCCTTTAGGATTATGTGTTAACAAACCCAATCTGATCACATCCAGTGGTAATGCATTCTTATAATTATCTGACAATCAGTGCTGAGGATTTTTTACAATACGACACTATAACAGTGCAACAAATGACATGAGAGAATGCTTCACATGCCCTCTGTTGAAATGACTGGTGGAGCAAACACACACGTGAACCTTCGCGTGGCACCAACTGAAATACACACTGCCGGGGCAAAAAAAAAAAAAAAGTTTGCACACTCTAATATTTTAAAGAAGTGCATTTATCCTTGATCACAGCATGTAATCTCCATGGCATTGTTGCTCCAGTTGGCATTAATGTTGCAATAAAATGAAGTCAGCTGATGATCTGAATGAGCAGGTTATCACATCAATGCACTTTTTCTTCCCTGATGGCACGGATATAAAATGGGGACTCAAATAATGAAAGAGTGGTTCAGGGAGCACGAGGAATCATTTTCACATATGTATCGGCAGTCGTTGGGATGTGAAAGTCTATACCAAGCATGTTCAATGCCGGTGGAAAGGCTGGATCTGAGACCCCCAGACAAAGACCACACCAACCCCTGCCAACCTGCACTGGGCCAGAACAGCAGGGTATGGCCCATTTTCTCCCCATGTCTGTGCTCATAATGTTATAGCTGATCAGTGTTGATGTAATATATAGGATAAAATACACAAAAATGCACAGAGTCTTAGAAAGAGACGAAAAACTGGGAGAGACTCTAAGATCAAAATGAAAATGGACGAGCTAAAAACTAAAAGACAAACCCTCCCTTTAAAAAAACTCAACAAAGTACTCATTTAAGTTCTCTGTGTGTGTGTGTGTGTGGGACACCTCGGGGGGTTTATTGGGACCTGAGGAGAAGGTGAGTAATTGTAAAGTTGCTCTGCCAAATGGATCTGAGATCATACATCTGTATCATATTATCGTGTTCCAATCTCCGCCTCTCTAAACATTGTTTTAATTTTTAATTTTATTCCTTAATTAAAAATACGTGATTATCATTTGGAAGTGGAAACTTATCTGAATGTGTTAATCAACCCTTTCCAGGAGTTACAGAGTAACCCGTGAGGTGTGCTCTTATCTCTGTTTTTCATGAGGCCTGGATCTCAGATTCCGGAGCAGACAGCTGTGTGGTTTTTACCTGCTGTTTCAGCTGATGCACCAGTCTGTCTTTCTCTCTCTTCAGCAGAGCCACTTCATCCTGAGTCTTCTTCTTTTTAGAGGAGGATAGCTCCAGGAGTGCGATGTTGGCGTCCTTCTCACTGATGGCTGCCAGCAGCGCCTCCTGTCTGTATGGAGGAGAGAAATAAATAAATAAATAAATAATCCCCATCAATAATTTCACCCACTAACTAAATGCTCCAAAGAAATACAGCCCTAGTTTTCACCACCTACCACCACTGATGAACACAAGTAAAAAATGCACTCAATAATCAGAATCAATAATCAAATTATTGGCACCCCTTAAGAGAAAATCAAGGAATGGATAATTTTTTGAAAAGTGTAATCTGGTAAATAAAAAAAAAAAGGATCTATCTTCATATATACCTTCATATATATATACCTATATAT
>JBCNYH010000024.1:5502684-5514084 GCA_039654325.1 Tandanus tandanus
CTAAAATGTCGCTTGCTGCTTGTTTACTTGCGCTGGATGACCCGGCCCAACGAGTTCACGTCACTTCCGGGAAAAAAATGGTTGTTCTGCATTGATCCAGCCCTCGCTAGTAATCCACGGGAAAAAATTACCCAGTATAGTACTTTTTATGGTCAGTTATGATAAAATGAACTCTGTATCACCTAAATGTATTACATTACACACACATTATACAGTAAGGATGATCAATACTACTACTACTACAATGCTACTCTTTAACTATCCAATGAATCCTTGATGAAACAAGATGTGTACATAAATTCTATACAGCTTTACTCAGAGCTGTTTTTTCAAGCTTAGAAATGATCAGCGCAACACAGAGTAATATTCTGTCAAGCTTCTTCTGTAGCAAACAACAGCAATGAGTCACTTCCTGTCATGTCTAGCAAGGTTGGAGAGACTCTGCTTTGAAAAGATCTTTGTCCACTTTTACATAAAAAATATTTAAAGTTTGTTTATATTTTTAAGCATTTAGTTTGCTAAAGGTAATCCATTTGACTATGCAGGTAATCCATTACACACAAGAAAATTTAAAAATAAGATAAAATGAATTATAATAAAATAAAACTACTTGATCAGAATTATTTTACTTTTACGAAAGGTTTTTAGTTTGAACAAAGTGTGGAGTTCATTTCATGCCGTCATTAATCGGCTCTTTCTTTAAGAAGGGTGCCAACACTTCTAGAGCGGGGCTTTACAGCCACAGCTGTCCTAGCAGGCTCCAGAATCCGCAGTATGAGCTTTGGGGTCAGGTTCACTTACAGAAAATGGGAGAAAGTGCAGCGACATGCTGCTCGCCCTCTCTGACAGCGGAGATGGAAAAAGCTGATAGCGGAGGCAGGGGAACGTGTGCAGCGGCCGTGGCGGCCATGATGACTTCCAGAGTATAGGCGGTGAGGCTGAGAGAACACTGTCAGCTCAGTGTGTGTGTTGAGCTGATCCACCCTCTCCTGTTTTCCATCACTGCGGGCTTCTTCTGTGACTTTTACTTCTCCTCACACTTCTCTGCTGCAGCTCTTTCCCTCCTCGTTTCGAACCCTGACCTCTCTACCAGCCTTTTACCTAATTCTGTGTAGAAAATGCTTCTCCTGTCGTTCTCTCTCAATGCTGAGGTCAAAAATCTAAAGTTCTGTGAGTTAAAAAAAAAATGTCTGAAAACTTCCAGTTCAAAAGTTCATGTTATATGGAAGAACTTGGAAGCATAAAAGTCTTTTGTATTCTTTGAAAATCCCTAATTACGTAGCTGATACCCAGGATTTTATCAGGAAATGTCGAGAGTCAGGATAAAATATGAGTTGTTTACTGGATTTAATGTTATCTTGCTGCCACTTTCTCAAAGTCCTTCATGTTCCTCTGTTTCTAAATAAACCACATCTACAATATTTCACTCACTGGTATGGAAAGCTTATAACACGATAAGGTTTTATCTTTATGAATATTTCTGGATGCAAGATTAACCTCATTATCTACGTCCTGCCTTTAAAGAGGGAGTCTGTTGCTGGGTGTGGGGGGGTGGGGGAATGGATGGACTATGTTTTTCTGTAGATTAAACCCCATGAATGTAAAATTTTATTCTTGTAGCAGGGCCAATATTCACATTTAATAAAACGTATATGGCAAACAGTTGAACATTGACTCTGTGAGACTAACACTCATCCTACGCGTGGCAAAAACGGTGTCTGACCACGACTGTGTAGACCTATCCTGATCTTTAACTGGCAACAAAGACCGTTCAAAGCCATGCTAATCACATAGCAACCATTCACTCATTCTCATCCATCCATCTCTACCTAAATAAATTACAATTCCAACAACAATCAAGAAGTAAAAACACGGTATGGAGGCAGGCCTTCAAAAACTGGCACTAGAGACGGTGCTATTTCAAGATACCCATACAACCGACACGTCCTTAAGTGCTAATCCAAGCGTGTGTGTTAGGCATAACCTTTAATTGCCATTTTACATAGAATACTGGCAGGCAGGGAAGAGAAAATGTCTGTCACAAACCAGAAGAGTCACTTGAATGGATATTTTCTGGTTTTGTGCTGAAAAAGTGCCTCCCACTGCCTCCTGGTTCTGTCTGGAAATCAGTGTACAGAAACCCCCCGCTCTGTCGTATTCCCACAGTTTACAGCAACACACCTGTCAGGCATTATTACACTGAGTCACGGTGTACTCCATAAAACGTCCAAACGAGAAAACGTTCGCGAAAGGAGAATGACAGTGTGCTCTCTTTTGTTTATGATCGCTGTCTGCTTCACCGCGTGTTCCTGCGGTGACATCATGCACGAAAAAAAGCCACAGGCATGATTCTGTACGAGAGTTCAAGGACCTAGCTGGCAGACAGTTTTTTCAAGAATACAAAAAGTGCGATGCTGTCTACCTACCTACAAAGCTATCTATCTATCTATCGATCTATCTATCTATCTATCTATCTCTCTGTCTACCTACCCACCTACCTACCTATCTGTCTATTTGTCTCTGTCCATATGTGTGTGTATATATATATATATATATATATGTGCCCTTGTCCCTTTCCGTGATATATTTTGACAGAATGCTGCCTAAAGGTCTCAACACTGTCCTGTTTGTAAATTCTAATAAAAGAAGGAATGCAATTCCACAAATAAATAAATAAATAAAGACTCTGAGTATTAAAGGAACTTTTTTGTTGTTATTTGCAAAAAAATGCATGTTGTGCACATTGTGTTTACAAGGAAATAGGTTCGATTACACCCTTTACTACTTCAGCAGTGTGTTCATCACGTCTGTTACGGTGAACGCGAACATGCTAGGTACCGCGACATTAACTGTGCTCTCAGTGATGAACCTGTTTGTTTGTTTTTTGTAGTTGTTGCTATACTGTATTAATTCCGCAAGGGAAATGATTGCCTCTGCATTTAACCCGTCCAAAGTGAGCACAAACACGTAAACAGTGAGCGCACACATACACACTCGGAGCAGTGGGCTGCCACACATTGGGGCGCTCGGTGAGCAGTTGGGGGTTAGGTGCCTTGCTCAAGGGCACTTCAGCCGTGAAGGTGGAGGAAGGGAAGGTGTAGCTCACTCCCCCACCGCCCACCGCCATGCATTTTTCATGCTTAGACGTAGATAAGTTCCAGGACGTATCTGAAAAGGATGCAAAATTCTCATTTACATACCACAAAATAGACCTGGAGGATAAAAATGTCTGTGTTGTTTATAATGATGCAGTACATACTTAAAGCACCACCACTCAAAACCGCTGCTATGATCCCGATGGATTTCTTATTATCTGTAGCGAAAGACGGATACAGATAATAGATAAATAACATGGAGACAGATACAGATAATAACAGATAAATGCTTCTGGTGTAAATTAGCCTGTATGAGTGATGAGCGAAGTGTGAGAAGTTTCTATGTTTGACAATATGGATATAAAGTGTGGATATACATTCACACATACAGAGATAATTCAGGCTTTACACACACACACGGTACTGAGTGCTATAGAGTATCATGACGATAATGATTAAGCACGTCATGTTGATGCTGTGTAAACACCTAGGAAACACAGCACATCTACTCCCTCACACACTTTTAAACACGGTTCATCCTCGTCATCATTTGTGGCCAGACGACTTGGTTAATCCTACATCTGTTCGAGTTCAATCATTTTGCCCATCAAACAAAGTAAAAATACGGTGGTGTATACACACACACACACATGTTACCCAGTGCTGCCTAAACCACTGCACTGTAGTGTAAACTAATAAATGAGCTCTGGTGATGTTCCAGCAGTCTCCTTACCACCGGCACGTTCTCTCAGAACCACCTTTTAATACGCTGACCTCCTGACTAGAAACACTCATTATGGTCAGCTCCAGACCACAGGCAGCAGCTGGCCTCACGTACAGACAGTTTACTCAGGATAAATGGAGCTCCGCTTCTGCTCTACGACCTCCCCGTGCAGCCACGACGAGCATCCTGCAGCTCCCACAGATTAGAAGGGCGAGGAGGGAATGCTAAAGATAGACAAACACGGCTGAAGGAGGAAAAAAAGAGGACTTGTGGACTCGTACTGTAATCTTGTACACATATGTGGAAAATCGCAGGTAAATATTTTCTGCTCCTGAGCAGCAAACGTGGGTGAAGTGAACTTAAGTGAGCAGATTTTGGTGAAGAAAACAACATTAGATGCAGAATGCCTGCCTGAGGATTCCAGGTAATGGTTTGGATTTTTTTATTTTATTTTTTCATTTGCATGCTTCATTTGCATAAAATTGGGAAAGTCTTAATTAAAATGTGGCTTGTCGCTCCATCAATCAGTCAGCACTGTTCTGTGTGACACACAATCAGGAAATGAATGCTCGCTAGTTGCGTTGTTGCTTGCCAGTCTGAAAACACGAGCTAATTAGATTAGAAAATAGTTTTGTTTATGTTCAAAATAAATTGCTAATTTTCAAACTACTGTGGGTTTGATTTCATATATTTATTATCATCATTATTATTATTATTATTATTTTTCCCCATGGCACTGGTTACTGATTCCTCCTGTATAACAAAAGCTGCTTCTTTTCATTCAGCTCTTACTCACAACATCTTTATACTCTGCGCTATTAGTGTTTTTGGATTAGTTAAAGGATAAGCCTTGTATATTTTCATGTTTCTTTTGTTTTGATTGTATGCACACTGGGCAGCACGGTGACGTAATGGTTACGCCTCACAACAAGAAGGTTCTGGGTTCGATTCCAGGGCTTGTGCAGTTCTGTGTGGAGTTTGCATGTTTTCCCCGTGTTTCCTCCAGGTACTCTGGTTTCCTCCACCAGTCCAAAAGCATGCACAGTAGGCTAACTGGCTGTTCCAAATTGACCCTGGATGTGAGTGAAGTGTGAATGGTTGTGTGTTCCCCTACGATGGTCTGGCAAGCTGTTCAGGGTGTACCCTGCCTTCGCCCAGTGTCGGCTGAGACAGGCTCCGGCCCCCCGCGACCCTAATAGGATTAAGCGGCTTGGCAAATGAGTGATGCGTGTGTGTGTGTGTGCACAGCACAATTTTAATATACTTTTTCAATAGACCTTCATATCAAAACAGAGTATTATAAGATAACCTTCTCAATCAAACCCGACTGAAGTGAGGCAGATTAATATGTTCTAGGGTGTTACATTTCATTAAACAGAAAAATTCTTAATAAGAAACAAAATTTTATGCTGCAAAATTGTAGTCGATTGATTGTTAGCCATATGTTACAGGGTGCACGCTGCCTTCGCCCAGAGTCGGCTTGTAAGGGTCGTAACGCTGATAGTAAACAGCCTGTGTGTGTGTATTTGGCTCTAGTTACATGGAATCATCATGAAAACACAGCAGCATGCTCCAAGTAAAGTGTGCTGCCCCCTGTCCTGTGTGTGGAGATCTCTCTGCGCTTGGCTTTGATTTGTTTCTGGATTTAACAAACATTTTGCTAGGAACGTCAGTCTAATCATCACTCGCCTAGTTTACAACACTGATTACTGATTACGGAAAGGACAGAAGGAACAAGAGTTCACTACCAGTAAACTAGCCTCTAAGCTAGCAAGCAGTGGTGCTAGCAGCTGACTGGCTCATAGCTAACTGACCAAAAATGGCCCCTAGGGCTTCATGAGGACAAAGAAAAACCAGCAGGTTGAGGAAGTTTATGACATTAAGAAGCTAAACAAATATTTTGAGGTTATAAGATCCTAGCTCTATGCTACGATGATATACACTAGCATGTCATAAAACAATGGTGGCTCAAGCCTGTGGGTTCCTGATCAGAAGGTCGGGGGCTCAAGCACCAGCACTGCCAGGCTGCCACTGTGAGACCTTAACTGTAGTTGCTGTCCACACTATTTCGGGTGGGCTGTTGGTGTGGCAGAGGATACAGATGACACCCCCCCCCCCCCCTCCAAAGGCCTTCATGCACAGCTCCGTGTATGCTGGGGTGGGTGTCCATGAGGAGCCTAATATGAAAACTCTGAAAACTTTTGTGCCCTGTTCCACAATACTTACCCTGGGTTTACACTGGGTTTACCATGTTTTCTGCGATTCATAAAAACGCGGAGCTCCACCATTTATGAGCGCACTTGGAGCACGATTGGGGTATAAAAAGGAGGCAGGGTGCATCCAAGAGATGAAACTTAAAGAAATCGTGTTCCCAAGTTCACCATGATCCCCTACTATGGCGCATCAAGGTCTGTTACGTTCTGTTAAGCTCTACAACAATTCTCACGTTCAATCATGACTGGCGTCAAATTGTAATAATCGCGGCAAACAGTTTGCCACAATCAGTGTGATCATCACAAATCAACCCAGTTCCTCAAGTTCATCACGATTCGATCCCACACTCATCACGATTCTCGCAGAAATCGCAGAGATCACAGATATCGCGCCCCAGTGCAAATCCAAGGTTACCGGTTGGCCTGGCCCAATTTTTCCTGTTTTAAACTTCTATTCATGGTGGTGGTTGTGCAAATCTCTTCCCTACAGCTCCATGCACATTTAAAAAAAAATCTTTTTTCAGACTGGACATTTTCGTTTTTGTTTAATGTAGCAATAAAACAAACAAACATCCATATACGTGCACACATGGCCTCAAACTATAAGCAATTATCCCTCTATGATGAAACTTTTCCTTTTCATAATACTTGGACCTCTTATTTAGAGATGCTTGATAAATACTGCTTGTTGTCTAAACTAATCAGTAGATGGGAAAAGGAGGAAGGTGCAGTAACATTAATATGTCCGCCCGTGAAAGAAACCAGGGCTGTGAATGTTCCTGGGAATTGATAATACTGCTCTGAAGAAGATACACGATGAAGTGTTGATGGGGTCACAGGGTCAACCAGCTCTTTACCCGCCATTAACGGCTTAATGAGAGAACTTCTCAACCTCTCCACACCTCCCACCTGTGTGCTAAACACTCATCCATTTCAGTCACATTTCCAAATCACTATCACATCTACTCTTCCTTATACGGGCTCCTCACATCTCAAACATTATGGCTTTTAGCTCTGTTCTGTCTGAGGGGAAATGAGGAGTTACACAACAGAGAAAGTGAAGGACGGTACCAAAACCTCACGGTAGGTAGCTTTTCTCATTCTGATGAACTTTATTTAAAAATAAAAAATTAAAATACCAAGTTAACTTAAATGTATGTTTAGACCTACTTTGCAGAGATGGAACATAAAGCAACAGCGTTCCAATTTTATCTAGTACACTATAGAATACTTAGATATATAGAATACTCAGATATATAGAATATTTAGATATATAAAATACTCAGATACATAGAATACTCAGATATATAGAATTTTTAGATATACAGAATATTTAGATATATGAAATACTCAGATATATAAAATATTTAGATATATATAATACTCAGATATATAGAATATTTAGATATATATAGAATACTCAGATATATAGAATACTCATACATGTATAGAATATTTAGATATATAGAATATTTAGATATATAGAATACTCATACATATATAGAATACTCAGATATATAGAATACTTATATATAAAGAATACTCATATATAGAATACTCAGATATATAGAATACTCAGATATATAGAATACTCAGATATATAGAATACTCATACATATATAGAATATTTATTCATATAGAATACTCAGATATATATATATAATACTCAGATATATAGAATATTTAGATATATAGAATACTCAGATATACAGAATACTCATACATGTATAGAATATTTATTCATATAGAATACTCAGATATATAGAATACTCATACATGTATAGAATATTTATTCATATAGAATACTCAGATATATAGAATACTCATACATATATATAATACTCATATATATAGAATACTTATATATATATATAGAATATTTATTCATATAGAATACTCAGATATATAGAATATTTATTCATATAGAATACTCAGATATATATAATATTTAGATATGTACAATACTTAAATATATAGAATATTTAGATATATAGTAAATTCTTAATAAGTAAAAAGTTCAGGAAAGTCCTCACAAGACGTTTTGCACTATCCTGCTAACAAACACACAAACGTAACCAAAAACATAGCCTTCTTGGCAGAGGTAAAATGTATTTAGAAAAAAAAAAGAAAAGAACATAAGACAGGACAAAACAAGAAAATAAAATTAAGAAGAATAGACTGAGGTAAAGAAAAAAAGGAAAAGCAAGCTGGTTGTAAGGAGGCCAAAACAACGTGGTGTGCCAAGTACACACATGCGTCTGCTCCTACTGGTACTAATCAGTACAAAGTTCCTGACGTTTCCATAAACACTTGCTCTGTTTAAGAGTAGAAAATGATATATCTTTATTTAAATTTCTTAAAGCAATAAAGATATGAGCTAGTTTTTCTACTTTCGTCCCTGAACAGAACAAACGTTTATATGAAATGTCAAGAACTTTGCTCTATTATACATTGTTTTGATTTTCTAATCTTTTTAGACACTTTGTGATTCTGGACTCTAAAATATAAGTGCTAAATAAAACCTACACTTCATCATCAAAGTTGTTTAGAGAGAAGAATTACAGAAAAGGCAAACAGCCAAATTGAGACTAAACATAATCCTGTACATAAGCCTCACGTCAACAGCGAATCGAAGCCCAGGCCTTCTTTTCCCACCTCATTGAGATGTTCACTGAACTCAGACGGTAATTTGAAGTTGAGGAATTTGGAAGAAGACCAATAAGCTGTGAGGGAAGAGTCTGTAAAGCATTATCAAGGGAATCAATCAACAAGCTTTACCTGATACTGCCTCATCTAGCACATAAAAATAAAATATAGTGCAGCTGTGTTAAACAAACTGAGTGTTGGAGTAGCACCAGCATATAAAATAAATAAAAATAAAACCCAAATGCACTCTCGCGTAACTCGCTGAGCTTGATTTTTACAGAGGTGCGTATGAGACATGAAAGTGTGTGTGAGAGAGGTAGAGGAGAAATATAGCATCTGCTGTCCACTAACAGGAGGGGATCTGCGTCAGGACTCGGGAGGACTTTCAGCTTTAAAACTACCTGTTTAAAATATCACATCTGGCTCCGGGTTGCACCACATGACACATTAAAGACAACGTAAAGAAACCGATCCACTGTTCCTCTATTAAATCTAATACTGACCCATGAAGAGCGATAAATTCAAACATGGATTCAAGTTGACACGTTGGGGATTTACGGTATACAGTAATACCTCTACTGTGACACATTAGCTTTCATCTACTTTGCCAGAAAAACCTTGTATAAATAGCACCAACAAGCAAATAAACCCATTATAGAGCACTGGATCATTCTTTATATGAATGCAAAGTCTCAAATCTGATTGGCCAGAAGTTGCTGATTCATTTTCTATAAAAATAAAGGAAAGAAACCAAAGGAAAGCTAATGAAACCCCACAAGGACTTTATTTACGCACTCATAGTAATGCATGATCATTTCGATGATAATAACCTGTGCAGGGATTTGTCTGGCGGACGCTCAGTAGCTATTTTCTGAAAGGTGACTGTCAAGTTCCTTCAACATTTATAGAATGAGTCAGTCACTGTCAGTACTTACGCAAGTTCCGTATTGGTACAACCTTCGGGACAGAGGACTTCTCTGTAAAACGATATGATGTGTGCTGTTGTCTTAGTAACTACACGATTATACAAGTATAAACAGATAAAATGCATGCAATGACCATCCATCCACCCATACCCCTGAATTTTCATCACCAATTTAGTCATCATCAATTTCCACCCCTCAAGAATGCTCGCATGGCACACAAAATCTCCACCAAACAGGGCAGACAAGAGCAAGCACATGCTTCCTCTGAGGCACACCATGCCAGCCGAACTGCTGCTCATGCTCTTTTAGGGATAGCGTAACACACAGTGGAGGGAATCATGAACTCAAACACCGTGCAGGGAGCAAGTGTATGCCATCCTTCCCTCCCTCGAGAGCTCGGCCAATTGGCTCTCGTGGGCTCCCCGCCACGGATGGCCGTGTGCATAATTTGGAACTCAAACTTCCGATCTCCAGGATGATAGTCGCATATCTTGCTGCTGCACCACTCTTTAATTATTACAAACGTGCAAGTTGCTGTGATATAAGAGGAAAAACCTCTTCAGGGTTTAATGTTGTTATAAGAAAATAATCAACTCCAGAAGTGTAACAGTCAGACTGCATCACATCACCACATTGTTAATCATCTACTGTATGTGTTTAGAGAAAGATAAGAGAAGGATTAGAAGTATATTTCCAAGAGAAGCAGCAGATATTGTTACACACACAAAATATGATCAGACAGAAAAATGATTCTAATTAACACAAACTATTAGGGAGAACGCAGACATGGAAATATTTCACCTCGGCACATTCACGTACATCCCACGGATGTCCACACAGTGTTTACTGCATACCCTTTGCCCTCAGAGGAGCTCAGCACTTATCAGCTCTTCTTCCTGAGGCTGACAGGCCGACCTTAATTAACGCTGATAGCAGCACACCAGCGCATCTCTGCCTCTCCTAACCACACACTAACATAGGAAACTCTGCTGCTATCTCCAGCAGCCCAGCCTCCCATGGGAACAATTACACACCCACACACACACACACACAGACTGACAGTACAGTGTTGCATAGATCATATCACCCAAGTGTGTGTGTGTGTGAGAGAGAGAGAGAGTTACTATGTAATTCTTGCTGCCTCTTGCGTCTTGCGCTACGTACAAAATAAATGGTAATGGGTTTGCATTTTATTTCAACCATCTTTCAAGAGACTCTCACGAAACCTGTTTCACTGCATGATATTTTTTACAGCGTCACAAAAATTAACTGCTTTTTAACGGCAAACACGTCAAAGTCAAATCCGGGAGAGAATTACACACCGATGGACCGGGACGAGAGCTGGTACAATTCCCGTAAAACTAGCGAGAGGGTTCTTGTGTGAACAGGAACGATGATGATAAACTAGGCCTCGTTCTGTTTGTCTGCCAGGCAAATCTCTAAAGAGGTAAAAAAGTGAAAAAACAGGAAGGAAAAAAAAAAAAGGCAAGGCCCAGTTAAGAATCATTCAGAAATTAAACAGATGGAGGATGAAATGTCATCAGATGAAAGATGCAATCAGTTTGGGATGTTATCTATGTACGTATTAGTAACATACAATGTACAGAGAAAGTGCATGATGAAAAACACACTCAGGGATTTGATGAAAAATAAAGACGGGGTGGGGGGGGGGGGGGTCTTAAAACTAAAATCTGAGTCCTTAAATCTCATTAAGGCATTCGTAATTCATAAAAGGTCCTTTCAGGCAAATTCCAACAGGTTTAGCATCCATGGAAATCATGAAATGTAAAAACATG
>JBCNYH010000024.1:5587064-5607183 GCA_039654325.1 Tandanus tandanus
TAACCCTACTGAAAGTTTTCGGGATGTGCTGGAGAAGACTTTATGGAGTGGTTCAGTTTTTCCCTCATCGATTCAAGCCGTCGGTGACAAATTAACCCGACACTGGATGGAAATAAATGTTACGTGGATTAAGTTTGTTGAAATAATGACATGACGATTACGTGCTATAAGCAAGGATAAAGGCTAGGGTGGCCCCTCAAAAAAAATTTTTTTTTGATTCCTCTATCGCACACCCTCTTATTTTAGGAGGTTTGATGAAAAAATAACCCAGTAAAAATTCCAGGCCTATAAAATAAGTCTGCGTGGTCCCCCAGAGCCCTTCAATTTTGCACATTTTGACCGAAATTTGGCTTTATTTTAATTTTCCGTAACTTTATTTTCTGGATCAATAATCCGTTTAACGTCTAATCAGACCATGTAAACTAGTAATACAATATGTTTTAATATATATAAAGTGTAGTTTTATCCATGATGGCATGTGTTATTATAAGATTTCATCAGTATGTACCTGTAATTATCATTCATAAATAACATCCACAATATGAACTCACACCAGATTTCAATTATTTCATGCAAAAGCAACATGTTTTGAAAAGTCTTGTTTTAGTCTCTATGCAATAAATATATTGCTAATATACACACAATCGTACACTACTCTATACTACAGTCATTTATATGAGTAAATGTAGTTACTAACTATTTCTGTATAAATTACTATATTGGTAAATAATATGAACTCCTTTACTCATATAAATGACTGCAGTACAGAGTAGTGTACGATTGTGTGTATTAAACAATAAACATCCACAAAAATGAACCTAACCTGCATGATGCATCCAGAAATGGTCCTTTAGTTGCAGATGATTCTGTGAGGATTGGGTGAATCCTTTCACGCATCAGATTGTGTCTGTTACTGGCGGACGGTGTATCTGAACTACTATATGAGTAACTATAACTTGTGTATGTGGGGATGGAGCTTTGCTCACAGCGTACCTCGCCTGTGGAACAAGCTACAGTTATTAGTCGCTCCAAACGAGTCCATAGTCTCAAAATGTGGCCAGCTTCAATATTTCTATGTGTTGAGATATATATCCAATACAGACCAGGCTTTACACAGAAATATATTTACTGCATAGAGACTAAAACAAGACTTCATTGCTTTTGCATGAAATAATTGAAATCTGGTGTAAGTTCACATTTTGGATGTTATTTATGAATGATAATTACAGGTACATACTGATGAAATTTTATAATAAAACATGCCATCATGGATAAAACTACACTTTATATATATATAGGGGGACCACTCAGACTTATTTTATAGGCCTGGAATTTTTACTGGGTTATTTTTTCATTAAATCTCCTAAAATAAGGAAAAAAAAAAAAAAGTAAAAAGATTTTCCCCATATAAAAATTGCCCACCCTAATAAAGGCGGAACAACAACATTTGAAAATTTGAAAAAAAAATTGAAACATATTCATGTGTGCGACTTTTTTTTTGGCTGGGCAGTGTATTTAAACCATGTTCATAAAATCATAAGTGGTACATGATTATATTTATTATATTTGAAGCCTTTCAATACACTCATTAATTGTAAGGATCAAATAGTAATATTTATAAGGTATGCAGTAAGTTGCTGAATTTTTTTCATCCAAAGATAGAAACATGGTGCAACAATATGCAAAAAGATAAGAAAAGTATGCACCTAAAATAGATGGGAGATGAAAAGAAATCAAAGGGAGCAATAAAAGCAGAAAGACACAGCTGGATACTGATTTTCTTTAAGCTGTAAGCAGGATTAAAGAAAAACATAGTGGTGAGTACAATAATATAAAAAATGCAATGCTGGCAGAAAATTTGAAAAGAAAAAAAAGAGAAGAATTGAAATAAAATAAGAGCAATGCTTTTTTTTTTTTTTTTTTCTAAACTCGACGTTCCAAATGGTTGAAAACGCTGATGAAGGGCAATGCATTGATTTAAATGGGGCAAAATAAAGTGAAAAATGCACAAGAGAAAAAAAAGAGCTGATCCTTTCAATTGTTATGGAAATGAAGAGAGTGAGAGAACAGCTTCCCTCAAAAAATACACTGATATAAAACAACTCAGTGGCTTTTAGTGGGTTTTTTGAACTTGTAAAAAGTGCAAACATAAGAAAACTAAAGCGTTTCTGAAGTACGCCGCTGTTCGTGCTGAACACTTCTTTAAAAGAGCTGAAGTGAATGAGGGAACGGACGTTAAGCGATCGTGGGTTTCTTACTGATGTGTTACACCTGATATACTGAGAGTAGAAGGCCGGCGGTATTTGCTATGAGATCATGAGTCTGGAGATCAGCTTAGGAGCTCCAAATCATATCCGCTGAGGGAAATCAAAACCAGAATTTAACGACTCCAGCATCACGCCTTATTCGTCACAATCCTTTCATCCTTGGTGGCGTGGAAAGTGATGCTCAACACATTTGTCTTTGGGTCAAGACTCTGTTAAAGGTTAAGTCTAAAACCAACTTCAGTTGAGACAGAGAGCTATTTTTTTTCCCTACACTAATTTCCATGTCTGTGTTTCTTCATGACCTCAGAGCTACAAGTCTTTATCTCAGAGCTGCCCTCGGTGTCTCCTGTAATATGGAGTGAGTGCTGAAATCCCGCTGAAAGGAGTGTGTTGAACTTCATTTTGACTTTGTCTTCATGTCGCATGCGCACGGCATAAAGGGCTCAATTAAAGTTCTAATTAATATAAAATATACAGCACTTTTATAGAAGTGATGGAAATAAAGTAGGTCCAGGGTTCAAGTCCCAGGCTTGGGTGTTAATGTGTGGTGTTTGCAGGTTCTCCTCATGCTTGCGTGGGATTCCTCTGGGTACTCTGGTTTCCTCTCAGTCCAAAGACATGAACATTAGGCTAACTGGCTGCTCCAAATTGCCCCTGGCTGTGGATGTGAGTGTGAATGGTTGTGTGTTGGCCCTAGGATGGTCTGACGAGCTGCTCAGGGTGTACCCCGTCCTCGCCCAGAGAAAGGCTCCAGCCTCTCCGCAACTCTAATAGGATTAAGCGGTTCGGCAAATGAGTGAGTGGAAATAATGTTGGGCAGCTTAAAGGTTACAGAAAAAGGCTTGTGAACAAAAGGTTGCTAGTTTGATTCCCATCACTGGCAAGAAAGTACCCTCGGCTGAATTGTCCATGAACTGGCCCCTCTGGTGCAGATTTGTTGCCCAGTCCGCCTGTGCCTAGTGGTTGTCTATGCTCACGATGGATGTGTAAATAAGGGTTAAACGCAGGGGTCAGATTCACTGCGTGCATACGTGCAGTCACCGAGATTCAATCTTTAATCTTTAATGTGGTGAGGTGGTAGCTCAAAGCACTGTACGAGCAAGCAGCAGTAGTATAGTATTTCTGGGAGGCGTCTCGGTGGTCAGAAGGTAGTGCCTATAAGTCTGAAGGAATGTGACCGTGTGCAAATGTCTGGCATTTTGTGCTTGGTGTATTCCTGAGATGGGCTACGAATTTGAAAAAAATAATAATAAATCAGAATCCTGGTGATCGCAAATTCAAATCCAGGTTGATGCACGCAGCCATCCATGACTGGGGAGCCCATGGGAATTGACCGTCCAAGCTCTTAGGGGTGGAAGGGTTGACATACATTCGCTTCCCTGTCACTGAAGGTGATCACCATCCAATCACGGACATCTGTGAGCTTATGCATACACGAGGGTGGCTAGCACCATACCTCAGAGTGTGTTACACTGTGATTGAATATGCATGGGCAGCAGTGGGTGGCTAACGTCACATGTCTCGGAGGAAGCACATGCTTGTTCTCGGCCCTCCCTGGTTATAGATCTAACAAAAAGTCCTGTTTATGTCTTGATTGTGGACGTTCACAAAGTAACTTGTCAAGAAGAAAAATAATTAACCCGCCAGTTCCCTGTCTTTATTTTTAGAGTTCTTGGGAATAGGATGGGAACTAACTGAGAGGTTGCTATTGAAGGAGTCTTCCGCAGTGACACGATGAAAATGAATCTGAACACAATTTGTCAACAATAAACCCTCAAAATAAAAAGATCCCTCCTTTGGGGACAGAAGTGAATCTGTCTCCTATAATAGCAAAGCAACGAACGAGAGAAATCCCAAGCGTGAGACAATCATCAACAGAGGATCATCTTCAGAGAAGAGTCAATAAACTGTGCCATGACAGTGGTTTAGCTTCCTATCACAATGTTTGGGTTGGAGGCAAACCAAAAGCCGCACACTTTCAAATTTGCCAAATAATATAGGGGGAAAAGGGCACGATGTTCAAAATCTGAAGAACAGATGGGAAATAAGGAGCGTAAGTAAATCAGAATGGAATGACCCTTTTAAAAAAAGCAAAGAAGAAAGAAAGAAAGGAATCATATCATACCTTGAACCATTTAAAGTCGGCGAGGTTGGAGTCATGCATAGGCTCATGAAAGAGCTTCAAACGGGCAGCAAGCAGTGGAGAAGCAACAAAGAAAGAGAAGAGAGTAATTACAGAAGAAGCCAAAAAATCAAAGCTGTCTCAGCAGAAGAAACAGAAGCAGACGAATAGAACGAACCAGAACGGTCTTCAGAAACAAATCACGCAAACGAAAATTGGAAGCAGGGAAAGTAAAAAGGGAGAGAAAGGGGTGAAAAAGAAATGAGAAAAGATGACTGCATTGCGGTGAACAAGAAGTTGCTGGGACAACACGAGGGGGTTTTTAGGGCCAAAAAGGGCATGTGGGGAGTGAAGAAAGAGAATAAACAGAAATCCGTATTTGGTGCCAAAGCAGGAAGGAGGACAACGAGGAAGAACAGGAATACGGGTGGCTGTGAGAGCATCTGCTCATCCTGATCAACGCTGGAGGAGGAGCTGAGGCTTTCCTTGGTACGGTGCCTCCACAGAGAAGGTTATGCAGTATGTCATTTGAGTGCTGAATCATGTCTGGAGACTAGACGTGTATTTTTATGTGGTCTTGGGCAAACGCTTTCACTGGCCCCGCTTGAGCAGCTGGTCGCATTTGGACAGGCCAGCCGTAAATCCTGCCCCTGGGTTAAGTGATTGGTGTCACAGCACAGCGAGAGGCTTGTGTCAGAGGAAAACAGTCCATTCTCCCAGAGAGGCCACATTTTGCCCTTAATTACACACGCCCATTACGTTGGCTGGTTCAATGAGGTTTGGCGCGGTGCAAAAAACTCATGAGAGCATCAGCTAAAATAAGACAGGCCTGACCCTTCAGTGCCAGCGTAGTGATTTCATTTGATAGGCCTTTCTGCTGAAAGAGCAGCTAATGCATGGGTCAAAACGGACAAGAAAAACAAAACGCCGGGCAGGAGCAATAAAGATAAATGCTGAAAAGTGAGATGGAAAGGAAGAGGGCTGTCAGGATTACAAAGAACAGCAACACTCCTTTCCATGCATTTAAAGCAGAAAGACTGACAGAAATTTGTACAGAGCCTGAATCCAACATGTGTGCTACAAAATCCGAACAACAAGAGAGCAGCAATTAGAGGAAATTGAAACCAGAGTTAAGGAGAAATGTGTGTATGTGTGTGTGTGTGAGAGAGAATGCTAGGACGGGGTGTGTGACAAGCTAACTCTGAAATAAAGTCTGCGTTTCTTTTCAGAAATGTATTTTCCTAACTTTATTTAAACAAACTGAATAATACAATTCATAAAGTAAATAAAGTCGGTGTTCATGTTAATGTAATATTAACTCAGTCCAAAGTAGTTCTGATCATCTCAAAAACGCTCTCAATCTTTACATAAAAAAAAAATCTCTGAGGCTGAGAAATGATGAACTAATCGTGGTTCTAATTAGTGAAATGATACTCGGCAGTTTGGTTCTGGTGCTCCCTGTTATCTCTCTCATAAGGGGAACCTTCTGAGCACGAGATCCTGCCAGTTCAGCCAGCAGTAAGAAACCCACATAAAGCCTAATATAAAGGGCGCCAATACTTACTCACACACTCCTGTTTACACAATTCCACCGTTCGACTATACAGTACGTTATTATATTATAGAAGGGAAATGATTTATAACTGCAGTATTCGCTGTGACCATGATGAGGACGGGCGTCTGGTTCTTCTCAAAGTTTCTTCCTAACATCGTCTCGATGAGTTTTTCTTCACCGCCGTCGCCTCTGGCTTACTCATTAGGGATGAATTTAAAAATGTATATCCAAAACTGTATACTTCTATAACGCCGCTTCAGTGCATGTTGTCATAACGTCACACATTATTCACGGTTAATCTCAAACTGTAGTATCGATACCTATGTGGGGGGGTCAGGTGTAGGTTCTGGGCTTAAGTCCCGTGCTCAGCGAGGGTTTTCTGTGTGCAGTTTGCATGTTCTCCCCAAGCTTGCATGAGTTTTCTCCGGGTGCTTCAGTTTCCTCCTGCAGTCCAAAGACATGCACATTAGGCACATTGGATATTATCGATTGCCCATAGGTGCGAATGAGTGTGAATAGTTGGCCCTGCAATGGTCTAGCAAGCTGTTCGTGATGTACCTTCCCCAAGGGACCCAAGGCATCCAATGCTTCGGAAAATGAAATAGAAATTAAGTGTGGAAGTGGATTAAGGATCTGTTTAATCAATCCCCAGCTTACAAGGAAATCTTCCATGTGAAAGCAAACCCGTGATGAGGACCGCTTCCAAACAATCCCAGAATCAGTTCTTAGTCTGGCCTGAAGTACTCGAGGGAAGTGTGAAAACACTTTTAAAAACTAACAGAGGAAGGATTGAAAAGGCGAAAACCTTTGGCCGACAGACGCGCCATTACTGACGATCTCTCTTCCACATCCTCTGGAAGAATAGTCATTCTAGCCAGAGACATTATCGGGCATGGAGACTTAGTTCCAGTATGGGTCACTTAGCAATGGAAGCGCTAATGAGTGTGTAGATGGGTGATGAAGGGGTTTAGGAACAGTGATGCAGACTTTGGCACCCATCCCAACGTCCTCTCCTGACTTCCAGAGGAGTAAAGTAGGCTTAGCAGCAGCCCTGGCTTCCTTCGAAGCCCTGCACTAATTAACCCCAAAGGGATCCAAACAGTGGACCGCTCCGGCCAAAGTCAGGGCTAAAAGGAACTAAAGCACGACGTGTTCATGACCCTTAAGACTGTCAGTCTGCAGCAGCTGGGCGATCCGTATTAACGCTGACTCACAGGCCGTCCTGCA
The DNA here is from genome assembly GCA_039654325.1 of Tandanus tandanus. Taxonomy (NCBI): domain Eukaryota; kingdom Metazoa; phylum Chordata; class Actinopteri; order Siluriformes; family Plotosidae; genus Tandanus; species Tandanus tandanus. The sequence continues at coordinate 5,594,236 of JBCNYH010000024.1, forward strand.
GAAGGAAGACTCGTTCGGTGAGAGCGGTTTCTTTTTGATGCCATGTCCAGGCCAAACACAAGGACGTTGTGATTTAAACTCTTTTATTGCCATGAAAACACCAAGTGACCTGTTTTGGAGACAAATGAGACATGGTTTGTGTATGTGTGTGGAAAGAAAAGGGAACAAGGTTCTTATTTCGCCATACTTACTCTACAGGAGTGATTTATTTTCCAAATGAAGACTGACTGGAGACACAAACACAGGCAGGCGCATGCCACATGAATGTTGTTAAATGGCCTCGTGTTGGCAGGGTGATGTGAGGTTGGCATGATTCATAGAGCTGCTGTAGTGATGTGATGTGCTGTGCTGTGACAGGGAAGCCATTATGCTACCAGCTTGAGAGGTGCTATTCTTCCATAGAAGTGCATTAAACTCGCCACAAAACAGCGTTTGGAAGTGCCTCTTCACTTCAAGCTAAAAACTCGCGCGCAAACTTTTCCTTAAGTGTCAAAGAACTGAGGAAACCATGATGCAACAAGAATGTTCCTCGATATAACAGCTATGCACTTAGCATCAAGTCAACTTTACACCATTCGGTGTTACAAGAGAAGAGAATAAGTTGTCTAAATAGACAGCAAAAAAGAGACTTGCTCCCAGAGAAAACCCTGCACTGGATGTGGAAATGATGTAGTGGCACATGATGACTTGGCCCAACATTTTAAAATAACAATTTCTACTACAGTGATTATAGGATGAAGTAAAACGTGGTCTCATTTGGAAATATTAAAAATTCATTATCTAGTTCAACAGACAAGTAAAACCTCCAACGTGCAGCCCATTCTTTTGTTTTGAGAGCCTTTAACCATGATTAATTCATCTGAAAAGTGGCCGCAGATGCAATTTACCTTAAAATCATGACAAGCACTCTTTTAAATGAAGCAAGAGAAAAACATCAGCACCCTGTTGAAATCCTGATGATGACACAGCCAGACAAGGCCTGGAGTCCACAAGAACTGCATACGTGAGCCTGTGTATGCAGAAATGGGCTGACAGCACTTTATTCTGAGTTTAAAATGCTGCCTTGTAATGTAGCAAAAGATGCCCTGGCTTGTTTACGTCTCAGAGAAAGCATGTGACTGGGTGACACGTGATGGGAAGAGCTAGGGTAGTGGGTGGGAAATGGGAAATGATCAGATTAAAGAAAACAGGGTTTAAAAAAAACAAACAAACGGGAAAAAAACCCCCAGCTGAATAAAACTAAACCTGCTTGGCCAAAACAAACAAACAAACAAACAAAAAGTTGTGCATGCTAATATTTTGTTGGACCGCCTTTAGCCTTGATTATAGCACATAATCACCATGGCACTGTTCCAACAACATCAAAAAAACAGCAACTTTCCATCCAGACTTAGGGCTCATCTTAAATCGATGAGGGGAAAACTGAACCACTCCATAAAGTCTTCTCCGGCACATCCCGAACACTTTCAATAGGGTTAAGGTCGGCACTCTGGGGTGCCAATACATATGTGAAAATGATCCCTCATGCGCCATGAACCACTCGCTCATTATTCGAGTCCCCATTTTATATCCGTGCCGTCAGGGAAGAAAAAGTCCACTGATGTGATAATCTGGTCATTCACTACATTCAAACTGTCACATGACTTCACTTCACATTATCGCTACATAATGTTGCTGAGGCTCGACCCGACCAACTGGAGCAACAATGCCATGATGATTACATTCTGTCATCAAGGCTAAAGGGACTCCAACAAAATATTACACTGTACAATTTCTCTCTTTTTTCTGGTGTGTAAAAAAAAAAAAAAACCCACATCAAGCTAGTCTCTTAGCTAATTAAGTTTACTGATGCACACTAAGGAAAATGAGATCGCGTGAGAAAGGGATGGCTTTGTATAACCGCAGAATAACGTCTCTAACATAGCATGTGTATATCTGATAAGAAGCCAGAAAGTCTTTGGCCAACACCACATCTGAGTCATAGCACCAATAAATATCATGTGTCTGTTCCGTGCTCTGTTTATATATAAAAACATTTTTTAAATAGTTTTGTGAAAGTCAAGAGGAAACAGTTTTTTGATTGCTACATCAGCAGCAGCCAATGAAACCTACTGCTCGAATAGGCAACTACATTAAAGGAAAACCCTTAAACGGTTGTGACTTTTTCAAACCTAAAGCGTGATTAGCGCAGATCTGTGTTAACGGTGGCACTCTGACCTGTTTCTCTGCATGTGTACGTGCAGCTTCTTCTTGCGCCAGGACCATCTCTCTCTCTGCAGTGATCTGAACGCTCTCGCGTAGCGCTTCTTCCAGTTCCTCGATTCGTTCATCCTTCTGCTTCAGAGAGTCCTGTTGAACACGAAAATGGGCATTAATTATATAAACACACGGGAATACCCAGGCTGATCCATAAAACACGAACCTCTGGTATCAGATTTTACTATAACGTTTAGAGTCAGATGAAAAACGCACAGGTGCAAGTAAACGAGAAGCAGGCCGCTCAGTAGGTTGCTGAGGTCAAAAACTACAACAGGAGCGAATTTCGGTGGTTAAGGTCAGATGCGGTTGGCCGTCTTGGTTCAGTGAGTCACACACACTCACAAATGACTCAACCAAGAACCCTTCCAAACATCAGAAAAGCCACATCACTTTCCTCTATGCACTTCGGTTACTCATTAAAAGGAACAGGCAATGAGTCAAGCTTCAGCTATTATATCCGTGCTCAGGCTTGGTCTTAAGCTCTAACTTGGGTGGATCGTAAAGCCTGATGGATATTTGTTCACACCTGGTAAATTCGTGTGTCTGGTGTCTTTGTGGGTGCGAATTCTACCAAATGCAGCCTGATGCCGCCTCAAAAATAGACCGCAAATAATTCAAAAACCAAAAAATAATCAAGAGTTCAAATCTATTCATCTGTAAATTTAATGTGCATTCAACAACAACAGTGGAAAAAAGATTATATAACTGGAATTAGTGCATGAGAAAATGTATTGTATAGAAAATTATTATTGCTTAGATACTGCCAGAGATTCTCAAAAAAAGGATAAACAAACAAATAAAAGCCTACAGGAAGCTGTAGGAAACTTCAACTACTGCCTGGTGGTTATATGCCTTCGCACAATACGGCCACAGTGACCATAACCTGAGACCTCCAAAATCTAATCAATCTATCCACAAGTCGAGGTTTGAACAAAATCCCTCAAAGCATTCTTGAGATATCTGTATTCACAATAATGGCCTGGATGGACAGACAGCTGGACGGATGGATGGATGTACATACGTGTGTATGGAAAACCCGAAACATAATGCGTCTGGCTCTGGCTATCGGTCGCGTAGAGGCATAAAACAACAATCAGTCTGCATACAGAGGAGAGGTCAGGCAGCTGGCGGGTTGTTGTCAAGGCAACAACTTGTCTCCACACAGGAGATGGTTGCTGACTTCAGGAGGAGCCGTGCCACCCGCACTCTACAACACATCAATGGCTCTGCTCTCTATTCTCTCAGATCACTTTCACTGTACAAAGAAACTCTTCTGTCCTGATGGGTGGGGCCTCCTCCAAGATGACCCCTCCCAAATCCACCAGGCACAAGGTCTCATTGGACAAAAACAATGCTGTGTCATATGCTAAAGCCTTCACAAGATCTGATCTCACCGCGGTGCCAGACAGTGCTCTTCACCACCATAACCAAAGCACCAACCGAGAGGAACAAACACTTAAAGAATCAAAGCCAAGGTGCAATGGCGATGTTCCGGTTGCTCGTAGCCACTTGGTAGGACAGGTTACGTTCGTTTTTGCCTTTAATGTGTCACCCATCTGTATACAAAGGCTTAAGTAATCACCACAGTCTGACAGTTTCTTCTTCCTTCTGCATAAACAGACTTAAGAAAGCAAGCTGCACATCCTCTGGAATGCCTGCATCTGCCCTGAATAAAATCTATTTCAAACCTTAAGGCAGCAATTACAGGAAGTTAAAGCCTGTAGAATGAAGGGTGAGACCAAACAACGTAGCATGGAAAGAGGGGGGAACAAAAATCCCAATAAAACTCTATCTTTGACCATATATGTTCTTCTCTCTTCAGCGCCAAGCTTCAGCTCCACATTCTTAAGACGCAGCACAATCACTTGGGCTTGATTTAAAGTGACTCTAATCCTTTTTGCACGGTCAATATCTCATTACGTGAATGCTCCTGGTGCCAAAACCGCACAACTGATAGAAAGAGACACCTCAGGGAGGACCAAATCAAAGCCACATGGAAGAGCACTGGGACCGGATGAGCAGTAGAGAGGTTCAGGGAGAAACTTGAGTATTGAAACCTACAGGGTAAATTTGGAGATGAGTAGCAAAACACGGCAAAATTACCTGTGACAGTGTGCTCATCTTAATCTGACTAGTACAGGAACAACCGTTAATAAATAAGAGCTTGTCGAGGCCAGCTAGCATAACCCCAAACCCTGCTAGCCAACGAGTAGCTTCGCCAAAACCAGGACGTAGATTTAGATCTCTAATCAACAACCTAGAAGTGATAGTATCATGGACAAACTCCCTGAGACAGGAGGAGTGACACTGGATAGTAGGATTACAGATCATTACAGTACACAGGTGCAGAAGAGAAAAACAAATGTGGTTTAAAACCACCAAGAGGTAAAGTGAATAACAGTGATAATCTCATTACAATGGCGTCTGTCATGGGGTTGGGTGATCAGTCAGTTCTTAAAGTTGGAAAATATTAAAGATCTGAGTGACTTTGATGACGGTCAAAATGATCATGTCTACACAACTGGGTCAGAGCATCTCCAGAATCTCAGGTCTTGTGGGATGTTCCTGGAATGCAGAGGTTAGTACCTAAAAAACGTGGTACAAGGCTGGACCAACAGAACAGTGAACCACTTAGTGCTCACTGATGCACACGGGGGAGTACAGCCTAGCCTGTGTGGTCGGACCTCACAGGAGAGCACAAATTAAAAAAAGTTAATACTGGCGATGATAGAAAAGCGTAAGAGCAAACGATGCATTGCAGATTGCAGCATATGAGGCTGCAGAACAGTTGGAGTGACCATGCTTGACCTCTGCTCACCACTGAAAGTGCCTACAATGGTCACGGGGGCATAAAAACTGGATCGCGACACAATGGAAGAAGGTGGACTGATCTGTTTAATCACATTTTGTTTTACATCATATATACAGATGGTTGCATGGGCGTTGCTCTCATGGAGAAGAGACGGAAACAGGATGGTCCCCGCGAAGAAGACAAGCCACCTGAAGAAGCAGGATGCTCTGGGCCATGTTCTACTAGGAAACCTTGCAGCCCTGAATTTATGTGGATGTTACTTTGACATGTACTATCTACATAATCATTCTTGCAAGCCAAGGGTACCCCTTTACAGAGATGGTGCTCTCTTTCCGAACTGTTCAGAAATGGTTCAAGGAAAATTGGCCTCCACATTCCCCATCTGTGGGATGTACTGTACAAACAAGTCCAAACTATAGAGGCCACATTTTGCAACAGGAATTAAAAGATGTGCTCAGAATTGCTTGGTGCCAGAACACCACAGCACATCCTCAGAAATCATATGGAGTCCATGCTTTGATGGGTGAAGCGCACACAAAAAACCCTGGAAAATAATGTTGACTGAATTGGAGATCTATCATTTTAATAAGAGTTTAATACACTGAGTTAGCTCTAGGAGTGTGTCACAAAAAGAAAAAAAAAAACAGGCTTTTTGTTTAGCACATGTTCCCTAGAGCAAACAGAGTGTCTCGCAACACAGATGTGGTATAAAACAGCCAGATTTCTCTGCGGGGGGTGAAAAAACACTTTTCTAGTGGTCTTGGCACAAGATGGAGAAGAGTCGCTAATGTTTACAGAGGAAACGGAAAAGAGCAGCGGGAGCCTGTCTCTCCTGGCTAGGAAACGCAAAAAGCGTGGCCAAGATCGCTGCAACATCAAGTGTAAGTACCCCACAAACAGACCCAATAAAAGTGTTTGCAAGTCTATTAGGAACGGGAGCCCAAGGCAGGAGTAGTTTCCCCCCCAAAGTCATCTCAAGCTCCTGATTAGATATGGGGTTTCTCTTAAAAAAACATTGCTTCGGAGAAAAAGTGTGTGGGTCCAAAACATTTAGCCTTTGAAATGTGTTTAAATTTGATTTATATGCTAGGATTTCTGCTAGCTTTACTGGCAGATTAGCAAAGCAAGATAATGCATTAGCGACGTACACTCACCAGTGGCACCAATACGTTCTTCCTTCCAGGCTTTATTTTCCTTTGTAATTTCTCTATACATATTTAATGAGATCGTATATAAAATAAGTTGAAACCAGGATATGGGTTTTCCCCCATGTTAAACAGTAAAAGGAAACTAATGATAGGTAAAATCTTAACTTCGGTGTGGACAATTAAAGAACAATCCAATCCATTGGAGAAAGTTGTTGGAATTTGCTAACGTTTGATATTTATGACTAAAATTCAACTGAAAGTTTTTTTGAACTGATCTGTAATCTGACAGCGATCTGACCAGGAAGAGTCATGTCCAGCTTGACTCTCCATGGCAGTGGAAGTTCAGATTAGAGCATGTACATTTCATGAGCATGTACAAGGGCACCATCCTTTGCATCTGTGTACACGCGAGCTCATAGCAGTAACCAGCATTATCTCACGATGCAAAATGATAAAACCGGGTACCCACGTGTTTTTTTTATCTTTATCTAAGGGACTTGTTCTTACTGAAGCAAGAATGCTACAACAACTAGCATTGTTTTTATTTTTTTGTCCGTTTGCTACAAGCGCTTTAAACTTTGAGATTTTAAGTCCCTGGATTCACTACTCTCAAATAGTTCAGTATAATCGACAAGTGTATGGTACGGTGTCTTGATTAAATCGTCTAGAGTGTAGGTTCTTTTGATTGGTTAAATATGATATTATGTCTGTGGTCACATTCGCTTTTAAAATCAGTTATGAACCAATTCTTTTAAAATCCAGTAGTGTCTACCAGGTATTCACCTGTGGGAGCATAGGAAGCTCAGGACTATACAAGTTTCTAAACTTACAATCCAGGCATTATCATGTTAAAAATCCCACAACATTATAAAGAGAAAGTTCATCGTGGCTGAGGATCTTATAGGCCATGTGGTTACAGACATGAAAGCACGACGTGCCGTGTTTACATTATTTTACTTTCTCGCTACATTTTGTAAACATTAGTTGTTTTTAAGCTGGCCTGGTCTCCCTTTCCATTTCATTCTATCTTTCGCCATCTTTCCCTGCCACTCTGATTGGCATTTATAAAAGCACAGACATGTAACTGCAGTAAAAAAAATTTAAAAAATTATCTTCACCATCAATCCATCTTGGTCTGGCAAGTAAGCCATTTTTCTTTTACTGTAGTTCCTTATATCCTTAGTTCAGCTCAAAAGAGGCCAAGCTCCAAATTTACTCCCCAGCAGGAGTGCTGTTCTCCAGGGCAATCGAAAGAAAAAGACCATGAGGCATCAAGCAGAAAGTCATTATCATCAAAGCTTCTCTGGAGCCAAACTTTGCCCTTAGCGCACAGGCAAGTGTAGTGCTTTCCAAGGGCCCTGTTTAGGAACATGGGGTTAAGATGAAAAAGATAAGACAGTGAAAGTCTGAAACAGCCTGAAGCAAGAGGATAAGAGTAAAAGCATGAGAAGAAACCAAAATGAGAGAGGTACAGTGTTAAAAAGGCAAGTGTAAATAAAGAGCTCTGGTTCTGATGACGGGAGCAGAGACCTGCTTATGGAGGAAAAGGGGGGGGGTGTCCAGATTCAGATGGAGCACAGCTCAGGGCAGGCACATACCTGTAGCTGTGGACGAAACCAGAAGAATGCAGCAGAGACGCTCACAAGCGCCTGTGATGAAAAACTATAACGTGCTATCACACAAGGTACGATGACGGACCCCAAAGAGGAATCATCTATCATCCAGAATTACATGCCTTGTCTGCGCTGATGAACTGCTATCCCAGGTGCTATATTCATGGAACCTTTAGGTTAATAGTCAACATGTAGGTCTCACATAACCGGTCGATATGTGAAAACCATGGCTGGGACTACCGTGGCCATTCCATGACCATGCCGGCGATTGCCTGAGAAATGTGAGAATCTGCGATGCATACATCATAGCCGTCGTGTCTTCTGGCATTAACTGCGGTGCATACGTGGGACTCTCTGTCGCATATACATTTTCATCCCTACATAAATCTCCGGTAACACCCGGAAGCCCTGTATGTCTCACGGATGCCTTCACGGTTGCAACAGTTGAACTTTGCATGAATGGAAGCCACACCCCTCTGGTTCTCACGTCTTCCAACGGAAGTCCGTGGAACACTTCCAGTATAAAGCCAGTTGACCCTCGGAAGGCAAAAAATTGTCCACCGTGCTCCGGCTATGTGAAGCCACGGATTGAGGAATCTTTGCTGGACAAAAAGAAAATCCTCCACAAACTTATTTATTGCTCCAAATACTGTACATTAAATATTTGAGAAGATCGGTACATGCTTCAGCCTGAGGAGAGTTGGAGTTTGAAGAGCTCCTTGATGCCAACACTTTGGAGTGTCAGTCATAAGCATCGTGTTTGCTTCTTACAGCCTGACCTACTCACGCTCACAAGGTGATGAGATGGAGAATCAAGCCTTTTATATAAGATGCGCTCCTTAGCTCTGTTGTTTCGTTCTCAGCTGTCTGCCTTCCTCACCCAGCTGTACTTCCTTCTCATCTCAGCCACGGTGCTGTCTCCGTTTCATTCTTTTCGGAGTGCTGACCTTGCCCCTCACCAGCACATCCTTGCTGATGATTCTGCCTGCAGCTATGTCTCCCACATCCAGTCATTCAAGGTTAGTTTGGCACGCTGTTTTCAAGATGCTCTTACCAAGTTAAAATGATAGCCGGGATATCTGACAACTGTTTAAAAAAAAAAAAAAAAAAATGAGTGGCAATTATGCAGATTTAACAATGCTTAAGTGATCAAAAAAGCTGGCACAGGCTATCAACAGTGCGATATTATTTTAATGCCAAGCTTAAAAATGCATCTTCTTTATGTCAGAGGCCTGAACAGTCGAATACGGATTTAGACTCTGCTTAAAAGTGGAGCTTCCCATTCGATTTGCGTGGGCTAATTCTTTTTAGTTTGTATTAAATTAAATATTCTGTCAGCGTTCGAAAGTGTAAGCCATGTTCTTCGGAAAATGCAGTAGGAGCATTGCCAGACATACTCTATCAAATAATTTTAATTTGTTGTTGGCTGGATGTTGTTTTGGTTACAAACAAAACAATTTAAAAGGAAAAAAAAAACGGTCTTAGCATACATTCTCTCACGTTGGTATTAATCAAGTTTCTGCAAAAGAGAAAAAACAGCCAACCAGAATCACGATGCATACGGACACCGGAGGAAGGTAAATGTAGTGGTCAAACAGTGGTCAATCCTTCAATGAAAAAAAAAAAAAGGTCCAGTTTATTACTGTGCAGCAGTAGGAGTCATGGTTCAGCAACTTTACGCAGTTTTGAACAGATTTGGTTGGAACTGAAAGGTTTGATTTATTAAGTCACCATGAACTATTAGCAACAAAAACATGACTAAATATTTTATGTAAGACTCGACCTTTAAGGTTGTTATTTAAAAGGTATTAGCCATTCTAAGGTACATTTGGGCTATTAACCAGATTTGGGTGCATAAATAACCACATTCATTTGGCGTACAAACCAACAATAAACAAACAAAAACTGTCCCTGTCACTGTCTTTAACATGATATAATCCCTCCTCCCACACCACAGCACCAGAAAAAAATGGCGTTAATTATTCTATGATTACTCTAGATTTTTTTTCATGGAAGGCACATACAGTCGTCACGACCTGAGTAAAACAAAACAAAACCAAAAAAACCCCAAAAGGTCTCTATCCCCAGGGAAAGGAGTAGCCCCAGTTCCTGGTATAAATACAGAAGATCTCCCCCAAGGAGTCATAAAATGCTTCCTTTTGACTCTTTTATATACGCATCTTTAAAGAGGCCCATAAAGTCACAACCCACCCTGAGCACTTCAGCTTCATTAACTCCAGTGTTTCAACCACTGCATACATGATTTTTTTTCCTCTTTGCAGCATAAATATTACATTAACTACTCAAACGCAATTTCAGAGAAAAGGTAAGCCATACAACATCAGGAGGATTCGACCACTGCTGTCCAAGAGACCATTAGGACATTTGTTTAGTCCCTCATCATCACACGATCTGTTTAGTTTTCCTCGCTCCTCGCCCACGTCATTAGTCTGTTGTGGCTCAATACTGAAGCATTACGCAACAAGTTTCAAAACATTGCAAAGCTTGCTTACAAAACCAAAAATGGACCCGATGGTAGGGATGCCACAAGAATCAACTGTACTGAAATGCACGTTACTATTATTACCTCCCCTGGCATTGGTTTGTTTGTTTGTTAGCAAAATTCCTCAAAAGGTTATGAACCGATTAAATTTTTTGGAGGGGTGGAGTATGGCCCAAGTAACCCTCCAGTAGATTTTAGCGATGATCCAGTTAAAATTCTTGATCCAGGATTATTTTAAATATTTGATTACATTGAAAGATGAAATGTCCCGTCCCCCCAGCCTGGTGGGGGTATGCACACTCTGAGCTGCTTTCAAGTTTTTGTTTGACAGCTGACATTGCTGTGCAGCCAACCATATGACAGCCTGCATCACCTGTCATCAAAATATAATGCTAGTTCAACTTCGACTTCCCTTCAAGACACAAGGCAGACAAGCATCAAGCCTTAGCTGTACTGTCTCCCACTTGGTAGAATAAACCTGCCCTGGCTATTCTCAAAGTTAACTCCCTTCTGTTTTCAAATATAGACTCAAACAAGTAGAACTCAATGCTGGATGTGTCGACTGCCGACAAGTTTAATTCCTCTATTAATTAATTTGCATGCCTAAAATACCTTTAAATATATACTTCATACAGGTAGAAAGCTATTGAAGAAAAACTAGTTCAAATATTCAACATTGCTTTAGCAGCTCATCAATCTCACAGCAAGATGGCTTTTGGTTTGAGTCCCGAGCGTAGCGAGGGCGTTTCCGTGTGGAGTTTGCACATTCTCCCTGTGTTTGTGTGAGTTTCCTCCAGGTACTTTGGTTTCCTCCTACAGTCCAAAGACATGCACATTAGGCTAACTGCCTGTAGGTGTAAGGGTGGGCATGTTGTGTGTTGGTTGGTTGTGTGTGTGTTGCCCTGCGATGGTTTGGCAAGCTGTTCAGGGTGTACCCCGCCTTCACCCAGAGTCGGCTAAGATAGGCTCCAGCCTCCCTGCGAACCAAATAAAGTTATAGGGCAAATGAAAGAATAAATTGCTGTGATCTTCACCCATGTAATAAATTCTAAAATCTACTTAGCATAAGCATGCCGACAATTACTGCACCGGTGTGGCTAAAAGCTAATTATCGGTCAATGTGATCTCACGATATTATCTTGATCTACTTCTACAGAATCTACTTCTACCCTGTCGTTCCATCTGCATTCAGTTTCCTGTTCTTCTGCAGTGCTGCACCAGGGCCCTCTGGTGACAAAAAGTGATGTAAATCATGTTGTCTGCCACTTCAGTCTACACTGAGACTACACAGAAAATGGTCCGGACTCCTGCCACGCTCTCAAGAAAGTATTTACTATCCTTCATTATTTTAACAGTCGCCCAGCCGCACTATCTTTCCCAGAAAACATGCATTAACTTCATTCAGTCAATATTTAATTCTTGGGAAACGGATGCACAGTTTGATGATTCACTCTCCGTGTGTGTGTGTGTGTGTGTGTGTGTGTGTGTGTGTGTGTGTGTGTGTGTGTGTGTGTGAGTGAGCTCTGTGATGGAAACGGTCTTGTGTTCGTAGATGTGGAAGATGGTAATTCAACAGGACCAGATCCAGGGGTCAGAAAAAGACTTCCACTGCTCCTAAATTCCAGACTTGATGGTTTCTTTCTGGCTTGTTCCTTGACATGCAAGTCCATGTGTTCAGCATGCTGAAGTGATCTGGATAGATTAATCAGAGGACTGATTTGTCCAGAACGCTGTTTGTTTGAGGAGAACAACCCTGGTGACTACAAAGCCCTCGGCGTTTCTGAAAGAAGTAGATACTGAGCCTCAGGGTCAGACATTACGGCACTCTGCCTGACCACTTTAACTTCTCCAAAGTTAAGAGCCGCGGCCCTGAACGTGGCCACCTTGCTTTAAGGCTTGACCCCTGTATTCGCTCATCAAGACCCCTAATTAGCTGAAACATAAGAACGACCCTTTTTAGAGCTCGGAGAAACAGGAAACAAAGGGGTTATTGCTCTGCGGCCCTATAAGCGATGTCCTGAGGTGACCTCTTTCAGTCTGACTTCTCCAAATGATCGGTCAGACCAACGCAACAAGAATGCCAGTCATCAGAAACAATTGGATCTCTTTTCCAAGCACAACCCTCATTTAGGCAAATAACATGCAGAGGCTAGCTCCAACAGTCCAGACTCACTCCAGCTCCCTCTTTGCCTCAGGACTTAAGTGTGGTGTCTCCAAGCGGGAGGTAGTGGCTGCTAGTCTTGGACGGAGAAGGGCTATCACTGGATCAAGCATCTTCCCCCTTAAAAAGGCCCACCGTGTGGGTGCATCAGTATGCACAGAGTGGGGTGTAGAAAGCCACAATGTGGCCTCTGTAGCAACATGATCTCATAAAGGAACCTGGAGACCTAACTCATATACGAGTTAGTCTGTGGCTGTATCATATACTCATGCACGCAAAAGGACACACAAGCTCACGGTACCTCAGGTCAGGGTCTAATAACATAGCAACCCCAGTGCGGAGAATTTAAAAAAAAAAAAAAAAAAAAAAAAAAACCCAAACCCAAAACAAAAAAGAAAAGAGAGGGGAAAATTGGAAACACAAAAAAGAGAGGCTGAGTAAAAAGTTAACCA
>JBCNYH010000024.1:5624388-5640037 GCA_039654325.1 Tandanus tandanus
ATTTTTTACTTCTTTTTATTAGGAGCCCTTTTAGACAAAAGTGGTGGTGTAGAATCTTCACTGCACACTACTGTACATTTTTTCTCATGTATAAAACTAAGCTGTTGAGGGTTAAGGGCCTTGCTCAAGGGCTCAACAATGGCAGTTTGATGGTACTAAAACTTGAACCCTGATCTTCCAATCAGTATTCCAGTCTTTACCTCTGAGTCACCACTGCTCATTATTACTATTTCAAGTTAACGAGTTTACTATCTCACTCTCTGTGTTCCAAGATCCACCTTCTGTTTCCGAACAAGAGTCAGGAGAAGGCGTATCTCAAGGATTTTCAGCTCTGGACCTGGAATTTAATATCCTTCTGAGTTTAAACTTATGACGCCTCCGCAGTTCTTTCATTTCACAATTTCGTAAAAGTCGGTTTTCTTAAATACACGTTGCTTCCAGGAAGTGTACGTGTGTGATTGCTCACGTATCTTGCGTGCATCTGAAAGATTAAAAGCAGCGCCCACTAGATGGCACATCAGAGCCAGAAAGCTGTTGAGTCGCAATGCTTAGCGATTTACTGCACAGCAACGATGAACAAACTAAAAAGCGCTGCATCTCTTTAAAACATTCTGCCATCTGCACGGCTGCTACCACGATCGGTCTCAAAATCCAAACCCTCACCATGCATTAAAAAAGTATGAGGTAAAGCGTTGAGGCGTTAGTATTCAATAACGGCGGTCATCTTCCTTATGCATATTCGACAGCAGGTATAAATCAGCCCTTAAAGACACACATATACAGTATACACAAAAACACACGCACACACACACACACCACGCCCTCAGACTGCCACCTCGGGCTCCGTGACACAGGCGTACTGGAGCTTTGTGGCACAGTTTGAATCTGTAATGATTTTGCAGCTGAATAAATGAACTGGTGTGAGATAGTGAAGGAAAGCAGGCGTACTAACCTTGAAGTCATACTGAGGAGATGAGTCAGTGTTCCAGTGTAAAGTTAAATAAACACAAGGGGAGAAAAAAAAAAAAAGAGAAAAGAGAAGACAGAAGGGAAGAACAGACACAGCATGAGCAAGGTTAGCATTAATTATTATTATTATTAGCAGCAGAGACTGTCTGGCAGTGACAATATATTAACACAAGACAGGATAGGACAAGGGTATGAAATAGCATTTAAGAGAAAAGAATATTTAACAGGAATATGGCTGTGTCACTCAGGCAGCGCACATGCTGCAACATTTTCTTAAGGGTTATATTTGAATATTCTCTAAAGACGGTGTCATGCCATTTTCGGAATCTTTTTATCCTTTATTGGGGTCACATGGAGGCCAGAGCCCGTCTCAGGAGACTGCGGATAAAGGCAGGACCAACACACATACACAACCATTCACACCCACATCTAAGGGCAATTTAGATTTAGGAGTAGGAATCGGAATGTGCATATCTTTGGACTGTAGGAGGAAACCCATGCAATCATGGAGAGAACATGCACACGCCACACAGAAACAGCCTTGTCAGGCATGGGACTCGAACCCAGGACCTTCTTGATGTTAACCACTACGCCACCATGCTGCCGTCTCTAAAGGTTTGATTAGGTTTGTCTGAATAGAGAAGCTGATAAACATGCTATCGTTCAAGACAATAAAGAGCGCTGGTTGACGGTTTTCTCTTTCCTGAAGCTCTTTTGTCTTTCTTTTATATCTAGTTGTTTGTTCTTCGTTCACACTCTGAGATCTTCAGCACATCCATTCATGACAGAGATCATCAGTAATTGCCGGCACATTTGATAGATAAATATTCCACTGCCCCAGTTCAGACCTCATTCTGTTCGCCGGTGTCTGAAGGCGTATTTAAAGCAGGACGGCCTCCGCACCACTGATCCGCAGCCATAAGCCTCTCACACAGGCTTGTAGAAAACAAGCGGCTGATCTTGACTGAAGAGATGAGCTGGAGAACAATAGCGCAGAACTTGAGCTTCGATCTGCCAACCTCGAGACGCCCGGGAAACTGTCACAATGATCGGCTGTCAAAGAGCGTGAGCTCCTCACGGTGTCGTCTGAACACGCACGAGGCTTCTGACGAAGCAGATACGTGACTTCTCCGGCGAGTATTCCACATTTCAGGGGTAATTAGCTCGGTTTCTGCGTACTGCACTTCCAAAACTCATATTTCCATCGGCAGAGATGATGGTGGAGTATTTCTAAGCCAATGCTTTGCTGCTAAATCTGGCAGGAGAAACGGAGACAGAAACGGCTGGTTGACTTTTCAGATTTATACTACCTTGTGTTACACGTCCAGAGCACTGACTCATCGTATAACATCTTTACTGAAAAGAAGCATTTGGCAGAAACCAGATATTGCCCAGAATACTGAAAACACTATCCTGGCAGAAACTGTGAAGCATGGTGGTGGTAGCATCATATTGTGGGGATGCTTTTCATCAACAGTTGGGAAAGCTGTTGCTGACACAGGCAGATGAAGACGTACGTATATTCTCCTGGCAATGCAAACAGTGTAATTCTGAGAGTGTGTAAGATGGCAGGTGTTGTAAAATAGCTGCGGTCGATTCCGCACACACATCCAGCATGCACTCACAGCATGAACGCCATCCCTGCAGGGCTGAAACGCACATGATTATGAAAAGCTGCGAGCAAAGTAGATATTCCACAAACTCAAGCTCATGCTGCGATTTTGAGTCAAACGCAAAGTTGTACAGGACTGTGGTGCATTTTTTGGAATTCAGAGAATTAGCCTGAAATTTAGATGCCAGTTCTGCATTACGCACAGCTGGGTTTGTGTGTTTTCGGGTTTTAAAAAGGAAACCTTGTCTTTATTTCACAATTTATCCACAACAAAGGACAAAACCACAGGAAAACATAGAGCGTGTCAAGAATAGAACATAAAACCCAGAGGACCTACAAGCTGCTCAGCAGATCAGAAAAATGTTATTAGAAAATATATACACTCCAGTGCTGCTGAGTTGTTAATTGGTCAGAAGTAACTTATTAATTTCCTTTATTATGACTCAGCTCATTTGAATACTTGATTCTAATTTCAACTCTAACATTCAGCTATCTTTTTTCCCCCCCCTGAACCGCTCACTGTTGTTAAATATAACAGACCGTTTCTATGGAGCATGCTATTCACGGAAACAGTAAAATAATTTTTCTATACTGTAGATTATTGACTTATTTAGTAAGTAGCTATGTAATAAGTATACCAGACACAAATCTGATTGGTCCACCTTCAAGCAGGTGACCCGGGTATATCTAATGTATATCTAATGATGCATGATATGTGTAAGCCCAATAATATAGAAAATATGGCCTGGACAAACTTTTTCCCTTTAAGGGTCAAAGGTCAAGGTCACAGTGACCTAATATTGGTACATGTCAGTCCCCCTTCCTAAGATGTATAAGTATACCTAGTTTGGTTTATGTGAAGGAAAGCATATAGGAAATATGGCTCGGACAATAATTTTCTTATGAGTGGGGTCAAAGGTCAAGGTCACAGTGACCTACAGTGACTCACTGTGACTCTTTCCAAGATGTATAGGTACGCCTAGTTTGGTATATGTGAGGTTAAGCATATAGAAATGCTGTGTCGGACAAGCTGTTTTTTTATTTTTTTTGTCAGGTCAAAGGTCAAGGACAAAGTCAAGGAAAAGGTGACCTAATGTTGGTATGTGACACGCCCCCTTACCACCCTACACATATCTACCAAGTTTGAGGCAGATGCCACCGAGGAATCAGAAGTTACAACATGGATAAGGATGGGGACGCACGGATGCACAGATGGATGCACAGACAGAGAGCCTGATCACTACAGGATGTACGCATAGCGAGGCCCTACTTACAAAATAGGGGTGTAAACTTTTGAACTGATAACATTTTATTAACATTTTTGTTTTCTCTGTTAATGCCCACTATTCAACCAGGACCAGTATTTGTGCCAGAAACACCAAATGTCTTTCTTTTCTTTTCTCTTTATCTCCAAAGGGTGGGTAAACTTCTGATTTCATAAAAGTTCACGCTTTCACAGAGACAGATCAAAAGGAATGCATCCTGTATCTATTCACTCTGTGTGTGTGTGTGTGTGTACCTCTCCAGTTCACTGATCTTGCGGTCTTTGTCGTTCTTCTCGTTCTCCATCTCTCTGAGGATCTCCAGCAGACGGTCCACTTCAGCCTGGGCTTTCCCAGCATCCTCTCTGTGGCGGTTCACCTCCTGCTCGAGGGTGCTGATGCGCTCTGACAGCTCCGTGTTCGCCTGAGCTTCTGCAGCTGCCGTGTGAGCCTAAACACAACACACACGACGGGGTTGGAGGTTAACGCTACAGTACAGCTGGATGTAAACGTGTGCCAGTGTCTCCTTTGTGTTTTTTTTTTTTTTTTTGCAGAAACCGAAGCATTCTGGGAAAAGAAAGCTGCGCAGGATTATCATCGAACAGCAAGACAGCAATTTTGCAAAAATGTTTTTTCTAATGAGAAATGAATAAAAGTAGCATTTGGCTCTGTATCCGACTCACGAGTGCCAACTGTATGGTTTAAAAGGAGCCTGGGCTGTGTCAGACACTGCGTGTGGAGGGACTACGGCAAAGGATGACATCATAACAAGCCAAGAGTGTACAAAAAAAGTGCATGCTAAACTGATTGCTAATTAATTAATGGTTCAGTAATCAGACAGATAGACAGACAGACAGACCAAAGGGGTGCAGATCCTCCTGTCTGCAAGACCATTTAATAATATGTATCCTGTGTCATTTCCTTTAAAAGTTATCCCAATAACAAGCCTAGACAAGCCGAATATAAAAGAAGTGACCCCATGACCTTGGATTAAGGTCAAGGTCGTCGATCCACAATCCCACCCTATTCAACTCAAAGAGGAAGCCACGCGCCAAATTTGGTGATCCTATATCATTTCCTTCCAAAGTTATCAGATGAACAAATCATGCAGACGGAGCCCACTTCTGTGGCTCCTGCTTCGCTCACCTCAGGTAACCGGATTCTGCTCGCAATCTCGGCCATGCACAGAAGAGACGGGACGTTCATTCTTTATAAAAATGGCAATCGAAGACACAGAGGACACACACAAGATTAACAAATAATAATAATTTTAACAAGCAGCGAGAGAAGATTTTCTCAAGGGAACGAAAGGAACTGTCTTCTAGAACTCTGGCTCTCAAATTATCTCGCATCAAATCCCAAATTCATCCTCATGAGCCAAAAGCAGTTTCATTTTCAAGTTCAAATTTTACATTCTAAAAATTCCACAAAATTAAGGCTGAGCTTTCCAGCAATGAAAATGAGAAACTAATTATTAAAAAAAGAAAAAACATTTAAACATTCTTCTCTAAAATCAAAACCGGTCCCTGATTATAAACCACAATAATACTCTTTTATTCTTATTAACAACAGTGAAAATAAATAAATAAATAAATAATAAAGGCAGTATAATGTAATATAAAGAATTTATTTATAATTTGAAATTATTACTTCCTGATATATAATATATTAAATATTACTTACTAAATCAAAATAAATAAACAAACAATAGAATTATTAAGTTAAATAAGTTATGCAGGAAAGCTGCTAAAAACAACCGTGGTGTGCTTTTTAAAATAAAACCCATTCATTATAAACTGATTTATTTAAAATTTTAATTTTAATATAATAGACTTCAAAGAATTAAAGAGTTTTTAATTCGTCCACAAACTTTACAGCAATCGCTTTTTATTTGCGAAAAGTAATAAATAAACCCCTCCGCTGTGTTAGCGGCGGCAGAAAGCCTGCTTTTCCACCAGCAATACCAAATCTTGATGATTTATTCACAACCTGATAAATGTATAAAGGTGCATAAATGCAGCTTAGATATAAATGGATAGATATAAATTTCACTTTGAGATCTGTGATATTTAGACCTCGATTCGGGAATGTCAAAAAAAACCAGAAAGTAAACACTGTAAAAAGCTCAATCTGGCAACCCTGATTTCTACATAAGCGTTTACTCGACCTCTGGCCTGTACAGCAACAGGATTTTTAATGGTAATAGTTTACTGGTACTGACATAAAAAAAAATATATTCTGATTTATCTGAAACAAAACGGAGAGTAACTCTTAAAAATATGGACGCCAGTAGAACAGACACATCCATAACAAGCACGTCCTATATATTCACATAACTGTTTTAAATTATGAAAAAGAAGGGACTGGAGTTTTAAAGCATTGCTTCTTTTGTGTTATTTTCATAAAACATCTTTCCTAACAAATCACTTTCCAGAGCAAGGTTGCTCAAATGTATCCTGCCCTCAAATGTGGGGGAAAACTACATTAAATATACATTAAATAAAATGTTATTTTTACGGGCCATATGGAGAAAAAAAATGCCAAACTGCTGCGCGAGTATGGATTTCATCTCATTTTGACTGAAGGTCTACATGTCAGGGTCAGAAACTGTAAGCGAAAAATGCCAGATGGCTCTCAAAATAAAATCCTGCCATGAAATATTCTGTAAACTCGTAAACACCGGAGTAAAAGGCATGTTTTTGGATGTAAAAGGTGACCTGTGAGTGCGTGTGATATACCAATTGAGAACCCTGGCTCTGCGATACAGAAAAGCCACCGTAAAGCGTAAACGGTCACGGCGGAACATGCAGCACATGCCATTCGGAGGCCTGGTAAAGCCTGGCACTGCACAGCACGTCACAGAGCAGTCAGGCGCAGCATATTACAGCGCGGCTTAACAGGGCACGCTGCAATTTAGTCCGAGTTCAAACAGCATTGCGCAACAGTCACAGCTCATAAGAGTGTCTGGGCTCAGCGCGGCCTCTTTAGGCTGGCGCGCCGTGAAAGGGGCCTGTTCTGTTTTATTGGGGGGGATATGACTTGAAGGCGACATTTAGGCCTCTCTAATTTGACTTCTTTTTTTATGTCTCGCCCTGAGGTTGAGGAGGTTTCCACGCAGATCGCCAAGAGTATGTCGTCAGCGGAGGGGAGGACTCTCAGACATCCACAGGAGGCAACCTGTGTGTGTGTGTGTGTGTGTGGGTTTGTAGTCTGGAACTGAATTTGTTATATCAGCAGTAAAGATTTATTAAGTTCTCATAACTGTGCAGCTATCACCGAGAACATCTGGCTTGCTTTCTACGTCGGGTTTCGGCACATATGCAAAAGACATACGCACGTATAATTATATTTAAAAAAAAAAGAAAAAAAAAAAAGCATAAACTCATGCACACGCACTGGTAGGAAAACAGTCCTCAAGATAAAACGAGCATACAGAGGAGCACACACAGTCTAAATTTTACCATTAGTGTGTCTGTTAGAGCAGCTTTGTGTGCTCCGGGGTGTAATACAGCGCTGGTGTGGGAATGTTCCTGAGCACCATAAGTGAAGACACACAGCCTTCTACTGAGCATAAATGGTTATATACTGTACGTGCCAATGGGAGCGCCCTGTATGTGTACGCAGCAGGAGGGCACTATGTGTATCCTGACAGGTGACACAGGAAAACAGTAATTATGCATATCAAAGGTTGTTAAAATGTAAAAAAATACATTTAAAAAAATCACTGCCACCTAACGGCTAACGGTTCCATCCTGAGTTTATGGTCTGTGTTGACCTCCTCAAGTTCTCCGTGTGTGTTTCCTTACAGGTGCTCTGGTTTCCTTCACCTCTACAAAACATGCCAGAAGGTGAACTGGCTACACAAAACCACATCACAATGTGTGGGAATACGTGTGAATGTGTGGGAAGGCTGCTCTTTGCTATCGTACCCAACGTTCACAGGACGGACTGAAGATAATCAATAAAGCGACTATTTGTTACCATGGTGTTTACTAATACTAATATATAATGCACACACACTATATATATTTATTTATCAACTAACAGTTATTTACTGAAGGCGAGATAGATGGCGCTGAATAGTCCCTGAGGTGGAAAACTGATGCAACCATTCATATTAGCAACATTCAGCGAGCCTGAGGGCACATAACTGTTTTAGTATATACTACACAGCAACATAAAAAGCAAACCACAAGAAGATTTAAATTTTTTTTTATATTTTTACCATGACACACACATGGTTAGCTGAAAAGCTAAGTGCTATGTAGCTAACAGTGTATTTTGTAAGTAGCGTACACACTCAGAGTATGTACACTACATGGAAACAAGAAAACCAAAGTTAAACTATTTTTATTACGATTTTATTGGTTTATTTTTCCATTTTACGCATGATAATGCCGTCTGCCCCAAGTGACCATCGTTTTGATTCAAGCATGATCCACTCGGAATAATGTTTTGTAATGTTAAAATAGCCAATAGACAAATCAGATCATGCCCTTCCCATATAGTTTATACTAACGGCATATAATGTTAGACAAATGTTGATTATAAACGTGAAAATATTGCTTACAGTTAGGCATTATGGGAGTCACTCTTTCTCTGACTGAATCACAAACGGTTTATTCATCACTACATACGCTCACTATGTAGTATATAAACTCTGCTAACCTTTCTGAAGTGCACTATACAGTGGACCTCGACTTACGACATTTCGAGGTTACGGCACTCGTACCATAAGTCATTCAGAATTGTCGTTCTGTAAGGAACTGTTCCCTTTTTTTAGTTTGTTTCATTTTATTTTATTTTATTTTATTTAGTTATGCTTTCATGTGTCAAAGAAATGTGTTTTTATATCCTAGATTATGATTTTGCTACTGCATTAACATACCTGAGTGGTATGATCCAACTTACAACAGACTCCGACTTACACCGCGACATAGGAACGGAACCCTGTCATAGGTCGTGGAATGCAATCCCTTCTAAGAGACATTACGGCATTTTTTTTTAATACTGACAGGAAATGAAATATGTTTTTATTTTAGAAAACAAGCTGTGAATCATTTTAACATGCATTTCGAATGTAAATATGAACGCCAATTCAAATATTTTGAATCATTAAATTTGTTCTGACAGCCTCTGTGTGTGCTCGTGTTAGTTGAGCCACTGGGGTGCATCTTATTACAAAACCGCTCATACGGGCCCAGCCTGGATGTCGGTCACCTCTGCATATCGTCCAATCACGGCGGAACGTCCCCAGCACTGTCAGCGCGTTATCGCTTACACACTTTTTATGAGACCTGTGTGACCACTGGAGTGCGCTCGCCAACACTTTTCATTGCTTTTGGACCATGGGACGGCATCTGGACACATCCACAAAGCCACTGAGCACCGAGAAACATAATCCAGCGCTGTGCACAACTGTATTTCCCATGAACATATTTTCCAGTGCTGGGAAATGACAGATTTAAGATGGACGGACATTCAGACAAACATATAAACGCCGCCTCCATGTGGCTACATGTATGCAAACGTCTTCACGTGCCAGTCAGTACAAAATACGGCTTAAAAAAAAAAAATGAAAGAAAGAAAGCTGATCGCAGAAGCAGGACTACATGTACAGCGGATATAAGCCACATCACAGCACGCTGCAAACCATGTTACACTGTGGAGAACCTAAACCCGGATCAGCGTGAGGCTTTA
This sequence comes from Tandanus tandanus, assembly GCA_039654325.1. Taxonomy (NCBI): domain Eukaryota; kingdom Metazoa; phylum Chordata; class Actinopteri; order Siluriformes; family Plotosidae; genus Tandanus; species Tandanus tandanus. Next base: position 5,633,932 of record JBCNYH010000024.1, read on the forward strand.
GATAAGAGACGGGCTCATGCAGGCAGGCCTCAAACACTGTGCAAATCTGAAATCTGTCTCGATTCCTCGGTCTCTCTCGATGTCTGTCTGTGTTTGTGCGCACACAAAAACAAACATCAGATAAGCCTGGAGCTCATGCAAGCGAAGCCTCACAACTCACACATTCGTAAGATTCCTTTGGCAGCCACGCGTACACACACGCACACAGAGGCAGGCTTTCCACATCCGGATGCACTTACGAGATTGGAGGAACGGCCTGATATGTGCTCAGTGTGCTTTAGGAAAGAAGGAAAGGGGGGGGAAGAAGAGCAGGGGATGATTACCTGAGCAGTGAATGAAGGAACGAGTGACTGAGGGGTGAAAACGAGAGCAAGAATAAGGATATTATTCCCAGGTGATTGGTAAGGAATAAAACACTTAAGGGTGTTACAGGAAAATAATCAACAACATGATGTGATGCAGTCTGAAGTAAACAGAGACATCCTAAAGACAAACCCAGAGCACCTAACCAGAGATTACATTTTTAATTCTTTAAAGATCAGCATAATGTACTTTTTATTCATTTATAGCTGCAGAACTAAAAACAAAGTTCTTTTCACTTATATTACTTTCATCACTTACAGTCGAGAGCAGCTATAAACACACGTTCCTTTCTTTTACAAGTTATTTTAAAAAAACACACAGCTTGGCATGTTGCATAGAAATATGTAGAAGAAAAGGAACCCACGTTGTACCTGTAAAGACGTACTGATGCAGTACCGAGTATCAATACGGGGGCTGAGGGGAACTTGCGGTGTTTCACATTAGTAGAAATTAAACACAGGCTTGGACCTGTTATTCTATCAGTAGAGCAGTGAAGCTGTGACATCATGTATTCATGGTAGTGTTGGTGCTGGATCCAAACGTTCACTCAAAATTGCATCACGTGACCATCAGTATAAAATAAGTCGGTGTTTCCTTCCCTTGTTCTTTAATTAGGTGGGTATAAAACATTTTCATTTTATATGATGACTTAAAAGTATTATGCAATAGTAGGACTCCGAGTCGGACTGTCTGCTAACTGAAAAGTGCACGTTGTCATGTTTCACAAAACTGTTATAATACCTTTATCTGAACTGGATGTTTAAGAAAGTGGTAGAAATGACAACAATGACTCGCTGACTAATGATTGCACTCTTTACATCAAGCCAAAACATTACCATGGAAACATGACATCACTCTCTACTTTTTCCCACAACAGTTCGGTGCATCAGTACAATATTAATAATTAGTACATACTACATGAAAATGGGGCGATCTGATTGGTCCACTACCTCTGTATTAAAAAAAACATTATTCCGAGTGGATAATGCTTGACTCAAAACAACGGTCACACACCGAGCAGGTGATGACGTCAACACTGTCACGCTTTACAATGGAAGGCGAACTATAAAATTCTTGTTTTAGTTTGTTTTTCTTTCGTTTCTGGGTAGTATACACTAAAATACATTTATGGAGTTTACTTTCTTTTCTGAATGAGTAGTCTAAACAGACGGCTGTACAGCACTTTCTTCTGTTCAGAAGGTAAAGATCTAATATGAACTATAATAATCTCCCTTCAGTTTGCTTTTCATTATGTTTTCCTGGTAGTTTTACTAAACTCTTAATGAGAGGTAAAGAGGTGCAGTTACACAGCTGTACGCGGCATGGCGGTGTAGTGGTTAGCATGTCCGCCTCACGGCAAGGAGGTCCTGGGTTCGATTCCTGGCCCCGGGCATTTCTGAGTGGAGTTTACATGTTCTCCTCCCCTTGTTTGTGTGGATTTCCTCCGGGTACTCCAGTTTTCTCCCACAATCCAAAGACATGCCCAAGGCTAATTGGCTGTTCCGAATTGCCCCTAGGCATGACTGTGAATGGTTGTGTGTGTTGCCCTGTGATGGTCTGGCAAGCTGTCCAGGGTGTACCCCGCCCTCGCCCAGAGTCAGCTGAAATGGGCACCAGCCTCCCCGTGACACTGGTTAGGATGAAGTGGCTTAAAAAAATGGAATGAATGAAGGTCAGGTATAGGTCAGTCTAGAGTGTACTTTGCTTTCACCAGGTGTCGGCTGAGATAGGCACCAGCTTTTCTACAACCCTAGTGGGATTAAGTGGTTCAGCAAATGGGTGAGTGCTATACCGCTTTTATGCGTCTGCTGCTATTTAAACATGTTTAAAACTAAAATGCATAGAAATCTAGTGTTGGTGTGCATTTTGTGCTTATGTTCCCGTGTAGTATATACTAAAACAACCATTCACCTCAGTCTTGGTGGACGGAATAATTGTTAAATATAAGCTATTTCATTATTCACACCAGCAATTAGGCTCGCTATTTATAATCCTAGAGACAGACGTTAACGGTGTGATGGAAATGAGTGTACAGTAAAACACTTTGCATGATGAAACACTGATTGCTATTAGTAATACCTGCTGGCACTCAGTTCTGAGCCGCTCACATATCTGAGGCTCTCTCACCTTCTTGAGCTGACTCTCCAGTTTGATACACTCCTCTTTCTTCTGCTCAAGCGCAATCTCCAGGCTCTTGAGCTTGGAGTCCTTCTTTAAACCCGAGGAGGCCAGTGATGAGGCGTGCTCCTTCAGATCCAACAAAGATGTCTGGCACAGGCAGGAAGAATGAGAGAGAGAGATAGACAGAGAGATAAAGAGAGTGAGTGAGACACTTATGTGATTTAATACTTGAATATCTGTACATTGACCCAAAAAAGTAATAAATAAATAAATAAATAAAAATCATGACTCCTAAAATGGCAGAACACAAGGCCAGAGATGTTAATTGAAACCAGCAAATTAGCTGAGAGGCTGCGTTAACGTCATGCTGCAGATCCTCATTACAAAGAAACAAAGTGAGCCCAAGCATGCGTAAACATGCAGCCCAAAAACTTAACCAGCTGCCTCGCTCTGCCTTCAGCCGGACCACAAACTATAACATTCGCTTCGATTTAATTGTGGGGATCTTTGAACAATAGGCAGTGTCCCAAAGCAGCTTTACAGATATCCGGATGTACTGTAGATTCAGATCCATCATGAGCAACCCAGAGGCGAGAGAGAAGAAGAAACACTCACAGAACATTACGACTTAAAAGAGAGCCCATCTTCGCTCCTCATGACGCTGGATAGCGGGCACAGTTTGTACATGAATGCATAAAAAAAATACTCAAATATACGTGCTTCATGATTCAGAGCACACCCACACACACACACACGTACTCTCCTCCTTTTCAAACCATGTACATGTAAATCATAAACACTGTGCTGCACAAGAACACGGTTTGTACTCTCTGTACATATACAGCACAATGGGTTTCACATTCACAGTGAATTCTACAGCCGTCCGTCTTTAAACCCTTTCCTTCCGCTTCCCGCTTTTAACCACAGAAGCCCACAATTTCATACTCGAATTCCGCCCCGTGTACCAAAATACACTCGTGGTGTTTGTACGGCCGCGGTGCATTCCCCCAGTCCTTGTCGTGGCGCTGGTGAAGAAAACAGGAGCAGAGAACGACGGGTGCTTCACGTGAGAGATTAGCGGTGACGCTGAGGGAACTCAGATGAGAGGTCAGTAGTCAGGAACACTACATAGATAAGACACAGCCGAGCATTCCTGTGCGTGTGTGTCACTCATCCGCGTGATTAGTCTAACACGAACGAGAGAGGAAAAACAAGAGTAATCGAAAAGAGAAGATGTGCGCGGGGAGACGATTCTCGTAAGTCGTTATGGTTACCTGAATAACAGTTTATAAAGCATGAGCATATGGGCGGACTATGATTCCAAAATTTTAAAAAACTCTATGATCTACTAACTGAAAATGTTATACTGAATCCTATGGAAAAACACGTCCCTTTGAACCAACATCAGTCTAAACCAGTGCTACAGTCCTATAAAGGGTCTGGTCTTACAGAACAGTAACTGTAATTACTCTTAACGTAGCATCACCAACATACAAATGGGAAGTGAACCTAGATGCAAGTTTTTAGATTAAAAAGGCATATCAAATAGGAAGGATCTTATCTCAGCCAACACTGTGCGAAGGCGTGGTACACCCTGAACAGCTAACCAGACCATCACAGGGCCAACACACACACGTTCACACCTAGGGGTAATTTAGAGCAGCCAATTATCCTAATGTGCATGTCTTTGGACTGTTGGAAGAAACCAGAGTAGCCAGAGGGACCATTTACATTTACAGCATTTAGCAGACGCTCTTATCCAGTATGACTCCAGAGGACCATCTTGCTGTGAGGTGGACGTGCTAACCACTACGCAACCGAAGTGCTCACCGGTATGATGTAAATAAGATTCTGTGAAAGTTTGGTTGAAATAAAGCTGACTGTTCGAGGAGGTGGTGAGGATTATAAGTGTGAGGACGGCCAACGACACAAGACAACAGACAGCGATCTTAACGTGTTGCTCCAGCTTCACTGGCAGGCTACACAACTAGCATAATTATTACCTCTGCCAAGTAGGTTCTGTTTTTGGTTAGGTTTGTATGTTTGTTAGCATGTTGGATTACGCAAAAAGTTATGAATGGATTTTCATGACACCTCCACCAGAGGCGGAGTTTTGGACGAGGAAGACTCCATCACGTTTTGGAGATGATTCAGATCAAATTCTGAATCCAGGAATTTTTTTAAAAGGATTCTTTAACATTGCACATGTGGTATCATAACAGGCATTGCTGTGAACTTTGCTCTCTCTCTCTCTCTCTCTCTCTTTTTTTTTTAGCTTGGTGGAGGTTTGTGCTCTCCGAGTACCCTATTGCGTCTATTGACGTAAACAGTGAACAAATTATTCCCCTTACAAAGTATGACAATATTGTAAGATTCAACCAGCATCACGTTACTATTCAATCTCAACCCCACATTACACGGCCTCGGGTTTCATCATACTGAGAAACATATTAAACTGCTTGTGGAACATTTATAAAACCCAACAACACACACTTCTGGCACCTTCACATGGACGTAGTGAACACACGCGCCAGGATCTGACCTCCGAAAGCAAGTGATTGAGTCAGGAAGTGGTCCTGTGCGTTCCCGCAGGAATAACGTGAATAATATGAATAATCATCTGCACGCAGAAGGAGAATAGATTTGGGAAGTATAGCATCTGTACATTTCATTGCTTCGGGGTGCATGTGTGGGTGGGTGTGCATTTGCATACAGACTTTCGAGCCCTCCAGTGTGTTTAGGATCAGACAGATAGACGAGACGGATAGAGTGAGCCGAGGACAGAAAGAGAAATGAGCAGCAGGCTTGGAAAAGGGGCCGAGCCGTCACATGTAGACTCCACCATTCATCTTCCTGTCCTGCTCTCTCACACGCGCACACACACGTAGTACTGACAGTGTGTCCAGCCTGTCTGTTTTCATCACGCTGTAGATCCTCTGAGGATGAACGCATGGCTCAGGAGGCATTGCTATAGTGTGCGTCATGTCCTGGTGCTGCTTCCTCGCAGTAGAATTTATCCTTTAAAAAAGGTACAATCAGTGTTTTTATTGGAACGTTGGTACACATAGCGTATGTATCACATCACTGAATGTTCTCTGGGGGTGACAGAGAAGCAGTATTTATCTTGGAGGTCTGTGCTGTTTCTGTTTTCTTTTATAGAGTCCACAGTGACCAGTGTGTTTTCTCTTTCTGTGAATTGCTGCCACATGATTGGCTGCCTCTGTCATGGTCAACATATATATAAAAATAATCTATTTTTTAAAAATCTTGTTTTAATTTGCTTCTCTTTATGTTTCCATGTAGTTCATACTAAAATTCTTAAAACAAGTCATCAGGTAATGACATATCTCCCCGGCCTCCACGTCAGAAAAAAACAAACTGCAGAAATCTCAAAATATCTGAAGTGATACACTGCCTCGTAGACGTAGCTGCCGAGTTTGATGAAGAAATCGGTTTTCGGGCTCCCGAGAGGCGCATCGACAAGGTGCGCGACTATCAACCCGGAGATTGCAAGTTTGAGTCCGGATTGATGCCATAGCCATCCATGACCAGGAGTCCATGGGAGCTGATTGGCTGAGCTCTCACGGGAGGGAGGGATGGCATACGCTCACTTCCCTGTCAC
>JBCNYH010000024.1:5697182-5714090 GCA_039654325.1 Tandanus tandanus
TGGTGGTCGTGTGATAGGGAAGGCAAAAGTTGATGGGTGGGAATTGGATACGACTAAATTAGGGAGAAAAATGGGGGCAAATCCAAAAAAATTCAATAAAATAAAATAAAATAATAATAATAATGATAATAATAAACGCCTAGATTAGTACTGCCTTAGACACCTTCACAAAGTCATGAAAGATCTACAGTATCACACACCACAGTCTATGAACGTATACACAAAGTATACACACCTCCTCCGTCCTCCTACACTCCCATTAACTGGATCGTTTAAGCCCTGAGATACTACAGGAAAAATCCTCCATGGATGCTTTCTATTTGCTCCGTACTTCCTCCTTGTTTATTTTCGTTACCTCAGTTCCCTCTGATGATGTAAGTAATGGATGCGGGGGCAGAAAACAAGGACGGGAGGAATTACGGATGAGTGTATTCACCAAACGAGACAGCCTTGTTCACTGAAGTGTGTTTGATTTGCAGTGACGTGCTGCACAGGACTTATTAAATCTGTACATACGATATAAGCATTTGCATTAACGTGAACACGACTCGAGCTGGTTTAGTTCTAAATCATAATTCGACTTAATCAACTCTGATTCAAGGATGTATTTATACAGTGACCCAAAAAAAACCTCCCAAAAACCTCCTTCCCTTCTCAGCCGACTCTGGACGGAAGGCGGGGTACACCCTGAACAGCTCGCCAGGCCATCGCAGGGCCAACACGCATACACACACAACCATTCACACTCACTCTCACACCTAGGGGCGATTTGGAACAGCCAATTAGCCTACTGTGTATGTTTCTGAACTGTGGGAGGAAACTGGAGTACCTGGAGAAAACCCACGCAAGCACGGGGAGAACATGCAAACTCCACACAGAAACACCCGAGCTCGGGAATCGAACTCAGTCCTTCTTGCTGTGAGGCGGACGTTCTAACCACTGCGCCACCATCCCGCCTCATCTCCCACATTTCAAAGGTAGATGAGATGAAAAAAATTGGTTAAATTATTTTTGTGTGCAAACAGTGATGATTAAAAATGCATTGAGGTTTCATGTGTGAAAATAATAATTTGATTATGTTTAAAGCCTGCAGCTCACGGAGCAGCGAATGCTAACGAACGCAGCGAGTTTTCTGAGGATGTTGACGAAAATCAGGGTTCGCCGGTCATTTTGCAAAAAGAATGATTGATGGACCCAACCCTATTTTAAAAAAAAAAAAAAAGGTCACTTGGTGAACCAAAAAGGACTTTAGCGACCTGTGTTACAACCTTGTGCAGAAAAATAAATTCACATGAACGAGTTTAAAAAAAATTTCTTTTTGCGACAAGAAAAACTGTTAGCGACCCTGAAAACTGTTAGCGATCTCTTTAGTAAATTTTTATGAAACCTCAAAATTTGCTACGTTCACCAGCATTCGCCGCTCCGAGAGACACTAGCCGAACCTTTTTTTTAAATTTACCTTTGAAGCGTGGGACGTTTATTTGAATCACCCTGCACTCACTATTTCAATATTATTGAATCGTATTTGAATCCCAGACTGCAGGAAGCAGGATCGAGGACTTAAAGGTAAGTCTGTTGGGCTTTTTACACCCGAGTCTACTGGCTCATCGGAGCCGGAGCTGATTCCCAGTTTCCATAGCGTGAAGCGACGAGGAGTTCAGCTCCTCCTCGGTTGGATGCTAGTCCATCGCAGGTTACCATCCCAGTAATTTTTTCGAAGACTTAAAGAAGGCATTGATTAGAGTCTTGGATGGAATATCATCAAGGTATTACATCATAATCTAATCTCAAATATGATTGGTCCAAAGCTGCAGAGCTTCATTTAGTCGCTTTTTTATTATTATTTTCCTGTCCTGCAAGGGAAATTTAGCTCTGCATTCAACCCATGCAAAGTGAGCACAGACACTCAGAGCAGCGGGCAGCAGTTGGGGGTTAGGTGCCTTGCTCAAGGGCGCTTCAGCCATGAATGTGGAGGAAGGGGAGGTGCAGCTCACTCCCCCACCACCACACATTTTTCCTGCTGGTTCGGGCATCAAACCAGCAACCTTTAGGTCCCAAACCCGCATCTCTAACCATTAGGCCACGGCTGCCCACATACTAATAGTGTGTTTTATAAAGTATGAAAAGTCGACTACGATTCTCCGTAGCACATCTGACGCAAGTACAAATCCTGACATCGCAGAAAAGAGACTTTCATCTCGTGTGAGACAAAAACGATTGAAGGGTACAGTTGAGAGACGAGCAGAGAAGTTCCTGAAGACAACAGGAAGAAACAGAACTGCTCAAGAGGAAAAAGTAGGGCTGCACACACGAGAGAGAGTCAAAAGAAAAGAGACAACAAAGACACTGATGCGGGGAGAAGAATATAAAAACGTCTTACACACAGATGAGAGAGATTCTTTGATTTTAAGATATTAATGAACCCTGCTATATAATCTGTCTTTAAGCTGAATCACCAGCTGACTGTGTGTGTGTGTGTGTGTGTGTGTGTGTGTGTGTGTGTGTGTGTGTGTGTGTGAGAGGAATGAGCAGCCCCGGAGTGGCAGGGTGTAGTCACTGGGGTTTAGAGAGTGCAGCGCTGCCATCGTGACGAGGCAGAAGAGACAGCACAAGGTCAGAAGTGGAAATATTGAGAGGTGTTTTGTGTGTGTGTTTGTGTGAATACATCCTTGAGTCACGCTCGGAATAGAAGCAGTATGAAGTGCACACACTGTGATAGGGGCACGACGTGTGTATGCGTGTGAGAGTATAAAATAGGGATCGATACCGAGCAACACCATCAGGCAGATACACAATACTTTATATTTTTTAGACAAATTTATTTACAACTTTTAAATCGTCCTGTGCTCGGTGCTTTATTTATTTATTTTATATACAGTACATCAATAACTTTGCTATGAACATATAAGAAATAGCATGAAATCCCACATGTATTAGCAAGCCTGGTGACCATCAATACTTGGACAGTGGAGGGCATCTCAAATTAGAAGCGAACAGAAGTCTAGCGATCCCGCTGGCTGGCGTCAATACAATTTGTAGCCCCGCCCATCCTCGTGTGTTTAATAAAGAGAACGCTTAGTTTTCTGCCTCTGTTCTCCTTCTAAACCATTTTTTCATCCATCGTGTCGAATTCAGACAGCTCATTTTTACTGGTGTCTGCACAAATTTTTATATAATCTTAAAACGTTATTTTATTGTAATGTTTGAAGGTGGGGCTAGACTTGATTGACAGACAGATCCAAAAACAGGTTGGCTTTGACACAAGCAGCGCAGTCTGTGTGTTCTCTGTACATCAAAGAATTCACCACCAGATACCCACTTAGATGAAGGTTTCTGGACACGTGCATTAGTACTCAGGGGTATCATTAAGAGGCGTGGCCGGCGTGATGCAGCTGTCATGTTCAGCGTTGTGAGGTTTTGTGTTAAACAAAAAAAAAAAACCCTCTGCTGATACTCAGCTCTAACCCTTACTCACTCACTTATTTGGTCTTGGGGAGGCCGGAGCTGATCTCAGCCAACATCGGGTTCTGAGATCAAGGTATACCTTGAACAGCTCGCCAGACCATCGCAGTTCTGATACACATACACAACCTTTCACATTCACACTCACACCTGGGGGCAATTTAGAGCAGCCGATTAGCTTAATGTGCATGTCTTTGGACTGTAGGAGGAAACCGGAGTACCCGGAGGAAACCCACACAAGCATGGAGAGAACATGCAAACTCCACACAGAAACGTCAGGACTCGAACCCAGGACCTTCATGTCGTGAGACGGGTGAACTAACCACTAAGCCACTGAGCCTCCCCTCCAGCTCTAACCCCAGTGCCAAATCTAAAGTCGAGGTAACTTTAGCGGGTGCATCCTTCAATCCTGAAAATGTCTAGTTAATCAAAGCGATGAACATTAATATGACAGAGAGGCATGATATACAGACATGTATGACTCTTCTTCTACTGCTCTAAGAAACATTCTGTACAAGTGTAGGCTTGCACAGCCCCGTCACTTTCTTCTCAAACCTATTACTCTCTCTCTCTCTCATTGCTTTTTGTTCGGTTATGTCATCACTCTCTCTCCGATCGCCTTCCTCTTCCCCTACACACTCTCGCCCCAGCTTCACCCCTCCTCAGGCTCTCCATCCATTTCCTCTTTTCCGTCTCTCCTCAGGGCTCCAGAGGATGACATTTAACTAAAGAACAGATGGAGGCCCCCTGCCTTTTCCAAACCCTCCCGACACGCTGCTGGACTCTGATTCTTCCTCATTACTGCTGGGCGATGCTGGGATCTCAGAACAGAACTGGATCCGGGAAATGATGGCAGGTTTGGGGATGTGTAAACGACGACAGGTCAGTTTTCACACTTTCAATACTATTTGTTCTAAAGCTGCGGCCTCACAGGAAGCGACGGGCGAATCACTGCACGCGGTATCACCTATTTCACATGGCCTATAGAAGCGAATCGGAAAAGGTTTTGGGGAACTGAGTGTTTGGCGCCATCTGTTAATCAACAGTATCTTTAAGGTCTGATTGGTAATCCCTTGAACTGCGTCAGGTGAAAGTTCAACTCGGGTGAAGTCCACGCCCGCCCACTTTGCGTCGCTTGAGAAAATTCTGCCGCTCCTCGCCCCTAATTTCCGGCCAATCACTGACTTTACATGGTCGCTTGTCGCACATCCCGTCCTGTGTGGATGCAGCTTAGGTCCACTAAGATTGACGTGTCGTTGCATGTCAATACAGCAAATTTTTCTTACTGGGCCACTTTGACCAACAATGAAACATCTGTACCATTCTGGGTGTGGTCTCTTCCATGAAGACTCCGCCCACACCCACAGGTGACAAGGGCTCACAGTCAGTAGTTTGATGAGGATAAAAGTATGATGTAAATCTTATACTATGCCCACCTAAATGCCTATCATCCCCACCACCCCCACCCCACCATCAGACACCAACTGAAGGAACATCTTTTGGAAAAACAGTGTTTGGTTGCTCCTTTACACTGCAAAGATGCAGTGAAGCTGTTCATGATGCTCATGAAAGCCCAAACACCTTACCAACACACCTTAAGTAATTCTCTCACTTATTCGCCGAACCGCTTAATCCTACTCCTAGGGCCACAGGGAGGCTGTTGCCTATCTCAGCCGACTCTGGGAGAAGGTGGGGTACATCCTATACAGTTTGCCACACCATCACAGGGCAACACACACACACAACCATTCAGACTCACAGCCAATTAGCATAATGTGCATGTCTTTGGACACGTGTGGGAGGAAACCAGAGTACTCGGAGGAAACCCACGCAAGCACAGGAAGAACATGCAAACTCCACACAGAAAAGCCCGAGCCCGGGATTCGAACCCAGGACCCTCTCGCTGTGAGCCGAACCACTACGGCATCATGCCTCCCCCTTGATAAGTCAGTTTATTAGTAGTTAAATTCTGTCTACAGTATTTTTCAATTTGTACGAAGTGCACAATGTTCCAGCCTTCTTTCTCACCCTGTCCTCCTTTTCTTGCTGCTTCATTCTCCGAATTTCTCCTTTTTTTTTGTGGGCAGACAGGACTGTGTCAGGCCAGCACCCACACATGAAATGTGTTTAAGGAATGCCAAACCACAAAACTGCTAAGCAGAAGGCAAAAGGAGAGCGGAGGAATTCACGGGGAAATTTTCACCCAAGACACTCAAGACCCGTAGCTATAACAGAAACCTAAATAAACCACGTCAAGGGCAGAGGAGTGGGCGGTTATGGGAGTCTTTTATAACTTCAGCACGGTTTTACACAATTACGTAACACTTGTATGTATGTAGAGTAGAGTAGCTTCCGCCGTACATTTTTATCGTCCTCCTACGAAACTATGTACGTGTCACGTTAACACTAACGTGAAATGCTAATCATGACAATTTTCCCAGTCAACAAACACAGATGTGCCTGGATCTTACTTTGTTTGGAAAATATTTACCACAAGAAGACCTGTAAGCCATACAAGAACAACACTAAATCCTCTCTTCCTGCTGATTCAACTCCACAGAGCTGGATCAACATCATGAATAAATTATTACCACATCGTTAATTATATTTGTGTGAACAGTTGTGGGAGAATATCAAAAGGTCAACAACAGCATCACAAATATAGTATGATGTGTCAGGTTACGAAATCTTAATTCTCACACTGTACTGCACTTACCTTCCTTTATTCCCTTTATATTTACAGGTCACCAAATGATTTCTGAACTAATCAGGAAAATGTACGTTATAAAGGAATAATGGCTGAGTGCAGAACCATCATGACTGGAGCAGCAGCAGCACCAGCCGTCAGTCTGATATGAACCAAATCATAAACATCTGAGCTACAGTGGCATCATTAAGCCGACTGGGTTCATCTCAGCTGGGATAGTAGTAGTAGTGGTGGAGGTGGTATTAGTAGTGGTAGTTGTACTAGTAGTAGTGGTGTTGGTAGTAGTAGTGGTGGTGGTGGTGGTAGTAGTAGTGGTGTTGGTAGTAGTAGTGGTGGTGGTGGTAGTATTAGTAGTAGTGGTGTTGGTAGTAGTGGTGGTGGTGGTGGTGGTGGTAGTAGTAGTAGTAGTAGTGGTGGTGGTAGTACTAGTAGTGAAGGTGGTATTAGTAGTGGTAGTTGTAGTAGTAGTAGAGGTGTTGGTAGTAGTAGTGGTAGTGGTGTTGGTGGTAGTAGTAGTGGTGGTGGTGGTGGTGGTAGTGGTGGTGGTGGTAGTAGTGGAGGTGGTATTAGTAGTGGTAGTTGTAGTAGTAGTAGTGGTGTTGGTAGTAGTAGTGGTGGTGGTGGTGGTGGTGGTAGTACTAGTAGTAGTAGTGGTAGTTGTAGTAGTAGTAGTGGTGTTGGTGGTAGTAGTGGTGTTGGTAGTAGTAGTAGTATTAGTAGTGGTGTTGGTGGTGGTAGTAGTAGTATTAGTAGTGGTGTTGGTGGTAGTAGTAGTAGTAGTGGTGGTGGTAGTAGTAGTAGTAGTAGTAGTGGTGTTGGTAGTAGTAGTGGTGGTGGTGATAGTAGTAGTGGTGGTAGAGGTGGTATTAGTAGTGGTAGTTGTAGTAATGGGGTGGTGGTGTTGGTAGTAGTAGTGGTGGTGGTGGTGGAGGTGGTAGTAGTAGTGGTAGTTGTAGTAATGGGGTGGTGTTGGTGGTAGTAGTAGTAGTAGTGGTGGTAGTAGTAGTAGTAGTGGTGGTAGTAATAGTAGTACTAGTAGTAGTAGTAGTGGTGGAGGTGGTATTAGTAGTGGTGTTGGTAGTAGTAGTGGTGTTGGTGGTAGTAGTGGTGGTGGTGGTAGGAGTAGTGGTGGTGGTGTTGGTAGTAGTAGTGGTAGTGGTGGTGGTAGTAGTAGTGGTAGTTGTAGTAATGGGGTGGTGTTGGTGGTAGTAGTAGTAGTAGTAGTAGTAGTAGTAGTAGTGGTGGTGGTGGTGGTAGTAGTAGTAGTGGTGGTGGAGGTAGTATTAGTAGTGGTAGTTGTAGTAGTAGGGGTGGTGTTGGTGGTAGTAGTAATGGTGGTAGTGAGCAACAATGTTGTGTACATGTTGTGATCAGGGCTAAATGCAACCCATGGAAATAGAAGTATATGTGACTCTTTTTTTTGGACGGGGAGTGCAGTAAAAGAAGAAGAAGGGGAGGAGGAGGTGAAAAAGAGCTGATGGAGGAGGAGAAGAATGGGAGGAGCCAATTCAGTTTTTGATACAATACTGTGATTAATAAATGACTAAATATAACTTCAGACAGAAGGCAGCAGGAGTCTCATGTTGTTAAAAGTCAGTATATCCCTGACGTACACAAACATTACTGAGGTGTCCATTAAAATCAAAGGGACACGAGTGGAAACGTTCACAATCCCGTCTGCGTCTTAGACGAGCGTCTGTTGTGTTTCATCCTGAGATCAGCAGCTGACGTGAGTTTTCACTTCCAAACACCACGACGAGCTCCTTCAACCCGTCCAGCCGATACAACCACATTACAACCACATTGCGAACACTCATACGAACAATTTACGAATAAATCCGAATTTGAAAAACTTTATTGATCCTGGAGGAAACCAAGGAGGAAAACAAGCCGTTTTTATCCGGCTTGATTAATGAGGTTCATCGTGTGAAGGAATGGTCAGACTGAAGTAAGTATTTTTTCCTCTGACTTACACTGTTTACATCATGAAACCATTTTCATTAACCCAAATTAATTCCTTACAGCTTCCCAGTGAACCGTTTACAGGTCCTTTACCAGGAGACCATCTGGGTATCGGTCTGTAATAGGGAATCTGACTGAAAGGTATGCGAGTGTGGGTAGAACAGTTTAGTGTTTATGTTACTATAACAACGAGTCCAGAAATAAATACCATCAGCAGACATCACCTCACACTCATGAGTGAGAGACAGTGAAGAGTTTGCAGTGAGGCTGCTCAGCGTTTCCTGATTCTCAGGAGCAAAGAAAAACAGACGCATCACTCATTCATAAAGCATTAAAACAGTTTCAGTTATATGATCTGCAGTCGGGAAAGACCGGCTCAACGAATGTAACTTTGGGCTCCCAAGTGGCGCATCGACAGGGTGCGCGACTATCAATCTGGAGAGCGCAGGTTCGAATACGCATCCATAGGATAGGATGCTAATTGGATGGCGTACAATCCCCTCCTTGTCAATCACAGCGATCACCAGCCATTCTATCACACAAGCTCATTCACAATGGGGCACCCTTTCCCTCCGCCCCCAAATGTGCATTCAGAGATCAATAATACGCGAGTGGCAGCACTGGGTGACACGGAGGAGACATGTGCATGCTCACGCCCCTCTCTGGTTAGTGGTGGTCGTATGTGATACTTGACAAATGGGAATTGAATACGACTAAATTCAGTCAGTCGCCATGTTCTTGGGTAGAAGTTAGGCTTTCCACCAACAATCTCCAGCCATCTCGAGTCTGTGCTCTCTCTCAGACATCTCCTCCTGCTTTACACCAGTCCGTCTCCTGATGTTGTCCAGCATACCAGTTTTCGGTCTTCCCCTCTTCTTATTTTCCTTCCGGAACACCTCTATCCAGGTGACATCCTCCTTCTCGCATCGCGTGCCTTTCTGGTCTTCTTTTAATGGTGCCCAGCAACTGCGGCGTTTCTTCTATCTGTTCCCGGATGCCGTCATTCGACCTCTTCTCCTTCCATGATACTCTCAATGTTCTTCTGTAGAAGTACATCTCGGCAGCATTGATTCTCTTCTCGTCTTGCTTCTTTAGTGCTTCTGGTGCTCATTACTTTCGTCTTACCGATGTTGATGTAGAGTCCTTATTAACTGCCGGCATTGTCTACTGCTTCAATCAGTTCATCAATTTTCCTTGCTGTTTTTACTAAAAGTGTCATCTGAATATTTCAAGTTCGAGATTTTCCTTCCATCCTTGAACCTTAATCCAAATTCTGAAACAAGAATAAATTAGGGGAGAGAAAAAAAAAACAAAACATGAATGTTTTGTTTCTCAAAAACATGAACTCTTAAACGTGGACGTTTTCTGTATCCTGATATCAAACATCGAGGCAGTTGCACTGAGGTTAACCTGCTTCATAATGTCACTGACGCTAAATCCATCCTTCATCCAGCCACAAACATGTTTTAATTGATTAAACCATGTAACAGGAACCATGTCTTCTCACAGCTGTTTTTTTATTCACTAGGAGTGACTCAAAACACACACACACACACACACACACACACACACACACACACACACACACACACACACGTCCACGGCTATTATTCTCCTTCGTGATTAATTAAAATATTTCTAAAAGCTAATTCCCCCATTCCGTGTACCCTGTTTATCTCTCCAACTTGTTTTAGTCCGGATTAAGGGATTCTCAGCTACCGAGTGCCTGTGCGGAGATCGGAACACAAACGACTCTCTGGAAGCTGAGGTAAGTTCAAACAGGATTCCAGAGACATTCCAGGGATTGTTTAGGGCGGGGTTCGAAAATGTCCAGGCAGAGAAGGCCTAATGGCTTTCTGAGACAAATCAATCAACATTAAACCCCAAAGCAAGATTAGTGCAAGAACTGCTGTATTAACCCTTTTCATCCGTAAGATAGACTCACGCGTACTCTTCAGTGGGGGGTAGAGTTAGACCAAACACACACTGATCAGCCACAGCAATTAAACAACTGTCCTTATACTGTGTGGATCCCCCATATATCTCCAAAACAGCTCTGATCCATCAGGTCATGTGTTCTATAAGACCTTAGAACAAAGGCAGGACTTGTACGTATGTAATACATGTTAATGTAACATCCACATTGATGAGAGGATCCAAGCTTTTCCAGCAGAACGTTGCCCAGAGCATCACACTCACTGCCTCCTCCAGCTTCTTCAGGTATTGCATCCTGGTGCCATCTGTTCCGCAGGTAAGTGCCACACACACACACACACACACACACACACACACACACACACACTTATGACTCAACAGACCAGGCCATCTTCTCCCGTTGCTCCACGGTAACGTATGCTAATAAGTCACATGCCCATGATACAGGCTTCTGGCGGTGGACGGGGTTTAACATGGGCAGTTGGTCACAGTTTGTAGCTACACAGACACGTCATCCATGCACTGCGTGTTCTGACACCTTTTTCTTACAGCAAGCATTAGCTTTTTTTTTTAACAACTTGTGTAACAGAAGCTCTTCAGCTGGTTTGGACTTGATGAGCTAGCCTTCAACTCACAAAAGCATCAATATACTATGGGTGCCTGCGAACCCGTCACCAGTTCCAATAATCGGCATTTCATGGACCAGTATTGGTAGATACCAATCACTGCATAACGGAAAGACAGCCCTCCCACCCCCACAAGATCAGATATTTCTGAGATGATCGAACCAAGCACACAGCCAAAAACACCTCAAATCACTCACATCAAATCCTTACATTTGACCATTTTTCCTGCTTCCAACACATCGACTTTGAAAATAAACTGATATACACACACACATACGTATATTAACATATATGGGGGGCATACGGACTCCGAGGCATTCCCAGACCACTTGAGCCGACCCCAGGCTTTCTTCGCAGATGGACATGCCCGAAACACCACACCAGGGAGACTTTCAAGGAGGCATTCTACCACCTTCCACCTCAGCTAGCTCCTCTCAACATGGAGGAGCAGCAGTTCTACTCGGAGCTCCTCCCTCTTCTCACTCTATCTCTGAGGGAGAGACCCACCACCCTAGAGGTTTCGACCTCAAAGTCTCCAACATGGCCGCCTCACACCATCAAAAAGAAAATATTCCTCCACTGCTATACTTCAGTTTATAGAGCTATTTACTCTAAACCAATAAACATTATAGCTGGTTAAATCTTTAACTGCACAGCGTGAGGTTTTGAAAAAGAAAATACATCACAGTCTAATCAATACACACACAGTATAGTTTGAAACACACTAACAAACAAAAATACTAACACTAAACAAACAACTAACAAATAAAAAAAAAATTTTATTCGACCTCTTGGAAAAACATTATGTGATCATTACACAATCACTTGTTTCATGATCATTATGTGATCATGAAACAAGATTAGTTTCTTAATACTGTCTCATATTTATCACCAGCGTAATTATTATTCATACTCACTGTTTCATGCAGCTGAATGAACGTAGGAGGATTTCTATGAGGTACTGCACACACACACACACACACTTCACTGGGCCTGAAGTTGATCACACAATAACAAGGACAACCAACATTTAAAAAAGCAAACCTTTCCCAGGTCTCCTCTTTTTCTACTTAGAACACATTCCCCCTCATTCCCACCCACTGTCCTGGCTTTCTAATTTAAAACTTTAAATGTAAAACATATACTGTTCATCGAGAACAGGCCTGTTTCCTAGTACACACCCTGAAAGTGGGCGGGACTCCTGCTGATGGAGAGGACGCTTCGAGCCAATCACAGGGGATTAACCTTAACACAGTTTGTCAGAGGGACCATCTGCATGACCAGCAGGGATTTATGGAAGTGGGATGGGAAGTTTGTGAACAAACCTGTCCTGCTGTATTTTAAGCTCAGGTCTTTTCCAAGCAATCAAAACCGAGACAGTCTTATTAACTGGTCAGAGGTGTTG
Organism: Tandanus tandanus; assembly: GCA_039654325.1. Lineage (NCBI taxonomy): Eukaryota > Metazoa > Chordata > Actinopteri > Siluriformes > Plotosidae > Tandanus > Tandanus tandanus. The sequence continues at coordinate 5,709,280 of JBCNYH010000024.1, forward strand.
TACTGTAGGTAATAATGAGATACAAGCTGGCTTTGGATAATATCAAAACACAGCAATATAAATAAACAAGAGCATTTAGGGAGCAAAAACCTCCACCAAGTCCAGCAATCCACCAAATAAACCAAAATGTCAAAAACTGTCCTTTTTGTGTGGGGGGTTTGTACGAGTCTTTTTTTTTTTTTTTTAAGGCATAATGAGTGATCTATTTTTAACAGATATTTTAAAATGTAAAAATTTTAATGCATCTCACAATAAACTATCATATTATACTACTACAGTAATATTAAAATTTTATGAATTGTATTAAAATTAGATGGGATTTAAAGAGCTTGTGAAAAAAGTAAGTACCGGGAGGATGAGAAGATGGCTTTATATTCAGGCATAAACATAATTATGAAAACATGTTGTGCAGACATTGTCAGTGTGGGCTGGCCCTTTAAATCATACCTATATTTTGTACACTGTTTATCATCATTCTAATCAAATTACGCCTACATTCATAACATAATTTTGAAGAAAAAACAAGATTTATTTATTCAACACCCACCTGGTGATGAGCTATCCTGTCAGTCAAAGACGCTGGTTTCTCTTGGCGTTGAACTACGTTGATTTCACCGCTTTCCAATCACGGATAGCCATCGTTTCTGATGCTTGCTCAATTTCATGTGATTTACTAACACCTTTTTTCCCCGCTCGAGCCATAATTAATACTGTCTTCACAAATTGTGCACCAAACTCTGCCGCCTTTATCGATCTTCCTCATACAGGATCCGATTTTTACAATCTTTTGGCATTGAAAAGTCACCGTCATTGGTACATCGTGTGCCAGCCATGCACATCGAAATGTATTTTTGACACCACTGTCAATGTCCTTCCGCGACGTACGGCATTACGTGAATTACGTTAAACTTTGCATCAACTAGCCCTAAAATCTGCTTTAATCCTGTGGAGAAGCAATTGCTTAACGAGTATCGAAGGCTGCAAGGCAAAGTATAAAGACGCAAGTAAACAGAACCGTGTGTATTTCCGACTGCGTGTTCGGATCATTCAACTGACACAATTTCAATTCGTTTTACTGCCTCTGATTTCTTCCCTCTTCTTCCACCTATGGTTTTAATTTTTTTTTCCTCATTTAAAGGTGAAGACTACAGTGAAACAGGAGAAGACAGGACAAAATCAAGGACAGTGAGTAGGTCTCTGTACACATCTGCAAGGATTCTGTTCGTTCCACACCTCTGTACCATGACCACGGTGTATGTACAGATGTGTCTGGCGAACAGAAGCACCACCCAGCCCTGCGGTGAGTGAGGAGGAAATACCATCAGAGCCCTGCTATCTCTTTACTCTTACACCCGCTCTGCACACACACATCCAGTCAGAGGTGACGGGCCTAAAGGAAAATGTTCTGGTTCAGTCATGAGAGGAAAAATGCAAGAATGTCAGATGTTTTTGTTTCCCTCATCCCAGTGCAAATTCATAATGAACTGTATCATGAGGGTTCTCTCAGGCCATGTGCGAGAAAGAGGGGTAAATAGACAGGAAGAGATGGAGAAGCACACAGAGAGAGAGAGAGAGAGAGAGAGAGAGAGAGAGAGAGAGAGAGAGAGAGAGAGAGAGAGAGAGAGAGAGAGAGAGACGCAAAGTGAGAGAGACAAAAATAGGCAAACAGACAGAAAAGAGACGCCCCGATGAGGCAAATCATGCCAGCAGCTACCCAGGCATTATAAACAATGGCCAGCCTACAATGATCTTTTCATTAATTCGTTTTAGCCTTTGGTCCAATGGTTCTACCTTGAAAATTTGCCAGTGATATGTGAAGCAGTTCTTAAGATACAGGCATGTGTAACCACAAAAAAACAAAAGAAATACAAAAGCACAAATGGACAGAAGATATCACAACTGGTAAAGAGAGATCAGTAGATAAAGAGATAGAGAGACAGATAGGGAAGGACAAAAAGAAGACAGACAGAGGAACAGACAGACAGGCCAAAAGAGAAGGAAGGAGGGACACCGAGACAGACAGAGAGAGGGGAGAAGGGAGACAGGGAGCTGGACACAGGACATAAAGACAAAGATAGACAGAAAGAGAGGTAGGGAAGAAGGGAGACAGGGAGCTGGAGACAGGACATAGAGACAAAGATAGACAGAAAGAGAGAGGGGAAAAGGGAGACAGGGAGCTGGAGACAGGACATAGAGACAAAGACAGACAAAGAGAGGGAGGGAAGAAGGGAGACAGAGAGCTGGAGACAGGACATAGAGACAAAGATAGAAAGAAAGAGAGAGGGGAAAAGGGAAACAAGGAGCTGGAGACAGGACATAGAGACAAAGATAGACAGAAAGAGAGGGAGGGAAGAAGGGAGACAGGGAGCTGGAGACAGGACATAAAGACAAAGATAGACAGAAGGAAAGGGAGGGAGGGAAGAAGGGAGAGAGAGAGAGAAAGAGAGATTGAGAAAGATGGAGGCAGAGACAGAAAGACACACAGAGAGGTGGTTAGAGAGATAGAGAGACAAACAGACAGGGGGACAAAGTGCGGCAGAGTGAAAAAGAGAGCAGACAGACAGAGAGAAAGAGAGACAGATGGGGGAAAGAGAGAGATAGAGAACAGAGAGAGCAAGTGACAGACAGACAGACAGACAAACAGAGAGAGACAGACAGGCAGACAGACATGGAGTCAGTGTGTGGGTGAGAGAGAGAGAGAGAGAGAGAGAGAGAGAGAGAGAGAGAGAGAGAGAGAGAGAGAGAGAGAGAACAAAAAGGTTTCCTTTTAAAGTTAAAGTTATGGCATAATAAGCCTTAGCTGCGTTAATAGTAAGTCAGTAGTTAATGAGAAGTAGACCTTGGTACTTTTTGAGGTTTTTCCTCTCTCATGTAACACACCTCCAGCTGCCAAATTCAATTTGGAAACACTGATATTCCGTTAATGTAGTTGCAGACTGTAGTCAACTGGGTGGAAAAACCTATATTCCAAGACTAACCAATCAGCAGTGTGTGTTGTTTGTCAACTGACCTCGGAGAAGCTGAGAAAAAGTTGTTGGCTTAAAGTTTGCCAATAGACTTACTCACCCAAAATGTTTATCTCTCACTAGACTCTATGACTGCAGTCAAGACAGCTGCATTTGAAACTGGAGAACATGTATATACAAGGTTTTACGGTAAACACCTGGCACTTGGGAAAAGAAGCTGAGGCTTGTCTGTTTTAGTGAAGATGTAGGTACTTAAAAGGTTTACAGTGTATGCACTTTTTCTATAATAGAAGGTTCATTTGTTAAACATGAATGTATCACACTTGGGTGCTATTCAGTCTTGTATTTCTATTTCTCACATTTTACACACACAAACACACACACACACACACACACACACACACATGCTGATCAAGAGACACCTTCACACACATGCGCACACACACACACACACACACACACACACACACAGTCATATGCTGGTCAAGAGGCCCCTTCCTTCTGTAGGCCCCCCTCTTATGTCCTCCACCATTCCTGCAAACAGGAGTATAATCATTTATTGCATCTGTTTCAGGTGTGATGTATTTCCACTGACCTCCTCCGACCTCCCTCTCCATTCGACGCAAGACTCGATCTGTCTTGGTCAATGATGGTTGGTGGACTTCAATAATATAAAAATATTAATTGTTGTGCTGAGAATAATCCAGCAAATAATAATACTATCGTGTGTGTGTGTGTGTGTGTGTGTGTGTGTGTGTACGCGTGTGGATACAAAAAAAAAAAAAAAAAGGGGGTTTCCGATACTGAGAGTTGATTCCTGCAGGGTTGTCCCTAGAAATGCTTTTATAAACATTTCTCTGAATTTTGCACATAAAACATTTTGACACGGTTGCAGCCAGTTTCACAAGTGGAGCAAGCCTTCTTCCTTTATGTAAGAGCAATGTCCCTGTCTTTCTGCCAGGATTTTATTCTTACAGAAACATAACCTGACATTAGGCTGTGTATAATAACAGCCATACTCCTTTAGTAAAGACTTGTGGGGTCTAAATGAAAAGATTTGCTTAAATTGACTCATTTTCAAACTTTGATGGGCATTTAAAATGTACCTATCATCACACACAGCTGAGCCATGAGATGATAAACTTTGTGGCTAGAAATGTCATAATATTGTATACTGTATCAAGTAGCATTAGAAGATTCCACATGAATGGCCCAGTCTTTTCAGAAAACTCAAAGTTCACAAGTTGTAAGAAAGAGATATTTCTCTATAATTCAGGATGTGGTATTAAGCATAATTACAGTGCAATTTTAGTAATACAAACTCTCTTTCTAGTACTTGACCAAAACATCTGGGGAAAATATTGATATTCTGATGATCATGTCATGTTTCTAATGCTATTCTGCCTTTACATTATTCTTAGAATACCTCAATAGTTGTATGTTATCTATAGCTTTATCCTTAGTTTCAGTCTTTAGTAAGCATATAGCAGACATATCTGGATGCATGGATATTTCTTAACCCCTCACCCAGAGTCAGCTGGGGTTGCTTCCAGTTTACCCACCATCCCGACAGATAAGAGGCATAGATGATGGATGGATGGATGTTTGTTAGTTGCCAATTATCAGAGAAACAGCCAGAGTATCGTGTTTGCCTTCAGTCGAATTCAATAAAGTATTCTGATTCTGAATGAAAGAAAAATCTATTTAAATGCACACTGAAGGCAGAGGTATCACGTTATCTACCAAAAAATAAATAAGAATGCATAATAAAGTTATGAATTGTACACACACACACACACACACACACACACACACACACACACACATATATATATATATACATAT
>JBCNYH010000024.1:5796655-5809040 GCA_039654325.1 Tandanus tandanus
TATATATAATCCAAGGTCACATCATCACACAATCACAAGAAGTCCATACATAGATTTATGTTTTATTTTTCTAGTGTTATGAGTCTCTGTCTGGGAAGAGAGGACTATCAAAGAACTGCGACAATCCTCCCAAGTCTAATAACTGTTTGGTGAAGCCATGCTTTATTGATCTTGAGCAGCATTAAAGCTCGAGTTGTACCTTGCAGTCGGTATCTAATTGATATTTTACAGTAAGACAAAAAAAGGAAGACCTTCTGATCGGCTCCTCCTAAACACATAGAACACACTGCACCTCTGTGTGAACGCAGAGAGAGAGAGAGAGAGAGAGAATGAAGCAAGACGAGGAGAGAGAATGACTGAGCGAGAAGAGTCAGGGGATATAGTGTTCAGTTCACCCAAGAAGAACGAAGTGCACACTTTCACAGCCTACCTGCAGATTTGCTGGTCCTCGAACTGCTGCCATGGCGAACGATAAGAGTTGGGTTTCCTTCGTCCTGCGAACGCGTCTCTCTTTTCTGTAGGAAAAACGAACAGGGGTCGCTTAGAGAGGAAAAGTTGGCAAGACGCTCCTGAGTAATTTCGCTGCAAACAAAAGCGTTATTCATTTTTTTTTAACCCACTCATGAAAGCATTACATAGGACATGACAGAAGAAGAAAAAAAACAAGCTTTTGTTTTAATAAAGCTAGCACTGAGACATTGAGAATAATAACAACAACATCAGGCTTGTTTTAAAAAAAAAACTATATTCAGAGGACGTGGTCACGCTGGTTTTACCATGTTATCATTCAGGCTATTTGCGCATGATTGAGTCAACTGTGACAAAAATTACAGCATACGCTCGACATCCAAAACAGCTGCCCGAAAAGAAATTCTTCTTGTGTGTGTAATCAGGGAAAACATTTAATCATACAAAGAGTTTATGTACTCATGGGATACATTCAGTTGAGAAACGCCTACCTGTAAGAGTGATTTATGGCAAGGAGTGGAGTAACACATTAAGGGGTGCCAGACCTCTTTGACGCCAACACTCTGGCAATACTCTAGCGTACCTAGCCTGGCATGCACTTTTAAATGATTAGGGTGCTTGGATACAAATAGCTTGGAGGTAAAACGCACTGTGTGATCAGTTACAATCGTATGACGATATCTTCAGGTTTTATGTTCAAAAAGCTTTACGATGGTGCCAGTTAGCCCCCCCATCTCCCCAGATGGACTGTAGATATTTTCGCTGTAGTTCACGCCCCTGATTTTGTTCCACTGAGCTACATAAGAGCAGAAATACATAAAAAAAGAGCACTACATGGGGCCTCCAGAAGTAGGACTGCACACAGCACATGAGTTCAAATCAAAGTCTCAAATGATTTTTATATAATTTTTTTCTCCGATTCTGAATCCAGAACTTTTTTTTTAAACAATGTATTTTTATTATTTTTAACAACATGTCAAAAAGAGATGCTTCATCAAAGAGATGCTTCATCAATTCTTAAAATATTTAAGATTAACAAAGAACACAAAAACACAAAACTACAAAAACAGCCATACCAGTTTAAAAAATAAAATGATAATAATAATAAAAGAAAGAAAGAAATAATAAATAAATAAATAAATAAATAAGGGAATAAAATACAAAAGGGAGAGAATAAATTAAAACATTTACAGCATTTGGCAGACGCTCTTATTCAGAGCGATTTACAATGACCGTTTTTATACAACTGAGCAATTGAGGGTTAGGGGCCGTGCTCAAGGGCCCAACAGTGGTGATAGTGGGGACTGAACCACTGACCTTTGGATCAGTGACCCATCTTCTTAACCACTAAGCCACCGCTGCCCACACACACTAAGTAACAAAAGGCCCTTTAATAAAACACCATATTTTTTCTAATTGTAAGAAGTACATGACATCTTTGATCCACTGTATATGTTCTGGAGGTGAAGAGTCTTTCTATTTATGTAGGATCTGAGGATCCAGGAATTTTTAAAGGATTCTTTAACATTTTTAAATAGGACCATTTTTTGGAAGTGTCATAATCCAGCAGGCTCAGCAGGGGGAGTGCTGGGTCCTTCCTGTTATTTGCAAAAAGTACTGCACAGATTTTTATCAAATTTCTACCAGTGGTGGGGCTTTTGGAAACGAGCCGGATCAAATTTGGAATCCAGGATTTTTTAAAAAAGATTCTTTAACATTGTGAGATGGTGGAGTGCCCTCATGTCTCTGTCATAGTCAGTCATGCCAGAGTCCCTGCTTTACCCATTATACTGTTAAGAGCATACCTAACACCCTCTCTCTCTCTCTCTCTCTCTCTCTCTCTCTCTCTGTTTTTGTGAGCTACACACGTTACTTCTAAAATACCAGTGATCCTGATCCTTCTGCTCTCTGAATCCCTGTGATCCATCCTGATGTGCCACTACTGGTTGGAATTCTCATCTTGGAAGCCCCCCGCTCCTCCTGATGATCATCTGATGATGATCCATACGGACCTAAATATACACTCAGAAACTGTGAAGATGACTTTTCACTGCAAGGACTTTAGCACTACACTTACCATTAGAGTTAAAAGATAAACAACTAACTTTATGTTAAACTCTAGTGAAGTTTCTGCTACATGGTTTGTATTTTATTTGGTTTCACCCAAATGAGGATGGGTTCCCCCTTTGAGTCTGGCTCCTCTCAAGGTTTCCTCCTTGTGTCGACTGATGGACTTTTTCCTTGCCACCATCGCCACAGGCTTGCTCATTCGGGATGTATAGGGTTTGTAGAGAAATGTTTAAAATCATAGGTATAAATTCTTTGCCAAATTTGTTTTACTATGTAAAGCTGCTTTGTCATAATATCAACTGTAAAAAGTGTGATACAAATAAAACTGAACTGAATTAATCGGATTACTGGGCTTGGTGGAGGTTTGCGCTCTCCGAATGTTCTTATTACATCATGGTTTTTGAAATGCTACAAACACCAACACCATGAATGAATAAAAAACAAAAAGAAAAACACTCTTATAAAAAACTTAAAACATAAAAAATAATAGCTTACCTATTATACTCCAATATTAATCATTAATCATATTTGTTTGAAGCATACTGAAACGTGTACTTAACGAGAAGCACATTAGATACCAGACGCCACATTGGGAACCACTGTACTACAATAATAATGTGGCAATTTTTATTTATTTATTAATTTATCTGTTCAATTTATAAAGCACCTTTCAAACACTCGGAGTTCCTTTACACACAAGTAACCCCAAACTAAAAAAAAAAGTCAACAGGAGTCGCTTAGAGAGGCAAAGTTGGCAGGACATTTTTGAATAATTTCAGGACACCAGTGTAAACAGGCGTCTGGACAAACAAGTGTGTTATTCAGTACTCAAAAATAAAGTACTGAGTATTGAGGCTTACATAAATAAATTCATAATATATGATTTAGTCTGGGTTTCACTGTATGTGAGCAGATTTTAATCCCGTATAGAATTTCCTCTGAACATTTTATCAAACATTTTAAACTGTGCTTGGAAAGGAGATGTTTTTATTGTACCACAGTGCTGGTGAAGTCTCATATGGGATTAGTCTGATGAAATTTGCTACAAATCACAAGTTTATATTAATGTGTGTAGCCTAAAATATTATCGTTTCTATAGTAACAGCTAACAAAGAAACACTCTACTGTATATAGTGAATGTTCACATGGATTGATTGAACCATAATCATAACCTGAGTAAAAATAATCTCATTGATATGGTGAAACTTTCTGTAAGGAGATATTAATAGAACATTTATGGATAGGGTCTCAGGCGGCCAGCACAATGGTGTAACGGTTAGCGTGTCACAGCAAGAAGGTTGGTTCGAGTCCTTTTATTGGGTGATTCTGTGTGAGTGCATGTTCTTCCAGTGCTTGCATAGGTTTCCTCTGTGTAATATGGTTTCCTCCCAGAGTCCAAAGACATGCATTTTAAGCTAATTGGCTGTTACAGACCCTAGGTGTGAGTTTGAGTGGTTGTGTGTGTTGCCCTGTGATGCTTTCACCCAATGTGTTGCCCTGGCGAGCTGTTCAGGGTGTACATCAACTTCACTCATTGTCGGCTGAAATAGGCCTCAGCCTCCCCGCGACCCTAGTAGGATTAAGCGGTTTGGCAAATGAACGTGGGAGGGAGTGAGTGAGAATCTCAGGGCAGCTTGATGGCTGAGCTGTTTGCCCTTTTGCCTCACAGAAGGAAGGTTCAGGGTTCGATTATCTCAGCCAGAGAAGGGGCTTTCTGAGCAGAGTTTGCATGTTTTTCCTGTGCCTGTGTGGGTTTCCTCTGTGTGGGTTTCTTGTGAGTGTAAATGGTTGTCTGTGTCTGTGTTAGTCCTGAAACAGATTGGTGACCTGTTCAGGGTGTAACCCCGCCTCTCACCCAAAGGCCCCCTGGGATTGGCTCCAGCTTCCCCATGACCCCGAAAGGATAAGCAGTACAGATAATGGATGGATAGAAAAGTGGAATAAATTTAAAGTCAGTAAATAAACATTACACATAATACATGTAATAATATGGCATCTTGTCAGAGTATTGTTTAATAGTTCAATGGTTTGACATATGGAAAGACATTGATTTCAGTCTGTTTGTGTGTACACTGATGGATCTGAAGCGCCCGCCTGACGGGAGGAGCTGAAATATACAGAACCCAGGGTGCATGGTGTCTTTTAAGATGTTTTATGCTCTCCTCACACACGGAGTGTTGTGAAAGTGGTCCAGTGATTGCAGGACAGTGCCAATAATGTCCTGTGCTGTTTTTGCAACACAGTGGAGGGATTTTTGTCTGCTTCATAAGGATGTCATACAGTTTGTGGGGATGCTCGCCACTGTGCAACGATGGAGTTATCCTCGGTGAGTCCATGCCTTGCTCAAGAGCCCAACAGTGACAGCTTGAACACTTTTGAGCAGCAAGTCAACATTTTAACCACTGAGCTACTGCTAACTGTCTGCAAGTTATGCATGACATAGACAACATATTATTGTGGGATATCCCATATAATGGGCAGGCCACCTAGCAATGCTCTACTGGGGGACAGACTCAATGCCTTTGTGTCTCTTTGCTCTCTGGGTTCTTCTAAAAACCCTTCAATTGCATCCTTGTTTCCTTCACTTGTATCTGATCCTAATCTTTCCCACCAAGGAAGCATGGAGAGGCGTGAGGAAATAATGTGAAAAGAAATGAGATGTTGTTTCCTCAAAAGCGTCATGTGGAGCAACATCCACTGCTGATGAAGGCAGCCTGCTGTGTAAAAGCTTCCAACATCATATACATGGTGGGTTATTTATACACTGGTGTGCAGCTCTTCCGGGAAGACTGCTCTCGTGTATCCTCGCTCATCGCTCCTCAATCATTGCCCCTTGATTCTCGTTCCTCAATACACAAACAAAACAATTGGGATGGTTGGCAAAGATGGTAGACCAGAACAATTTCTGGTTCAAGTGAGGATTGAGGAGTAAGGAAACAAAAAAATTTGGGTTTTGAGAAGCACCCTCAGTCTAAAATATTTTTAGTCTTCACAGTCTGAACTCCAAACATGGCTGAACAAAATTTCACCTGAGTTCATGACAAGCCCGAGATCCTTGGTTTGTAGTCTCAAGTACCTGTGCACTGCTGCATATATCATCATATCCTGTAATAAAATAACACATTAAACCACCATACCAATAATTCAGGTTGTTGTGAAATTTTAGCATACTTTAAATATCTGTCACGCTTCATCCATCAGCGTCGTAGGGAAACTGGAGCCAATCCCAGCTGGCTTCAGGTGAGGCGGGGTTACATCCTGAACAGGTCGCCAGTCTATTACAGGACTAACACATACACAAACAAACCACACTCACAATCTCACCTATGGGCAATTAAAAGTAGACCTACTATGTATGTCTTTGAACTGTAGGCAGAAACTGGAGTACCCAGAGGAAACCCCATACAAGCAAACATGCAGACTCTAGACAGAAATACCCCCATTAGACATGGGGCTCTAACCTAGAATCTTCTTGCTATGAGTCAAGAGTGCTAACCACTGAGCCGCCATGAAATGCCGTTCTATTCTTAAAATTCCCATAATTCCCAACTCGACAGCTGTGTCACATGACCTGCCCCATGCTCCGTATTCCTGTTCACAATCACTGGACTTATAGTTACTTACACATGCTCGAAATCTTTTCCACTTAAGGGGGTGTTAGATCATTCAAATCCTTGTTTTTATAGCTCTTATTGACAAAGGGGCTGTGGGAAACTTCATCCACCAAAATTCAGCCCAAGACTTCACAGATGTGTATGTGTTCCAACCTTGATGGAGTGCGTCACCACTCATCACACTACACCAGTAGAGCATCTGATTTCTGGCCCCTGAACAGCTCGGCAGTGTATCACAGGGCCAACACACACAAAACAATTCACACTTACACTTAGGTGTAATTTGGAACAGCCAATCACTCTAAGAGCATGTGTTTGGACTGTAGGAGGAAACTAGACTACCCAGAGGAAACTCACACAAGGTAGAATATGAATACTCCACACAGAGACCCCCTTGCCAAGCCCAGGACTCGATTCTAGATGTGCTAACCACTACACCACCGTGCCACCCTCATTACTATTGTATCAACCTCAATAAAACATTCTGAAACCTTCCTGTTATTAGTCACTACCCTGTCTCTATTTTATTCTGCCTCAACTACAACTAAGGCCACTGAAATCTTTAGCTCAATACAGTGCTTTCATAGATTACTGATTTGATAATGGGCAGCATGGTGGCGTAGTGGTTAGCACCTCCACCTCTCAGCGAGAAGATCCTGGGTTCAAGTCCTGGGTGTTTCGGTGTGGAGTTTTCATGTTCCGCTTGTTTAGGTTTCCTCCGGGTACTAAGGTTTCCTCCCACAGCAGAGAGACATACATATTAGGTTAAATGGCTGCTCCAAATTGCCCCAGATGTGAGTGTAAATGGTTGTGTGTTGCTCTGTGATGGTCTGGCGAATTGTTCAGGGAGTCCCCTGCTTTTGCCCAGTGATGGCTGAGATAGATTCCATCCTCCCTGCAACCATAGTAGGAGTAAGCAATTTGGTAAATGAGTGAATGGGTGATTTAATAATTCACATGCATGGCTTCAAATGCAGTTGTAGTAGGAAATTGTACCCACTGGCCTTCTTTCCCTATAAACTTTATGACCTTGCCAACTGAGAATTATTAGTCGTGATCTTTGTCTTTGAGAACTGAAATTACTGGCTCGATGGCTATTGTTCTGGGGAGAGATGCTGGGTCTCAGCTCAGGATGTTCTAGGCCTCAGCCTTATCAGATAACACCATGGCCTCCACCCCAAGCACTACATTTACATCACATTTGTCAAATGTCCTTCCTTAAAACAACTTACATAAATACTTTGTTGTCTCTATCAAAAACACATTAGCATTAGCAAAGTACTAATCTAGGTGCTTGGTAAAGAGGTAGGGGTTTAGTCTATGTTTCAAGACTTCATTGACTCAGCTGTTCAGAAAGCCTGGATGCCATGACAGAAAGAGCCGTGAGGCATGTGTTCCATGTACCCTGGGAGATGGTGGGTCCAGTTGAGCAGTGCTTTGGATTGGTTGGAAGTATGCTGGGGCAGAAATGTCAGGAGTTAGAGGAGAACCCTGGATGAATTAGTTAATGAAGCGATTGAAGGATGATTGGCTGTCCATGCTTCATTTGAAAGTCATCCAGGGAGAACATAAAGACCTGACATGTGACTGCATCTCCAGCTTTGCCGGGATTTAGTTTCAGTTGATGAGCTGCTATCCATGACACAGTGTCTGACTGACATGATATGATCTGTGTAGAAATATGAGTAACTGAGCATGTCATTGTAGAGAGAGTGAGTAACAGAGGTTGAGTGTGAGCAGATGATGACCCAGCACCGAGCCCTGATGGACACCAAGTGAGAATCTGCATGGAGCAGATGTGGATCCCCACAGAAGTGGGTTTACCTAACATGAGCAGGTAAGAAGCAAAGACTTGCCATGCTGCATCACAAGATTCAAGACTGAAGGAGGAAATGGACAGTGGTGGCTCAGTGGTTAGGGCTCTGGGTTAGTGCTCTGTAGGTTACTAGCTTTTTTTCCCAGCAAGCTTTTGGGCCCTTGAGTAAGGCCATTAAAACTTAAAATAAAAACGTAAATTTAGACTGGTATAAATGTAAGATGGACAGGAGAGTCAGTCGACCTAGCAACATGTCTAGGAGATACGTAGATAACAGCAGTCTTCTTCAAAAGTGTTAGCGCTATGGGTGGAGGGCTCCATTCTAATCTATACTTCCTGTCTATGGTCCTTAGCTTAACAGTAAACAAGCCATGTCCATGATCCAGATCCCTGTTTACAATCACTGTATTTTGTCTGACCTGTGTCTGTCAAGTCAGAGGCACCTGCATCCTTTTCGTAATGTGGACGCAATGTAGTTTTTGGAAAGGTCTCCTGGTTTACACCAGGGCTCAGAAATTCAGTAGCTTGACACCCAGGGCTATTAACTTTTCCCATCGGGCTACCAAAACAAAACACCACTCTGCACGATGGGCTCCCTGAAATTATACTCCAAGTGAAATCTAATTCCCTACTTTGCATTGTGTGCTCTCATAATTGCTATCTGAATGATGGAACAAACAGGTTTTTAATCATGATGCGTTGACAAGATGCGTTGTCATTGTGTCTGAACTATAGAGAGATGTTTAAAATAGCGGTTTTCCCTGTGGGTTTTCTCTACTGCTCCAGGTTTTGTATACCAAGTTTGCTTCTCCTCTCTTCTCCCTTTCAGCTTTGAAAACACAGTTGGTGCAGTGCTGCCACTCGGCTAGTGATTTTCACCTGATTTATTTACTGTTGTTAATTGATAAGAATTTGCATGGGTACTGAAGATAATCACTATTACAACTAGGCCAGCTATGTTGTACGGTTTGGAGATGGTAGTGCTGACAGTATGACATAAGGTGGAGCCGGGAGTGGCAGGGATGAAGATGCTGCGGTTTTCTCAGGGAGCAATAAGAATGGACAGGATTACAAACCAATATGTTAAAAAGACAGCACAGGTAAAAGTGTTTTAGGGATAAAGTTAGGGATAAAGTGGGATGATTTGGGCATGTGCTGAGGAGGGATGAAGGGAATATTAGTATGAGGAATGTTAAGGATGGAACTGCCTGTTCTATATAGACTGCTAAAAAACGGGTTCAACATCCTCCATGGTACATCAATATATTACTGAAATTGCATGTGTAGTTCCTTTTGGGGAAGGCAGAGTGGTGTATGGGTTAGCACGTCCACCTCACAGCAAGAAGGCCTGGGGTTTGATTTACAGGCTCAAGAGTTTCTGTATGGAGTTTGCATGTTTTCCCTGTGCTTGCTTTGGGGCTCCAGTTTCCTCCCACAGTCCAAAGACATGCATATTAGGCTAACTGGTTGTTCTAAACTGCCCTTAGGTGTGAGTGTGAATGGTTGTGTGTTTTGCTCTGTGATGGTCTGGCGAGCTGTTCAAGGTGTACCCCGCCTTCACCCCTTGTTGGCTGAGAGTGGTACCAGCCTCCCTGCAGCCCTAGGAGGATTAAATGGTTTGGCAAATGAGTGAGTGAGTGCTCATTTTTGTATGTTTAGTAAGAAGAAACCATTATCTAACAATGAACCTTCTTACTTGTTGTGCATTCTAAGGAAGTGTATTGTTCTATCCTGCAGCAATCCTAAAAAGGCACTTATGTGTTTTTAAAGTAGGCCCACTGTTATAAAGGATAAAACAAGGCCATTTATAGGTGAAAACCAGGAACTAAATGATCGTGTCGAGTTGAAACTGACAGAGGGGCCTTTCAAAGGGGCCGCGGTCTGGTTCAGGTATGTTAAACAAGCTTGTGTTTGTGCAGCCAGGATGATTTTAAAGGAAGAAATACACCCACCAATTCTGCAGAAGTCCAGAAAAGTTAAGGCTGTTCTGGATGTTAAAATATTTTGGGTACGTTGGGGGTTTTAATAGGGATAAATAGTTACTTTTTTTTTTTAAATGGTCTTCCTTTTTTTAGGCTCAGTGCCTCCAAAAAGTTAAACAGCACCCACCTTCAGCTTGGGAATGTGTGTGTGTGCTTTTATAATGTGTCTTGAGTGCGACAGCCTGTGCTAGTCACTCATTCAGCTCTTCTCCAAACTTCATAAAGAGCCTTTATGTTCTCAACCAAAGAATGACAAGTCAGAGACTCGCTGTCATTGCAGCTGCACTGATAGCAGGGTCATGACTTTTGTGCAAAACACATATCCATCCATACTAACACACTGCTGAACTGCAACCTTAAGGAAAAGTCCATGAGATATTCTGTATCGATTGCATCGCCTCCTGAGGCCCAGCAATGCATTTTTATCCTCTGTAAGGGACAACATTTTCACAGCTTTATTTCAAAAATAAAATGGTCTGCAAGAATAAAACCTAATGTGCTGTTGAGAGGACATCCTGCGCTTTCCAGTGATATGTGATTTGTTGGGGTTTGTCCAATAAAACAGAAGATCTGTCTTTCCAAAATGTCTGCTGCATTGGCCAGCATGTTTTATGGGCACAAGAAAAGTAAGTTAAATTAATCCAGATATTGTGTTTTTAAAGGTAAAAATTTAATGCTCTTTTAATCATAAGTTTTTAATCAATAGTTTGAGGTAGTTGTGGTAACATACAGTTATTATTAATTTACTGAAAACAACACATTTTTCCGATGTCCTCTGTGGTGTTCATGGGGACTTAGTTGGCCACTGGTATCAGTCTCAGTACCACTCCTGAAGAAATACAGACCTTCATTGGAGTGTCCCTGTACATGGCTTGCTTGGATATCCAAGACTGAAGATGGATTGGGCTGCAAAGAGTAGAGTCCTCATCATTGCTAAGGCTATGAAAATAAATTGATTCTTCAAGCTCAGAAGCTCACTCAAAGTCATAAATAATCTCAATGTGTCTGATGAGGATAAAAGGAATGATGTCATGTTGAAAGTTAGACCTCTGCTGAAAAGAGTTAAACAAGGCTGTCGAAATCTACCAAGGCCAAGAAATGTGTCTGTAGACGAACAAATGATTCCTTTTACTAGTCATTGTCCTGTATGTCAGTTTGTCCCTGGGAAACCAAATCCAACTGGACTGAAAGTTTTTTTCTTGGTGTTGGACTTTGAGGTCTATGCAGGAAAAAAAAAACATATTCAAAGATGAATTTAGAGGAATTTTTGAGAGGTTTGAGAAAATGCAGTTCTTTGGATGACTGAGTGTGTTCCAAAAGGAACCAATCTTTACTTTGACAGGTACTTCACCTCAGTCAAATTACTTGATGTTCTACAAGCAAAGGGTCTACCTGCAACAGGAACATACATTATAACAATATGTGAGGAGTGGATATGTGTGATCCCATGATCAGTTTCTATCAGATGTCATGCCGCACCAGAAAGTGGACTGTCCGCACAGTACTCCACTTTTTTGACTTGTCTGCCCCAAACAGCTGAATCCAGTACACGTCAGATAGCCAGGCCTCAGGGAAACAGAGGAAGGACATCCTCCAGTACATATAATTTAAGCTGCTGTTAGCTGAGAAACTGATTTCTTAGGCACAATTGGAGACCCACTACAGAGAGGAGATCCAGCACCTGTTAAACTGGTGTTCAACCAACAATCTCATTCTGAAAACCAGCAAGACCAAGGAGGTCATAGTTGACTACAGGAGGACCAGGAAGACAGAGCATGCTCCTCTTGCATTCATGGGGAGGCGGTGGAGCGTGTGGACAGTAATAAGTTCCGGGGCGTCCACATTTCATCTGACCTGTCCTGGTCTGTCAACACCTCACACCTTGTGAAGAACGCCCAACAATGGCTTTTCTTCCTCAGGAAGAACGTACTGGACTCTCCTCTCAGCTTCTCAAGGACTCCTACAGCGCTACAATAGAAAGTATACTCTGTCTCAGTGCAAGGGTGTGGTAGGGCAGCTGCACTGCAAAGGACAAAAAGAACATGGCCTGGGTGGTAAGAACTGCTCAGGGGATCGTGGGCTGCCATCTACCAGATCTGGATACAATGCTGTCCGGGTCCAGAAGAAGGCCAGCCGCATCCCGGCAGATCCCACCCACACGGGAAATGGACTGGTTGTACCTCTTCCTTCAGGAAAGCGGTACAGAAACATTAAGACTCAAAAACAGCTTCTTCCCCAGAGCTGTGAAAGCCATCACCCCCACCCCCCACTCCCTCGCAGTCGCACTCACACATGCAACCTTCCTCCACAGCCACATACTCACTCGCTCACACACACTCTCCCAAACACTGCTGACTTTCACACAGACATTAGCGCTCTGTAAAAGGACATTGAATCCACAAACTCTGTGACTGTCTTGCACTGCCGCACTTTAC
>JBCNYH010000024.1:5815956-5828159 GCA_039654325.1 Tandanus tandanus
CTACCAAGGGACAAGGGAAAAATGCATCTAAACTCTTCTCTGTTCTGGCTCCAAGGTGGTGGAATGAACTTCCTTGGGATGTCCTGGCGGCTGAGTCACTGGGTGTCTTCAAACGACGGCTGAAAACCTACCTTTTTCGGCAGTACTTAGATTAGCACTATGTTTCACACACAAACCCCTGCACACACAACACCTACCCACTGAGTTTTTGACTGATGGTACACTTCTGTAAGTCGCTCTGGATAAGTGCATCTGCTAAATGCTGTAAATGTAAACGTAATATGAATGAAACCAATAAATGAATAAATGAATTTAAACTTCTTCAAACACTCTCCAGTTTTGAAGTGGCTCATATAAGCTAAATTTGGCTCCTCAGATGTGCCAGGAGGCAGAAATATTCATGAATACAGAGTATATTTGGTTTAGTGACAGTTTTTTTCCAAGTGTTTGAGAACATGACTGGAAAATGCACATGAGCAGACTGTGTGTGTTTATCTACCACTGGGAAAACACAATACACACACCACCATACATCGCCTGTACAACAGCTCTGGTTGGTTGTGTAGTAAAGGACGCCAGCGTAGTATGAAGGCTTAAGAGTCATCATGTCATCATGAAGATTTGTATATTTTGACTTTTGGGAATTGCCTCAGGGGGGCAACTATAGCTACAGTTACTCCTGTGTGTTTTGAGTAGACTATTCTCAGATTTACTTTTTTTTCCTTTCATGCATATGCTCTGTGTACATCTGTCTTAATTAATTATAATGTGCACTTTTATCATTACATGATTTGCAGTAATTATGTCATATATATAAATACAAAACATTTTTTTGGGATTGCTTGCCAGAAATCTGTTTGACACTAGGGATATGTGTTGGACTGGAAACCTGTGAGATGCAGGTTTTTACTGTTACATTGGTAAGTAATAATTACGTACTAATTAGCACGTCCACCTCACAGCAAGAAGTTCTGGGATTCGAGTCCCGGGCTGGGTGTTTCTGTGGGGAGTTTGCATGTTCTCCAATGCTTGCTCTGGGTACTCCGGTTTCCTCCCATAGTCCAAAAACATGCACATTAGGCTAAATGGTTGTTCCAAATTACCCCGAGGTGTGAGTGTGAGAGTGTGAATGCTTGTGCCTGGTGCCCTGCGATGGTCTGGCGAGCTGTTCAGGGTGTACCCCACCTTCGTACAGAGTCAACTGAGATAGACTCCGGCCTCCCTGCTACTTTAATAGGATTAAGTGGGACTGAATAGATTAAATAGGATGGGCGGGGGGCTATCATATAAATCCTGAAGGTTCGAATCCTGCGTAATGGGCGTCTGTGAGCTCATGCAACGGTGGGTGGAGAGTGCTTTCATCTTGCCCTTCTATAAGCGAGAGTCTAAAAAAAGGAAAACAGAACAGCTGCCATCATGTGTCTTGGAAGAAACACTTGGTGACCTTTGCACTCCCAGGTTGGTAAGTGTCGCAATATAAAGGAAAAGATGTCTAATGGGTGGGAAATGGCCATGACTAAAGATCAGGGAGGGTGGCATGGTGGTGTAGTGGTTAGCACGTCTGCCTCACAGCGAAAAGGTCTTGGGTTCGGGTCCCAGGCTCAGTGAGGGCATTTCTGTGTGGAGTTTGCATGTCCTTATCGTGCTTGTGTGGGTTTTCCCAGGGTACTCCGGTTTCCTCCCAGAGTCCAAAGACATGCACATTAGGCTAATCGGCTGTTTCAAATTGCCCCTAGGTGTGAATGTTGGACCTGTGATAGTCTGGTGAGCTGTTCAGGGTGTACCCCACCTTTACATAGTGTTGGCTGAGATAGGCTCCAGCCTCCTGGTGACCCTAGTAAGATTAATTGCTTCAGCAAATGAGTGAGTGAGTAAAAAAGCAGCATTGTTAGGTTTCATCCCAGTAGATTCATATCATTTTTTTTTTTTTTTACATCTTAAAACACATTCCCTGTAAGTAGGCAGGATATATTTAAGGATTTAAATATATTATAATTCCAAGGACCAATTAACCAATAAGGATTCAGCATTTGAACGTTGATTGAAAAATACTAGAAAGGGCGACTTGTTGTGTGTTTATATAATGAGGGTGAATTTATATATCTATTACAACTTGTATATTGTTGAATGCCCCAGGGGATGTTTGGTGCTGTTCTGTTAGCATTGTTAGCATTGAGCTAACTGTGCGTGCTGTGTGTGAGGCGCCCTCTGTCGGTCATGTCGGGTAAAACAAAATGGTGCTTGGTGGGCGGGTCGAGTCATGAGGCTCAGCTCTAATGTGACAGACTGAAGAAGCAGAAGGCAGAAGAAGGCTGGAGAGAGAGAGAGAGAGCCTAAATATACACGCACCACCTGTCTAATTTATTATAGCCTTATTATTATTATTATCATCATCATATAATTCCTACATGGAGGCGCGCGCGACACGGTCTGTTGCAGCGCGTGCACGCGGGCAGTGAGCGCGAGAGACAGATAGGGAGAGGAGTGTTTTTATATT
The DNA here is from genome assembly GCA_039654325.1 of Tandanus tandanus. NCBI lineage: Eukaryota > Metazoa > Chordata > Actinopteri > Siluriformes > Plotosidae > Tandanus > Tandanus tandanus. Next base: position 5,818,454 of record JBCNYH010000024.1, read on the forward strand.
CCTCCGTTTTCAGGACTTCTAAATCGACTTTGCCTACCACCCGGGCTGGATTTGGACTCGCCACAGAGGAGGTTATGGATTTTTTGTAGTGCTTTTTGAACCAGAATTGATTTTTAAAAGCCGCAGGAGTGGGATGAAGAAGCGGACGCGCGCGCATGTTTGGAAATAATAATAATAATAATAATAACTAATAATAATAATAATAATAAACCTTATACACACACACAAACACTCAGAGACTCCAGTTTGGTTTTTTTGGGACTCGAGAAATATTTCCACAAGGTCACAAGTCACCATGTTGAGATAATATTGTTGTTATTTATGACTTGGGAGAGTGTGATAGAGAGAGAGAGAGAGAGAGAGAGAGAGTCCCGGGGTTTTTCCTCCTTCCTCACGTTTTATTCTGTTGGTAAAATAACTGCAGCGTGTCTGTGAGAAGAAGCAGCAGCAGCAGCATGGACATGATACGAAAGGTAAGCTTTAATACTGTTCATGAATAAACTGCTGTGCTGTGTTTATTCCCAGAAGCCTGATATGATTGAGATTGAAAGAGAGAGAGAGAGAGTGTGTGTTAAAGAGATCAGCTGGTGTTGGCATACTGACACAGTTCTCTATATCACTGTTTGGTCTTCATATTATCTCCCAAAATACATTTCTACATGATAAAAGTCCTCATATTTATATTGTGCATATCCATATTTATAGTGAAATTAATATTAATTATATTATCATTCGCGTTAACTTCTCTCCACCTCGTTTTTACCAATTACTTTACACCTGTGTATTACTATATTTATATACTCATATCTATTTAAAAATAAATAACTGTTCCTGTCCTCAGACGCGCTTATAAAAGTACGCAAATGGAGCTAACCGGCGTGGACGAGGCCAGCACACCGCGCCACACGACATCCTCGCGTTACTGTTTAATCCCACCCGCTTTCTGACGAAAACCCGCCTACCGTCGCTTAATTGGATAGTCCGCGCGTCTTCTCGACGACGATTGGCTAGTCAGTACAGTTCCTGCGCACGGATTGGCTCACCTCGTCACGTCCACGAAGGCAGCGTCGTTGCTTTTTCTATCATGTTAAATATCCTATCCATTACCGGAAAATCCCGCCTCCTGATTAATGATTGGTTGGTAAGCACGTATCTGCAAAAGATGATTGGCTGGCGTTCCTGATTTCTGTGCGAGGATTGGTTTGTTTGCTGATGTACGCAAGGTAACATAACAGAGCTAAGAGCTTAGCCGACTAGCTAGTTAGGTAGCACCAAACAATGTAATTATTATAGTATTAAAAAAATAAAATAAAATTGTGTGTTATGACTGAATTATTGTACAGCATTTATTCTAATATTTAGGAAATATTTTACAAAACTGAGATTAAAATTCCAGCTTTTAATCCTAAAATACAGCATAATAAATAAATAAATACAATGCAAACATTTTTATTCCTAATCCCCCTATTAATAAAGAAATGATGGCCACTTTGAAGCATGTTTATGCCTTTTTTTTATTATTGTTTTGAATTAGCTCATGTATTTTATGACAAAAACACACGAATTTCTTCAGAATGAAGATAATTAAATAAAATCAGTAAATAATAGATCATCAGAATTGGTGTATCCAAGCTTAGACATGGTGATTAAAAAATAAGTTACATAAAAAGGGCAGGGAATGCGAAACTCCACCCTGCGTAAAGATTTAACGCTTATCATCACTAGATTCATATGTAAACTCTACACCAAAGTCATACTTTAAATGAAATAACACCACACAGTTTTATTACAGCAATAGAAGCGGCATGACAAGCAGTGTTCGCAATACAAGACATGAGGTTCTTGATATTACAGAATTTGAATACGGGATGTATAATTAAATTTTTTTTAAAGTTTTTGTACATAGAAACATTAGAAGCATGATCCAGGGGTACAAATGTGTAACATGGGGTAAAAATTAATAAAAATATGTCATATATACATATTCTTTTGTATAATCATGATATTTTGTACACAAACATCATTGCAATTTAATATATAGTTATATAAATGTTTTAATTGTTTTTTTTATTCATAACTACCCATAATGCATTGTGTGTGAGGCGATATTATGTGAGCCGTGACAGCCAGAGCGTCGGCTCTCAATGTGTCATCGCAAACAAAAAGTTCCGATCAGCAATGTTTTTCTTGGCATTAAATTAAAAACTCATAATAAAACTAAAGATATAAATCCTTGTTTTTTTGATTTCGCCATACACATGCTTTATAAAATAAACACAAATTAAAAAAAAGGCAGATCTGCTCCTTAAACATGTGCGTGCGTGTGTCGTATGGCAAAACAACTTTGGAAGTGGACTCGTAGCGGATGCTGACTTACACTGTGATCTTGCTTCGATTTGATTATCTGTTATAATGGTGAGTGTGCGGTGGCGATCCCTCTTCAGCGAAACCCTGCAAAAAGCTTTTTGATGTGGGTTAATAAAAAAGGGCGGTATGTGGCGTAGTGGTTAGCATGTCTGCCTCACAGCAAAAAAAGCCTTGGGTTCGAGTCCCAGGCTCTGTGTTTCTGTGTGGAGTTTGCATGTTCTTCCTGTGCTTGCGTGGTTTTTTTCTTCGGGTACTCTGGTTTCCTCCCACAGTCCAAAGATATGCACGTTAGGCCAAATTATCCCTAGGTGTGAGTGTGTGTGTTGGCCCTGCAGTGGACTGGTGAGCTGTTGAGGGTGTACCCTGCTTTCGCCCAGTATTGGCGGAGATGGGCACCAGCCTTCTGACCCTGGTAGGATTTAACGGTTCAGCAAATGAGTGAGTTAGTTAAAAAGATCGGCAACACAATTTACTCCGCAGACTGACAAGACTGTGGGCGAGAAAGGCTCTGTGGCTAGTTCACAGGGACATGATAGGTTACATCTGTCACCGGTATAAAAAGCATACAAAAAGCATCAAAAGAGCCATTCATTGTTTACATATGGCAAGCTTTGGTAACATGTGACATCTTAAGACTTCATGATGTCAAAACAGCTTTATTCGTATTGTGCAGTTTAATGCTTAGTGATAATAAATTAATCAAGACATCAATTTTCATTTCTTTCATTTGGGGGATCCGAGACAGGGAGGTAACATTAGGTTGCAGTCCAGTGACACCTTCTTGCGAAAAGACCCTAAATAAAAAGCTCTCTGTGATATTTATAATTAAAGTAACTAGAGCTGCACCCAAAAACCAGCCAGAGATCGGAATCGACCGGTTTTCAGGGGCATCGGCGTGAACGGCGATCGCCCAGCCACACTCCGATATTTTTGATTCTAAGCTGGTCATTATGTTGTCACGCTCAGGCATCATAGAGGTGAAAGGTCTATGCCAGGCATATAACATCACAGTGGCTCACAGGCAAATAGCATCACAGTCACGCGCACGCTCAAGTCACAGGGTAACACCGTCAGAGTATAAGTTTTCCACTGTGACTAAAAGACCTAACGTGTGCAATTTGTAATTCGGGTAAGGTAAAAAAAAAAAAAACAGCACGAAAACATTGGGAATAACTGCAGATCTAGCAAAGCACGTTCTAACCAGCACTAAAGCCATCACTAACTGCTAAAACCACGCTGGTGGAGTTGGTATAGAGAAGGTTCACATCCCAGGCGAGTTGCTTTGTTTTTTCTTTTTCTTTCTTTTTCTTTGTGTATGAAACTCAGATTCAGCCGGAATCGGAATCAGCAGGTCACACGGCTTTATCGGTTTAATGTATAAAAAACTAATTGTAATAAAGTAGCATTTAACGTTGTCTTGTTCGGTCTCCTTGTGGTATAATTTTTATAGAATCCATGATTATATTCCCTGTTAAACATATAAAATAATATTTATTTTTAAAATTTGTTTCGAATTGCAAAAACACAAGAAACTTGAAACGAATTCCTTTATTTCTGTGTGGAGTTTGCATGTTCTCCCCGTGCTTGCGTGGGTTTCCTCCGGGGTACTCTGGTTTCCTCCTGCAGTCCAAAGTCATACACAGTAGGCTAACTGGCTGTTCCAAATTGCCCCCAGGTGTGAGTGTAAGTGTGAACGGTTCTGTGTGTGTGTGTGTGTGTGTGTGTGTGTGTGTGTGTGTGTGTGCTGGCTCTGTGACGGTCTGAAGTGTTCAGGGTGTACCCTCCCTTTGCCCAGTGTCGGCTGAGATAGGCACCAACCTCCCCGTGCCTGTAGTAGGAGCAAGCGGTTCAGCAAATGAGTGAGTGAGATCGGTCGATATCGATATGTATTTATCCGACAGCCAGTCGTGTGTGTTTATAACGCGTGTGCGTATGTTCAGCATTATGTGCTCTGTTGTGTATAGGGTTTCTTTATAAAACCGTTACCCCCAAAGTGTTCCCTTCCTCCCTCCGTCCCTCCCACCATCCCTCATGCCTTATCTCTGAATTAACGTTACTTTATTATGCTAATGAAATTTGGAGACGCGCTGCCTGTTCAGGCTCATCACGTCTCATTCAGCTGTCACACCAGGTCAACAACCGGCTGTAAAACGTAAAAAAAGAAAAAGCGGTCATAAATTAAACTAACTGGAACCCCCTGTGTGTGTGTGTGTGTGTGTGTGTGTGTGTGTGTGTGTGTGTTTATACTTTATCACATGGGAAGTTGTGATAGAGCTCCATAAAACTACTAAAACAACTCCAGGTCAGTGTGAGACTCATTTCCCCACGCTGGAGCTTCATGCCAAAACACTTCATGCCAAACACCCCCCCCCTTTTCTGAAAAGACATGGTTATCATTTTACTGTCCCAGTCCTTGGGCGGCACGTGGCGTAGTAGTTAGCATGTCCACTTCACGCCAGAAAGGTCCAGGGTTCGAGTCCTGGGTGAAGCTCAAGTGGAGTTTGCGTGTTCTCCCTGTACCTGTGTTGGTCTCTTCTGGGTACTCCGGTTTCCTCCCACAGTCCAAAGGCATGCTCGTTGGCAGTTCGAGATTGCCCCTAGGTGTGAGTGTGAGTGTGAATGGTTGTGTGTGGTTGTTTCCCTGCGATGGACTGCTGAGCTGTTGAGGGTGTACCCTGCCTTCACCCAGTGTCGGTTGAGTTAGACTCCAGCATCCCTGCGACCCTGAGAGGATCAAGTGGTTTGGCGATTGAAAGAATGTCCTGATCATGTTATAAAAACTAATGGACATGATGCCTGGCAAGAGTAAAATAAACAACTGCTCGTTTTAGGTAAAGGTCAATTATTTATTTTTTTAGTTGCTAGCTAGTAAAATAAAGCTTAATGCAATTCTCCGCTCTGAAACGTATTGAATACAGCGCCGGCTAGCGATGCTAACTTATTGGACTTGTTTTGTTGGGATTGTGAGACATGTCCAGTTGTTTGCTGTCCGACCCTTTGCTAGCAAACATGCGTCCGGTTTTGCTGTTAGCTCGTAATATAAGAAGAGTAAGAGCTTTTTTTGGTTATTTGCCACTTTAATGAGACATAATACTGTACTCCCAAGTTCCCAGAATGCACTGCTGCCATACGACACTGAGACTCGGCTAGTTTAGTCGGAAAATGATAAGACAGCGAGTGTGACGGTGGCACCGCCGCATCACTTTATTTAGGTGGGCATGAAGTGATGGATGAATATCACAGGCACCAGTATTAACAGGTAGTCAAACGGCATTGTGGGTAGTAATAAGGTTGATTTATAAAGAAAATATTGACGTTTTCTATTATTATGAAATGTGTATGCAGTTTGTTCTGGGTTTTTTTTTTTCCCTTCACGCTAAACGTTTTCCCTGCATGTGTTCTCTCGTAGTGAGTCCGGACCCGAGTTTGGCGGTTCATACAGTGGATGGAAGGATAATAAACAAAGGCGAGCAGGCTCTTGGCCCGTCCTCTGTGCGGTTCCTCATGCTCAGCGTGGACTCTCACCGCTTCGCCGCAGGATGGATGGTGTGGATCTGACGCTTGTCATCTGTCGCCATACGCGCTTGCTGATCTGTGACTGCATCCTGTTTTTTTACGTTTATAAAAGAACTCCTCCTCTTTTGGACCTGGGCCCTGTGGAGTGTATTAATAACTCTTTATAAGTTCCACGCACAAATAATCCCAGGTTCTCACACAAACTTTGATTCCCCCCCCCCCCCCCCCACACAAGTTTACATTTGGGATTTTTTTCCTGATTGCGTAATTTATTTATTCTTTAAAGCATTTGCTTGTTTTGCATTTTTTCCCACCTCCTGGATTAACGATGTCCAAAAACTCTAATGATGACGGGGAGTTTTTGGCTCCGCCACCTAAAAATGTGAATAGCTCAGGCTCAGACTCGATGCTGAGTCAGAAGCTCGGTTTTGAGGTCCGACAACGCCGCCACACTATGGATAAAGATCTCAAGACGGCAGAGCACCGGTTTTTCCGTCGCAGTGTCATTTGCGACTCCAATGTGACCGCGCTTGACCTCCCGAGCAAAGCTTGCATCCCTGGGTCTCTCCGAGACGGCGAGCTGTCCGTGGGTCCTTCAGGTGTGAGTTTAGCTGCTGATGGATCTCCGGAGGTCTGTACAGCCATTGTAGTAGAGGAGCATGTCGAGGATGCGGCGGAAGGAGGTGGAGTCATCGGCGCTGACGGTGTAGACAAGCAGGTCGCTCGTGTTCATGAAGCCGTTACTTGGATTCAGAGCGAGACTGCCGAGTCTGCAGCCACACAGACCGAGGTGACCAGCATTCCGAAGCAGGAAGGGGAAGCGCTAGCTGAAGTGACGGAGAAATCCGAGGGGGAAAAGGAAGCAGCGAAGGCGCGCTTGGAAGCAGAGCAGAGAGAGGCGGAGAAGAAGCAGGAGGATGAGGAGGTGGAAACCAAAGCCGTGGGGACGTCACCGGACGGCCGCTTCCTGAAATTCGACATCGAGATCGGACGCGGTTCGTTCAAAACCGTCTACAAAGGCTTGGATACCGAGACGACGGTGGAAGTAGCGTGGTGCGAGCTTCAGGTAAGGATGAAGTGTGAGAATCGGGTCCGAGTGGTAGTCAAAGCGGAGTAAGTTGAATTGATTTTTGTCATGTGGCACCTACAGGACATCCGAGTATCAAAACCACAAATTATATCAAACGTAAATGTACGTATAAAAATAACGGTATTTGTAGTGTTGACTATAAGAGCGGCACAGGAAGCAGGAAGTTGCACCACTCGAGTCGACTCATGCCGAGAGTTTTTTGTGGCTAAGATTCTCACGGTGCTTCGTGAAGGTCATAAAAGAACAGAAATGACAAAAAGGGAACCGACTGTTGAGTAGCTTGTGGTGGCATGCTTTGGGGTAATCCCTGAGGTTACATTGGCTCATACGGGTAACGCTTTTAGTGTAGAGGTGCAAATATGACTCACAGACACAAACAAGCAAAATAAATTCTTACTCAACTGGGTTCTACTGCCAGGCTTCGAGGAGGAGGACGGAGGGACCCTGTGGCCCGTGTTCTGGGGTTGTGCAGCCTCGCAGGGGGTCTCGACGGCAGTGACACGTGGTGCTGTGCATGCAAGTTGGCACGTTCGCTCTCTTTCAGCGTCAGATGGTGGGGGTGCAGTTTTAAATAAATCAATCCTTTTTTCAGAGCAGAACCCTAAGTCTCTCGGGGGGGGGGTCGAAGGTCAAGCAGGGGCAGCAGGGGGTTTGGCCACCATGAGTCTGTGTGTGTGTGTGTGTGTGTGTGTGATGGAGAGAGAGAGAAAATAAAAGTAAGTCAGGAAGGGAGGCCCGGCTTGTACGACTCCCGAGAGGTCTGCAGTGTAATTGGTCTGAAATGATTCGCGAAGTGAAAGATTTAAAGCAGACACGTTTATTTGTTTATTGTAAAACGTCTTCCTTCACATCTGAGACAAGCGCGGAACTTTCCGCACCGGTACGACGGACAACCCCGCTACCTGGGGCTAGTGATGTCTTTTAATTGACGCAGTGGGTCGATCCCACGATATTGATCCGTGTTACGTTTCAAGCTCCGTCCACATTCCTTCTTCTTCTTCTTCTTCTCTTCTCTCTTTTCCACCAATCATGTTCACCTACACCTAATCTCAAACCCTTCTGCCCTCTTTCACCCCGTAAAAGCCCTTTCCTGATCAATTCGCTTCCAGAAAACCAAGTTTCCAGATTTGTGTCGCAATCATGACTCAGTAATCTCAGAACCAAACAACACGAAGCGGTGAATTTGGACTAAATTGGAAATCCTTTCTGGGAAATTGGGTTTTTTTCCCCCGACTAAAAAAAAAAAATGTCTGCTTTCCGGGAATTGGGCTATTTATACATCATCACTAAACGCCTTTTCCAAGAATTATTCTTGCAGAATTTAATTCTTTAATTCTACTCTGATAGAAACCAGCCTGAAACTGTTTAGATTTTCCCCCCATGAGTTTGCACTCCTGAACTTAACTAGCAACCTAACTAGCTTACTGTACGTTACTACCTTACGCTAGCTATGATGTAGTGTCATCGGTTGGGTTTCTGAAGCTAGCATGCAGGAGTTTTTAATGATTTAGCAGGTTAGCTAATAATCATTTGAGAAGCTTTGATTTGGGAAGAATGTTGAGTTAGTGTTATAATAACGCTGCATATGTTGTGACTCATTTAAGCTATAAACCTGGGAGAAAATGGCCGCCTCTGTGTTCGTCTTTACTCAGCAACCATCTAACCAGGTAACATTGGCTACACACTGTACATACATATTTATATATATATATATATATATACTGTGTGTGTATAGATGGATGTATAATAGTAATAGTAATAATCATTATTATTATTATTTTTAAATATTTTTCATTATTAGTGAAATTACACGTCTCATCACATTTTCCGAACTGCTTAAATCTATTAGGGTCGTGGGGAGGCTGGAGCCTATCTCAGCCGGGGTACACTCTGAACAGCTCACCAGACCATCGCAATGCCAACACACACACAACCATTCACACTCGAAGCAGCCTAATGTGCATGCATGTCTTTGGACTGTGGGAGGAAACCGGAGTACCCGGAGGAAACACACGTAAGCACAGGGAGAACATGCAAACTCCACACAGAAACACAGAGCCTGGGACTCGAACCCACGACCTTCTTGCTGTGAGGCGCACCACGCTGCCGCCCCTTAGCGAAATTACTGGTGAACTTGTATGAAGTGACGTTGTGCTGGGTGGGGGTCACGAGCCGTACTTTGAGCTCTACTGAGGTCTTATAGCAAGGTGGTCTCACCAACATGGCCACCATGTAGCTTCACAAACGAAACTCTAACGTGCGATCCAGCCTTTTTTTTTTATTAAGATTATTGATTTTCAAGACTTACAAGAAGGAATTCCCAGGGATTTGTTGGATTGGAAATTCCCAGTTACCGGATTTAGTCTCACAGTTGATTTATGACTCTGTCTCCTCTTTTCACTTCTCGCTCAGTGTCCTATTTTGCGAGTGCGGTTTGGACCGTATGGCTATTGAAATGCACTTATGAGCTGGTTATCGTACTCCTGCCTCTCCTCCTACGCTTCACTCATCCCGTATCGTCTACTTTTCCTTTGGAGCTGATCCAGCTACGCCGTTGTAGAGAGTGGGAGGCGAGAGCATGCTCCGATTTTCTCACTTTTTCTCCATTAACCGCAACACACACACACACACACACACACACACACACACACACACACACACACACACACACACACACACACAAACAAAGCAGGAGATAACAACAGAGAAATCCAGAGGTCTTTCCCGGTTACG
>JBCNYH010000024.1:5846527-5867104 GCA_039654325.1 Tandanus tandanus
TTAAACATGAGTATTGCACTTAAACATGAGTATTGCACTTAAACATGAGTATTGCACTTAAAGAGTAATATTGCACTTAAACATGAGTATTGCACTTAAAGAGTAATATTGCACTTAAAGAGTAATATTGCACTGTCCAGGAAGATGGTCTGAATGATGGTTATTCAGTCAGTGTATGAGACGGTGGTGACGGTGGGGTTGCACGTTTAACAGCTTGTGGGTAAAAGCTGTTCTTGTGTCTGTAAGTTTTTGTTTTTAGTGTCCTGTACCTTTTTCCGGAGGGGAGAGGGGAGAAAAGATGGTGTCCAGGGTGTGGGGGTCCCTGATAAGTCCACTGGCTCTCCTCCGAAGTCTGCCAGTGTAAATGTCACTGAGGGCGGGGGGTAGTGTAGTTCCAATTACCTGCTCTCCCTTCCTCACCACCCGCTGCAGGGCCTTCCTGTCTTCTGCAGTACAGCTGTTGAACCACACTGTACAGCAGTAGGTCAGGAGGCTCTCGATGGCAGAGTGGTAAAAGTCTGTCAGTAGGGAGAAGAGGGATAAGATGAGGGGGCTGAGGACACCCCTGTGGTGTTCCAGTGTTCAGGATGAGAGTGGAGGAGATGTGGTCTCCTGTCCTGACGTTCTGAGGTCTGTTGCTAAGAAGGTCCAGTATCGAGGTGCACAGTGAGCTCCCTAGGCCCAGGTAGCCCAACTTCTGAACCAGTTTATGTGGTATTGAAAGTGGAACTGAAGTCTACGAACAGCATCCTCACATAGGAGTTAATGCTGTTCAAGTGTGTGAGGGCTGTATTGATGGCATTCTCTGTTGACCTGTTTGCTCTGTATGCAAACTGATGTGGATCAAGATCAGCAGGGGTGGCAGCCTTAATGTGAGACAAGACAAGTCTCTCGAAACATTTGGTGATGATGGGGGTTAGGGCAACAGGGCGATAGTCATTCAGGCAGCTCACCCTTCTTTTCTTTGGCACAGGAATGATGGTGGCTGTCTTGAAGCAGGTGGGAACCATACACTTCAGTAGTGAGAGGTTAAATATGGTGGTAAAAACCCCTGCTAGTTGATCTGCGCAAGTTTACAGTTCTTGCTGGTCTCCTGACTGGAAGGCATCATCCCGTGCTCTAAGCAGGGTGCGCACCTCACTGTTGAACCACGGTTTCTGGTTCGGGAACACTTTAACAGTCTTTGTTGTGGTCACATTCTCAGTGCAGTAGTTTATGTATGAGAGCACAGCTGATGTGTGACCCTCCAGGTCTGTCTCCTCTGCAAATATTCCCCAGTCTGTAGAGTCAAAACAATCCTGTAGAGCTGCGGTGGCTTCCTCGGTCCACACCTGAACAGTTTTAACTGCTGGTCTTTGGCTACTGCTAGTGTTTTGGCGATTATAATACAGTCCGGCTGCGCCAATAGCTGTTTGTTAATGGAGTGTTTTAGTAGCTCCATGGCTAGCTTAGCATTAGCTTGGGGCGGCACTGGTTTAAAGTCCCATGGTGTGTGTGTGTGTGTGTGTGTGTGTGTTTGATGAGTATCCCGTCCCCATCCCCTGAAACCCAGACCCAGCACACCCGCTCACATACAGCTTCATGTCTGTCTTCATAGGAAGACGCTTGAGTGAGATTTTCATGACGTGTGTACAGCTGGCAGTTCCTGAGTGTAAATTACTCAGCTGCTGATTGAAATGTGCTGCCCTTGTGCACTGTCGTATAGGTATGCCAGAAATCGAGAACGCCATAAATATCTCCATTGTATTCGCAAACACACACACACAGGCATATGAATAACAATCTTGGCACTGGTGTATGGTGTATGACAGGAACAGTGTTGCTGATGATAATATAATAATAGTAATAATAATAATAATAATAATAATAATTATTATTATTATTAATTTATTTATTTTCTAAGCTGCTTAATCCTAATTAGGTTCGCGGGGAGGCTGAAGCCTATCTCAGTCGACTCTGGGTGAAGGCAGGGTACACCCTGAACAGCTCGCCAGACCATCGCAGGGCCAACACACATAACCATTCACACACACAGCTAGGGGCAATTTGGAACAGCCAGTTAGCCTACTGTGCATGGCGGGTTTTTTTGTTTTTGTTTTTTTTGGACTGTAGAAGGATACCAGAGTACCCAGATGAAACCCATGTAAGCACGGGGAGAACATGCAAACTCCATACAGTAATGCCCCGAGCTCAGAAATCAAACCCGGGTCCTTCTAGCTGTAAGGCAAACATGCTAACCACTGTGCCGCCGCGCTGCCTGATGATAATGATAATGATGATAATAATAATAATAATAATAATAATTAGGCACAGCACTGATTCAATACCCAGGATTGTTTAAAAAAAGGTGGCTGGGATGGAGAGAGAACAGCTCGGTTAACATATCGGTTCCTGATCGAGCCTGAATCGACTGTAGGCGTGTACTAGAGCCCGAGAACGCCTCCTGGCTCCCTAGCGTCTGTATATGTACAAACATTCTGTACATGCTCTCATGTTCTTCTGACTCTGAATATTCTTCTCCTCTCATAAGATGCCATGCTATTGTGAAAATAATAAATATCGTTGTCGTGAAATCGTCCGGAAAATATCGCGATATAATTTTTTCCGATTATATCGCCCAGCCCTATAAAAAATTATACGCTTATTCAGAATGCTAAATAAGAAATGACTCATTTTTACAGTGTACGAGTATGATGATGATTACTGTAATGAGCCTTCTCATTAGGTTTATCCACCGAAATGAAACCTGGCATCCAGAGAGCGACGTGGCCTTGTTTCCCCTCTCTCTTCCTCCTGCAGATAATTTCCCTTTATTTTTATTAAAACGCGTAGCCAGCTTTGTCTTCCCTCGCCGTGCTCCGTGCATTCAGTGTAGAGCAGCTGTTCTGTTATCTCCACTACTCTGAGATAAAAAAATGACCCAAACTTTCTTTGCAGGAGGGGCTGCATGGTCATCTTAACCTCAAAGAGCCTTTTATTGGTGTCCTGCTGAAAGGAACTCGACCTTCCCAGCTGTCTGAAACACACCGCTCCAGCTATAGATACGAAGTCCAGCAGGGAAAGCCTGTTAGATCAGTGCTGCTGATAATCCTGGAAGGGAACTAGAGACAGAATTAGCGTGGTCTTAATTCTCTCGAGCCAAAGAGAAAAGCTGAACGTGCGTATCCTCTCCAAATAGAGTTCAGCAATATACAGTAAGTGATGAAATGTCTCTGGCTTTCGGGGCAGGTTGGCCGTTCTTCTCCAGTGGTTTGTATCATCACTAACACAAAGGAAAATGCGAGTCTCTCTCTTCCTCGGCGTTTCCAAACCAAAAGGCGCAGTGCATCTGCATTTCTGTTTATTATTCTTTGTCGCTGACTTTTCCTTACTAGAGCCTTGTAATCACTGAAAAACGCTAATGCATGCCTTATGTCCTCGACAACCATTTTGTTCCTGAATACTGATTCGTGCGTGTGTGCTTGCGTCCTGTCCCTCTAGCTTTCAACCTGCCACCGATTTGACTGACCGTGCAAACCGATGGGAAAGTAGGCACGACTTGTCCTGGGTGCACTGTGTTCCTGTTGGCTGTGTAAAAGCAGCTAATGACAGAAATTGCCGATGGGTTACATGCTTAAATCCATGAAATAACAAAAATTCAATCTGTTATAGTTGTATTCGTGTTTAATGTTGTGAAGCGTCCACATTATCCCCTGTTATCACTTACTCTATAGCAACCATAAACACTCACTTCATCACCAGGCACTCGTCTTTCCTCTCTCTTAACGAGTACTGGCATTGGTCATCGTTACAGTATAATTTTTGTGTAATGTAATACGTTTAAGTGATACAGAGCTTATTTTAACATAAATTACCATAAAAAACACAATACTGGGCAGTTTTATTCCGTGGATTACTAGCGGCGGACTGAACCAATGCGGAACAACCATTTTTTCCCAGAAGTGATGAAGTGGTTCCTTTTAACGAGGCGCTGCTCCCGTCCTTTGACTTTTATGAAGGAATGCCGCAGGAACAGGGTCCGGTTTTAGACGTAAAAGTTTGGGCTTCGTGCCAAGTAGTTCTGCCTGGAGGTCACACCGATATCAGGTCGGTTTGAAGTGGTCTTCACAGATTATTGAATTGCGTCCGAAAGGAAACGTGTTCAGAGTACGGCCTGTGCCGATGTTTTCCATGATTTCTGCGCTTGTTGTTTGTGCAGCATTATGCTTTGCAAGCCGCCATTTTTCTGGTGACACAGCTCCGCACCGGCCGATAATGTGTCATCTTAGACTGGTGTCGGCTGCACGCAGCCCAGCCAATAGGACAAAGTAACGAATTCACGCCACTACCAGGGCTGGAGCAGCCAATGAAGAAGGGAACATGTTGCTTTTCATGCCTAGTAGTAATAGTAGTGTGGCAGCACTTGCGAGTACTTGACATGAAGCAAGGACTGATGTTGGAACTGCTGATGTCATACGTGATCGTTTTAAAGAGCTGGTAATACAAATTCACCACAGATACCCTTTAAAGATAATAAACCAAAAACACACTCGTTTCACGGAGAAACATTAACTCCGCCATCCTAAAGACTTTCCTGTGGAGGAAAAACGTACGTGTCTTCCTCTCTAACACTGGAGACTCCTTCCATAAACGTTTATAAAAAGATAACGTCCCCATGTTGTTCTACTCCATGTTGTGTGTGTGAGCTGTTACTATAGAAACATCACAAGTGTACAGAATGAGTGCATTATGATATTAACCTGGGATATTGCGGTGTACAGTAAGTTCGCTACGCCTTTTCTATTTATTGCATGCGTTCGTTTGAAACAAAGAAGCTCAAACGGACCCTTTGTGCTGCTTATCAGAGGACGATCCAGTTCCGCCTGGTTTCCGCATGATTCTGTAATTACTCAACACTACAGTTAATCCCATGTTTATTGTTCAAAACACAAAAACACACATGACTCGCTCTGCATGCTTCGCTCTAAGGTGAGTCTCCTGACATCTCTGGCTCGCTCACGGCTGGATGTGGCCTCCACGGCGCACCGTTCCTCTTAATCGGGGCATGTGTGCCTGTGTGCTAGAAATAGACGAAGACGTGGCGTCTTCCAGTTTAGAAGATAAGAAAGATTGTAACGTCAAATCGGCTGCAACTATTTCATCCCATTTTTATTTAAAAAGTTAGGTTGTAGAAATATATCTGGAAACCTGTGATACAAGTGTATTGTAATATTGAGTAATTTGTCACAGTACTGATGTTGTATAGTCATACTGAGCATCCCGAATGTTAAATCAGCATAGTTTTTATATCTGGTTTGAACCTAATTCAGGTAATCCAATGGTGGATCTGTAAGGGTAGGCTATAATTTGTAAGGGTAGGCTATAAATGTAGTTTAGAGATGTGAGTAGGTATGTGGATAAAAATTTCAATCAGGAAATATGCAAAAACAAACAACACAGCCGGGAAGAGCTTGAAAATACGAACAAAACAACACCAGAATTTTCTTCTTCTGATGATTACAGCCAGGGATGTGTTGTTTTGAAGTTGGTAAATCGGCCTCTGTTTTTGTCCTATTCATTAATAGTAAAACAATAGATAGTGTTTCAAAAATTTTAATGCATTGTTCATGAAATCCCCAGGCCAAATCCCAAACAACTCAATGATTCCTACATAACCTCAAAACACTACACATTAAAACACTGGTCTATGCACACTGTTAAGTGCACTACCTATAAAAAAGCCTCAGGCGGCAAGATGGCGTCACTCAACGACCCGAAGGTTCCCCCTTCCTCAGCAATTTTTACTGGGTTCTCCTTATCAGACTCCAACCAAGCTTGGAACATACCACCACAAGATATTAAAAATGAATTACACTCACCTCGCGAAACCTTCCGACTCGACGTAGTGGCAATTTCGGAAATCGGAGTCGACTTTCACCATCAGCATATTAGCAAACCATGGGACAACTTTAGGAAATTTAAGATCAAGTCTGTTCATTGGGTATTTCCCAGTGTGATATCCAAGGGAATCCTGGGAAGTCCATACCATTAGCCAATAAAATGCGATTTTGGGGGTGTACCCATCAAGCAGCTAGCCAACTTGGTCACACGAATCGAGAACAACGATGGCACTGTCTGAACACGATGTGTGTGCATCTACATCCGGTTCTCTGGGATGCCTGTATATATGGTTCGGTCATGACATACACTTTGTTTGGCTCCTTCCTACTGCCTGTATGAGGCCTAAAAGTAAAATAATTTAGCTTTTTTAATAAATTTCACCCAGGGAGAAAAGCAACAGAGTTTATATTTGCTGTAGAGGACCGGATGTGTAACATTACAAACACATTCACTTCTGTGAGTGGATACTTTCACTTCATGCTGAATTCATGTAGGTGAACTTTGACCTTGGAGTTTATGAGCGTTAAGTGTCTGAGGCAGTAGAAAACAAAAACAGCAGGACTGGATGGTGGGAGAAAAATGGAGGTGGTGCTTATAATAATAATAATAATAATAATAATAATAATAATAAATGTATATTTTTATTATTATTAGTAGTAGTAATATTATCATTAGCGTTATTATTAATTTTATCTTAGTATTAATAATCAGGTTCGAATCCCGTGCTCGGCGAGGGTGTTTCTGTGTGCAGTTTGCATTTTTTCCCTGTGCTTGCGTGGGTTTCCTCTGGGTACTCCAGTTTCCTTCCACAGTCAAAAGACATGCACATTAGGCTAATTGGCTGTTCCAAATTTGAGGTGAGTGTTTTTGTGTGTGTGTGTGTAGCTCTGTGATGGTCTGCCGAGCTGTTCAGGGTGTGTCTCGCATTCGGCCAGTGTCGGCTGAGATAGGCTTCAGTCTCCCGCGACCCGAATAGGATTAAGTGGTTCAGGTTTGAGTGAGTAATAATGATTGTTATTTTTAAATTGATTTGACTTTGTTAGTATTTTATTTTCATTTGTTTATTCTTTTTTGTTTTCTTATCCCTTTCTTAAGTAGTGCGCTCTTTGGAGTCCATCACGGCTCCCAGATTAAACTGTTGTCCCTCCAGCGATCTCATTCCCAATAGAAATAAATAATCTCCTGGTGAAGTGATAGAATTATAGCTGCTGTTTCTGTGTTAGTGTTTTTGTCGCGCTGGAGTCTGAACCTCGGTCTCACATGGTGCTTACATAATTAAACCATTCAAAATCCCACCACGTTAACTGTGGGCTGTATATCGTCTTGATCTCCTTTATTTGTTGTTTGGAAGTCTGATGACTGAAAACGCAAAAGCTAATAAACTGGATATCGTCCTAGCACGACCGCACGGGGAATAACGAATCCGTTGTTGGATAAAGATTTTAAATAAGTTTATAATTAACAGGATTACAGTTTTCTGAGTCTTACGTTCATTAAAAAATGCCTTAATATAAGGAATATCAAGTGTTTATTATTATTTATTATGATTGTTGTTTTACAGAGTCGGTCCTCTCAGAATGCAGCGTGTTTTGGCGTCCGGGTCACTTCCTGTGGCCGGGTTATTTCGGGGTCACGTTGCGTTTGTGCTGCAGTGGAAACACTGCTTGCTTTCTCTTAGGAAAAAGAAGGTTGGATTGAAAGAGATTATTACACCGGTACTTATCTGAAAGCCCCTCGAGGCAGTGAGTCAAGTGAACGTTCTGATTTGTTTCTGTAAAACCTCGAGGATGTCTTCGGCAGGATCGTATTATGCGGGGCCGCCTTTCTGAACAGAAGCCGGATATGAACATGAGACTTCTGCTTAACTAACATGACGATGAATCATCTCCTGTAGGAAACAGGCTGCCAGCACAGGTTTTGGCTGCTATCAAGTTAACCATGTGCTTCATTTCAGTTCTCCTTCTGACCAAGTTTCTCATGTGCACAGGGTACAGTTGAGTTCACCGGAGGCTCAGTGATTCATATGGAAACAGATCAGATCTTTAGAGTTCTGTACTCGTGACCGTTTAAACAAAAAATACCTTGCTATCCTTCTTTCTTTTTATTATATATATATATATATTTTTATATACATAGCTTTTTTTTCTTTTCTTTTTTTTTTTTTTCGCAGCACCGTGTCATCACAGATGGAGATAAGATTAATTGCTTGATTGACGCTGTGAGAAGTGGAATTCAAGCAAAATGAGTCAAGTTCACATAACCGCAGCGTGCCCACAGGCGATACCTGTATCAGCAGGAGAGAGAGGACTCTGAGACCAGCTTATAAATGAATAACCATACAATGACACTTGAGTCATTACCCTCCGGCTGTTTGATTGTAGAGACGTCACGTTTCCGCAAGCGGTAATCAAACCAGGTCATGAGAAGTGTTTGAGAACTCCGGCGTTACAGTTTGATCTTCAGTAGAGACCCGGGCAATAGTGGGGTATTATACTGATATTGTGATCTAATAAGAGCTCGATACAGTCTTTAAAAGTAAAACGATATTGACTTGATTTTTTTTTTTTAATTATAATTTTTTTTAATTTGCAAGTTTATTTCATTTTGTATGATGTACGTGAATTTTGGTTGTTTGTTGCAAAAAAAATCTTGATATGGACCAAGTATTGTGAGAACTTTTTTCAAATATCGTGATATATTTTGCCACTTCGCCAAGCCTTACTTATACGATATTAAGTTGTTCCAAAGATGTATAACTCCGCATGTCTTTATGATGTCGTGTTTGGTGTGAATTCTCCCTTAGCTGTGTGATTGGTTAGTTTAGTGTGCAGGTTTCATTAGTAAACATCGCAAAGTAATAGTTCCTGATGGTCCAAACAGCTGTATTCTAAAATTAAATTCACGGTTTTTCACCCTCACCAAGGAGGTTATGTTTAACTCTTGGTTTGTGTGTTTGTTGGTTTACTGATTATGCAACAATTTATGTTTGGATTTTCGTACATTTTCAAACAGTGGTGGCACTATTGACAAGGAAGGCTCTGTCGCATTTCGGTGATGATCCAGGACAAATTCTGGATCCTGGAATTTTTTAATTATTCTTTAACATTGTGAAATAGGACAGCGTTTGACATTTTGGTTCATATTTCGTGGAGGATTGCTGGGCTGGGCGGAGGTTTGCGCTCTCCGGGTGCTCTTGTGTTTTCTTTTTGATATTTCATTTCTTTAGTTGAATCCTGTTGCGGTGATGTGACTCATGAAAATGTTCATTCACGCCATTTATCAGTTGAATCTGAATCACGGCTTGGAATTTGGTTCGTTTTTCCCAAACAGGAAGCGTGTACCATAGACATCAACCTCCAGTCACAAATCAATCAGCTCTACCTACGCTATCGTTTCGGATGAACAAACAACCTGCAAAGAGAACATTTAAAGCGATTAACTGTAACAAAGGTCAAATACCTGCAGAATTATTGCTGAATGTTGAACGATTTAAGAAGCACTCGGGAATAATCAGAGATAAGGTTCTGTGAAAAAAAAAAAAAAAAAAAAAAGAAAATATTGTGAAATATTATATGTGAAAATATTATGTAGCAACAAACTCCACAGTGTCGTCTTCAGCCATGTTTATGTTTAGATATGTCAAGATGGAGTGCTGAAACATCCTGTGTCATTACTGTTTATTCAGAAAACCTGTTTCTGTTCATCTTCCATCTCGCCTTTATCGACACATCAGCCTTTTCAGTTCAGCTGAGCGTAGAAGCCATCTTTATACACCTTTCCATTCAGGAAAGTCTTTCCTTTTTATTTAAACGAGAGTGCAGTGTGTGGGGAAAACCCTCACGTCTCTCAGGAGATATTGGACCCGTTCTTTAAGAATTCTTGAGTACTTGTGTACAGATTTAACGGTAATGATATGGATATGAACGTGATTTGTTGTACATGGGCGGCACAGTGACGTAATGGTTAGCACGTCCACGTCACAGCAAGGAGGTCCTGGGTTCGAGTCCCGGGGTCCGTCGTTTCTGTGTGGAGTTTGCGGGTACACCGGTTTCCTCCCACAGTCCAAAGACATGCACATTAGGCTAACCGGCTGTTTCAAATAACCGCTAGGTGTGAGTGTAAATTGTTGTGTGTGTTGGCTCTGTGATGGTCTAGTAAGGCTCAGGGTGTACCTTGCCGTTGCCCAGTTTTGGCTGAGATAGACTCCAGCCTCCCAGCAGCCATAGTAAGATTAAGCGGTTCAGTAAATGAGTGAGTGAGTGAGGTATACACATATTCAGGTTCTTTGTGAGATCTTGTCCATTACCGAGCATGATGTAATTCGAATGTTACGAGACCCCTGAGGAGAAAGCTCTGATTATTTGGATTCTGTCCTTCCATTTCTGCACCAGGTTGTATCTCCAACTCTTACGACATTTAACCCGAGAGAAAAATTCCACCCCAGTACTGTTTATCATCACATAACACGGCGTGAGTTACTTCAAAACACATCAAGGTGCTGAAGCGTTTCTACTCCACAGGATTTTGCGAAACTTTTCTTCACTTACTTTCATTAAACGTCTTGGATCAGACACGAAGCCGCTAGCCCAAGAGAGCAAAACTGGCCAGGCTGTCGGGGAGGGAGGGGTTGCATACTCCATCTCTTACCAGAAAATCACAGAGATATTAGCCAATTAGGTGTTTCTGAGCTCATGTGTGCAAAGGTGAAGGGGTAGCACTTTCCTCCAAGCGTGTTACGCCACCCTGATGTTACATGAGCAACAGTTGGGAAATATTGTGGTCGGTTGGCGTCCTGTGCTTCGTACGAAAACTTTCACCCTCCCTGGTTGGTCACAGTCATATGATAAAGAAGAGATGTTTGATGGGTGGAAATCGACCATGACCAAATTAAGGATAAAAATTCTTGGAGGTGGGGGTGTAATCCGACAAACCTGCATGCAAATGGTTAATTACACCACCGCCTCGTTGATTATTTTCCAGTAACAGCATGCCCCCGAGGTTTCCTTACGCAAGAATCTCAAAATTGGCGCTGTAAAGGAAAGGGGTGCGTTAAGGTCTTTCTTTCACAGTGAATCCATTTAATCATCTTTATTCTGTTTTTTTGAGCATTCCCTAAAAGACAGCATATCGTGCGCGTTTGTCAGCCAATGGCGTCGGAGTTGAATAAGAACTCTATATTTTGTACCGTTTAGGTTATGAGTTTAATTGTACAGTTTTGTAAAAGTAATTGCTCCAGATCCGCGTTATCGTAATTACAGGGTTAGTGCGTTTATGTCAAAGCGCGCGAGTTTGCTCGTCAGTTAAAGTGACACTTCTTTTCTTTTTCATTTTTTTTTTGGGGGGGACTTAATGGGTGGTTATTATTGTCTGATCTGCCGTCGGGCGGTGAAAATATACCTGCTGTCTTTCCACATTCCTCTTTTTATATAACATGGTTTTAACGGGATCACGCTCTTTACACGGTACCTTCTTTCTACCACTTGCCGAACACAATGTCTGTTCAGCTCCCCGCTTTAGTCCAGTCCAGATGTCGAGCGAGTTCAGCAGGAGGTGACGCTGACTCCAGATATGGTGCCATAGATTTGGGCAGAGTGACGCGTGGTGCTGAAGAGCTCATGCTCATGGGCTGCTCTGATCTTTCACGTCACGACTCGTACAAGCAAAGTAGGGTTTGGGTACTTCAAAACTTAATCTATAAAAAAGTATCTATAAATAATATACGCTATCAATGATTATATACACGTGACTACTTGATACATTCTGGTCAGAATATTTTTTTAAAAATGAGGGAAATATTGGTTGTGGGATGTTTATACTGAAGTAATGAGATTATACTGTATCTGTTTTTTATTTGTGGAGGATGTGGCTCTTCCAAATTGCCCTTAGGTGTAAGTGTGTGTGTTGCCCTGCGATGGTCTGGTGAGCTGTTCAATGTGTACCCCGTCTTCGCCCGTTATTGGCTGAGATAGGGACTAGCCTCCCTGCGACCCTAGTAAGAGTAAGCGGTTCGGCAAATAAGTGAGTGAGTGGATGTATTACAATTAATTTAATTTATGTTATTCAGTACCATCAATAATAATAATAATAATAATAATAATAATGCAAAATATATTACAAATGATATCATCATCATCATCATCATCCATGTCACGCATGACTGGGGTTGCCTCCAGCTCTACGTTTGGCACCAGCAGCTTCACATTTGTCCATGAGGTGTTTCTCACACATCATGCCATCCCTGATCCCGGCACGCCAAGTTCTCCTGTCTGCCGCCATTAAGTGCCAATTCCTATCAAAGCCAAACACTTTTAAGTCGTCCTTTGCGCAGTCTCTCCAGCATTTTTTTGGGACGGCCTCTTGGTCGAACTCCATTGGCCAGCTCACCAAACAACAGTTGTTTGGGCATCCAACAGTTGTCCATTCTACAGGCGTGACCTGACCATCGGAGTCTACGGCTTCTCATAAGGGTGAACCAGAGCCTAAATATATCCAACTCAGTACGAGTGTTTTATACATAGTAAGCATGCGTCTGTGTAAAACTGATAAAATGATTTACAACATTATATACATCATGTACAAATTATTATGAAATGGATCAAATATGAAATATTATATAATACTTTAATACATAATTTTGTACCATTTGTCGTTTATTTTGTTGCTTAAAGTGTTCATGTTTAGGGCGGGGATAAGCCTTACATGCAAATATTTAGAAAATGACTTGTACATTAGGCAGTTTTATGTGTTATTGCGAGCTGTATAATCCACCTGAAGATAGTGTCGAGAATTTATCGGCAGCGCTTGGCACTTTGGCTCGATGTCAGCGTCGTTAAAACGCTCAGGATATCATCAGAGAGAGCTGTGTGGCGGCGTTTTGTAAATGAAATGAAAATAAGGTGTAATTCAAACCTTTCCGAGTAACCCCTGAGTAAATTTTATTATGACGTCCAACTTCGCTAATGAAACCTCAGGTTCTAAATATTGAAATAATATCCAAATACTTCCTTTGAAGAAATAGCGGAGTAGCGCCCATACTGAGACGCCCACACTGAGTTAATAAATCGGTGCTGTTTCTGTATCCACATCCTGTGCCGTGTTTCCAGGATTTTCGAGCGTACGTGACGGCTACACGAGCCACTCTGTACGACCGTGGTGAGCAGGAATGCACCGCGGCCGACTTCCTCAGGGCTTTGTGCGTTCGCTTTGTTGCGCAACATGGCGAATCGGTTGCGCAAGCGTAGCTGTCGTTATGATGAATGAACGATTGACTCGTGCAGCTGAGCGTGTCATTATTTCCTTTCTATCTGATCTTTACATGACTGGCAGTGCCATTCAGGAGGCATCATAAGGCAGATTAGAACACTCATTAAGCCGCATCACCTGACAAGCAATTTATCAAAGATTAGTTAGGGCGCTTACTAAAAAAACCTGTTCATGACGTCTTAGCTTTTTTTCTTTGAGCTGAGCGAGTAACCCAAGCTGGGGTTAGGGTTTCTGCTGCTTTTTGACATGCTAATATGTTCACTCTTCAGATTGGTCAGTTCAAAGCTTTAACACACGCCTTTTATTTTTGGGGTTTGTGTTTCTTACTCCAACAGTCTTTAAGTGAACGGAATAAAAGTGTGACTGCATTCTGCTCCCTATGACCTACTTTTTTTTTATAAGGCTCATGAGTTTACACCCAAATGAAAGCTTTCATCAGGAGCGTGGAAAGATTTAGGGCTGCTGTTAGCATGTAGCAGGGTTTCGTTAGGTTTTTGGGTGTGTTTCATGTTGACGAGGGCACAGTGTCGCAATGTTGAGCTCGTCACGCCAAGGCTCTCGAAGTAGCAGATTTTACAACCAAGCGGGGAAAAAATCGATCAAATATTTTCTGAGGATTTTTTTTTTGCTTTTGATTGATGTGTGTGTGTTTGAAAAAAAGGTGGATTTTTTAGTTCAATAGATTAGATAAAAATTTTCTAATAGAGTAGATTTTTTTGTATAGTCGATCACGTGTGAACCCAGAAAAGCACCTTGCTGAGACGTCACTGAACCAATCCACGTCATGTCCAAATCACTGCAGAGGTCATGCCCAGGCCTTAGTGTCCTCTCAGCTGCCTGCTGTGACATGACACACACTTTCTACTTCCTGATATTGTCACACAGATGTACTTCTACTTCCAGGACACTTCATGATGTGCTACGATTCCGGAACCCTTGATGTGGCTCTTGTCTCTGTTGAGGGGCAGTGAGACACCACGGGCCCTCTTGAGCGAGCTAAAACAAGCTTCCCGATTAGATTAAAATATCGTTACGTCACAAACTGTAGGCTGCATTGATAAACTGTTAGCCAACACCTGTAAAAGAAAGACCAGGTTATTATGACATCTTTAATCATTTCCTGATTAGATCATCTCCACCACTTACCACAGCCGCGCTTCCTCTTTTAGTCTTCTTCTTTTCTTTTTTCTGCTCTCCAGACAGGTACATTCTCTCCTTTCTTCTTTTTTGTCTTCTTTGTCGTCTTCTTCATCTTTTTCTTCTTCATCTTCATCTTTATCTTCTTCTTCGTCTTCTTTTTCTTCGTCTTTTTCTTCTTCGTCTTCATCTTTTTCTTCTTCGTCTGTCTTCTTCTTCATCTTCATCTTTATCTTCTTCGTGTTCTTCTTCGTCTTCCTCTTCTGAGAAATGTCTGTTTTTTCTCACGTACTGTTAGAATCGGGCCCTGGTAGTGGCTCAGTTGTTAAGGCTCTGGGTTACTGATCAGAAGGTCACTTCTGGTGGGCTCTTGAGCAAGGCCCTTAATTCTCAACTGATTAACTGTGTTCATGAGATTTAAAAAAAAAAACTGTAAGCCTTCCAAGTGTCATAAAAATGTACAGTCTTGAAGGGAGGTGTTCGTGGTATAGCGTGGTACATTACCGTTGTAGATTTTCCATTTCCATCTACCTTGGGGCCCATTTAAGTCTTGCAGCCCCAGGTCACGTCCACATTAATACACTTTACATTTAAAAAGTGTCACTGTGTTCCCACCCGGTGTCCATACTACTCTGGAGTTTTCAAGCCCTTGAAGCAGACACACCTTCTGACCCCCTTTTAGTCTGAAAACTCCAGCATTGCGTTGTAGTCTGGATGGGGGGCAACTGAGAACAATGGAAACGATGACACAGACACCCATCTTTGCTTCCTGATTGGGTCTCATTAGTCATGAAGTATCCTTCCCTGATTGATCACTTCCTATCACGTGACCACAAAGCCAAGCAGTGATGAATGCAACATGGATAAAGCATTCCAAGCATTATAGGCCTTGTTGTCTCTGCTGGCAGCTGTTGTGCTGTTAAATTCTGCATTTTGTAATGCTACAACTGCCTTCATGCCTGGACAGGAAGGTATTATTCAAGCTACTAAGCAACCAACTGCAGAGTAGACCATCCACCTCCTGGTTATACCGGCACACACACCCAGTGTTTCTGAATGGTCAGGTGATGTAGGTGTTTTCAGGTATGCCAGTATGGCCCGAGATTCTGATACAGAGCTTAAGATGCTTTAATACAAGCAACAGAAACAAGTTGCCCCGGAACAAGTTGCGCCCTCTTTCCTACACTTTTACATGGTCATTATGAAATCAGTGGCAAGTTGGAAGCTAGAAGGACAACATGCAAGCAAACCACTGTAGAAGGACCACCCATCTACCATAGAAGGCAGCGAAGCGCTTAATAATCCAGATGGACGCTACTGCGCATGTGTAAATCCTCCTACTTACACCGATTGTGTTCACACAGCAAGCTGGGCCCAGAACAAGATGATCTGGTTCTCGAAAAGTGGAGCAATTTGCACTCACCACTGTCAAATAGTTTTTACCCGGGCGCAAGTTGCAAGTGCTCGTGTAAAAGCAGCTTCGGACACTCGTCTGGGCTCCCGAGTGGCGCATCAACAAAATGCGTGACTATTATCCCGGAGATCGCAAGTTCGAATCCAGGTTGACGCCACAGCCATCCACGTCCGGGAGCTAACTGGCCGAGCTCTCACGGGATGGGTGGGATGGCATACGCTCACTTCCCTGTCACTCACAGCAATCACTAGCCAATCATGGGAGTCTGAGCTCATTATTATATAGCGGATAGTGCTTTCCCTCCGAGTGTGTTGGACCGCCCCCAAGTAAGCATGCGTAGCAGTTCGAAAAGAGGTGGGTGGAAGCATCGCATGTCTGGGAGGCGGCATGTGCATGGTTACGCTTCTCCCTGGTTGGTGCTGGTCGTGTGATAGGGAAGGCAACACTTGACAGGTGGGGATTGAATTCGACTAAATTAGGGGAGACGATAGGGGGAAAATGGAAAAATAAAGCCACTCGTCTGGACGGAGATTGTTTCCATTTTGCTGTTTAATGTAGATAGATACTTTATTAATCCCAGAGGGAAATTCACATGGGGACGCTCTAGCTCCACCTGGGGTTTACGATCCCTCTGTTTGGTTATTATTTCATGCTCTAAATATTCACATCTGTAGTCTATCTTTATTCAGATGAAGTGGGTGTGGACTAAACTGGAGGGAGGTTTTGAATCCTCTTAGACTAAAAGCTTAATTCAAACCTCTGATCCTGACCTGGAGGTTCATATGGATGAACATTATAAATGTAATAAACATTATTAATGTCCTGTTTTTGTTCTTGTTTATAAATGAGGTCTTTATTTAGCCCTGCAAGCTTCATATCTGGTGTCACGACCTGGTCTTGCAACTATAATTAATACATATAAGTAGTGACTCAGAAGTTTTTAATTACATTGATAATATACAGTATATTGGATCTCAGCTCTGTGTGTAATATTTTATTTTTTATTTAAGTTTTTGTCCCGTCACTCTTGTATTGTTTCCATGGCTGAGCTGTCAGATGCATGTAGGAAGCGGCTCCATCATTTTGCTCACCCTTTCTGTTACTTCCACATCATTTATTAATTTACATGAGTAATGTCATTACTTCTTATTTCACAAGAAAAGGGATGTGTTCCCATCAGTTTGCCCTTTGCCTTGAGTGTCAGTCATAGCTGTGGGTCTGTGGCCCATGTTGATGACTTCATTTTACGGATTTCTCCTCGCACTGACAGCTGTATATTATAATTAGAATCTGCCGTGTACGTGACGAGCTGCAGCACCTGCATGAAGATGAAGAAATAGTTTGGTGTGGCGGACACAAGGCGAAAACATTCCGCGACCGCACATGTCTGTCTGTCTCTCTCTCGCTCTCTCGTTCGCGCTTTATTAGGCCCTCGAAAGTTTGTCGCGCCCCGATCTGCTGACGCTATTGTTGGCTGTTGCTGTTTGGCTCCCCTCTGGCATAGCCTGCCATGAGGATCTGGCTGTGGCCTGAAAACTGGGATAAAGTGCTGCTTGAAACCTCTTTGCTCTGATGGCTGCTCATGTGGAAGAGCGTATCTTGAGCCGGCATGTCCTGCTGAGTGCCAAACCAGAATTTGGACTGTTTAACAGCACAAATCGTCAAACAATTGATAGTTTGTGAAAGTAAGACTTTTTTATAAAAAAATAGTTAGTTTGTGAGAGTAAGACTCTTTGCTAGCGAGAGGAGAACAGGCCACTAGAGAAACATTATATTTGCTCTTCCATGTTTGAATTTCAGTAGTTGAACTGAAACAGGAGGCGACTCGCTGAATTCTTACTGGATTTTTATTTGGCACTAATACTAATCCCTGCGTGACGGAGTGGGAGCTGAGGCTTTTCATGTGGAGGTGTGTGAACACAAAGACAAGGCCCACATTACCCCACTTTATCTCCCAGAGGTTTGCAGAAGATTACGGCTGCTCTGTGTACTGCATGAGAGACAAAATGAGCTTGAAATCCAGTAGGGTGTCAGTGAAGCTCATGTTTAACCGTGTGAAGGAGCTGGCACGGTCTGGACATGGTACCCATGCTACTGGAAACAGATCTGGATTCTTGTTCTGTGAACTGACCAAGGCATTAATGTTTTTAAAGGTTTTTAGTAAAATAAGCAGAACATGGTCCTAGAACACTCATCATTCACCACATGGGTTTGGTTTGGCCTCGACCAGAAGCGTTCTGGTTCAGGAATTTTCCCTCAACAGCATTTTTGTGGCTTTCAGGGGCAATTGCTTTTTTTTTTTTTTTTTTTTTAGCAGAGCCCCTGAGCAGAACCCTACAGTCATGGAACATGACTTGAATGGTTGTCCCGTGTCTGTGCCATCACAGGAAACCCAATAGAGCTGCAGCATCAGTAATTAAAAAAAGAAAATAGACCACAGGAGTCCAGACAATCCCGCCAAAAAGACCATTACATAATCTGCCAATATAGAACAAGCATAGCAAGTTTGAAAGCCCCAGCTTCAGCGTGCGGCAAGTAAATGCCCGAAAACCTAATATGCAGTTTTGCTTCTGTGACCTTGAAAAGTAGGTCAAGGTCACTCACACACGCACTCATAGTAGTGAGCCAGCATAGCAAGTTTGAAAGCCCAGCTTCAGCGTGCGGCAAGTAAATGTCCAGAAGCCTAATGTGCAGTTTTGCCTCTGTGATCTTGAAAAGTAGATCAAGGTCACTTACACACAAACTCGCCCTAGTAGTAGTGAGCCAGCATACCAACTTTGAAAGTCCAGCTTCAGCACACGGCAAGTAAATGTCCGGAAACTAAAGTGCCACAGACAGATGGACATAACCCCATTCCTATAGCTAAAGAAAAAAAGTTTCAGTTTCATTATTATTGTGATTAATAATGAAACTGAAACCTAAGAAATAAAGGCTCATACACCACTGTTCAGACTCGCACAGTATAGAAAACACGCAGTCTAACTCGGGTAGGCAGACAAACCTTCGCCGAGCAGAATAACACCAAGTATTAATGGGAGCACGGAACATGAACTTGCTGAACGGATAATTAAACTAACAAGAAAAGTAATACTTATGAACACGGAAATCAGCGAGTGAAATGTCAGTGTTAACCTTTCCTTCGTTTGCATCAGTCTGTAGTCGGGAAATGCAGGGGTGATTTATTTATTTATTTTCTCCTTGGCTGACATGGATTCAACCCTAAAAGGAGCCACGATACTCTTATAACACCAGCCTTGGACACCTATCTATAGAGTTATCTATGGGGAGCTCCGCCTTTAGGCAGTACCTAAATCTGTATATTAGGAATATTCTGCTTTGATGATCCCAGTAAACGCAAGTCATGCCCAGGGCTTCCCTCCTGCCTGTCAGTCATTTCATCTTAAACCTGTAGATTTATTGCTACTGCTGTAATCATAAAAACTCCCAATCTGAACCTCCTTTCAGTATGCAGTGTGCTGTTGGTCTGTACACTTTTACACCTGTATACTGTAATGATTTATAATTCCAACATCTGGCTTGACTTTGAAGAACGTTCCCTTTTAATTTGCAGGATTTCATCCTTATATCGTTTCAGGAGTTTCAGATGAGTTGTTCCTCATGACCTTTCTCACAGTCTTTGGATTTTGGTTTCTTTATGGATCTGAAGCTACATCTGGATTTCAATTCTACCCTTTTTTCTTGTTATAGGCTACAGTTTTTCACCTAATTCTTGGATTTAAAGCATATATCCTCTCTCTACTAGGAAGTTATTGGTTGCTCGGCCGTAAAGTTTTTCGCCCTCTGTTACCTACTTGTGTTTGTACCTTAAGTTTAAATGGTAATGGAAATTAATGTTAGCTACACTCTTGTTTGTTCTGCCTAAATTATAACAAGCACATTTTTATTATGTGCTCAAATTTATTTTCTTTTGTTTTGTAGTTCTGCGAGCAAAATCAAGTTTCTTTGCAAACATTTTAAGGCAGAAATCACCATCACCACCAGTTTTTTTCTTTCTCAGAGAGACTGCTGTAGTTTGGTGGGCAGATTAGCTGCAGTCTGCTGGTGCTCATGGGATTATGGGATTAGAAAAGATCCGAGTAAAATTCCGGAAATCTGTCATTTTTTTTATATTTAACTGAGTACGACTGTTCATAAATCCCGAACTAAGCTATACCATAATGTTAAATTTTTTTATTTTTTTTTTGAGCAGAGCGGATTTACGGGTTTGAAATGCCAATTGCAGTAAAAGTTACATCCTTATTTTTGCCGAGTGAGGGTTTATCCTCTTTTTTCCTTTTCCAAGAAATATGTTTTTTTTTCTCTCAAAGGGGTCTTTCAAGTACTACACACTCGAGAGAAACTTAAGTGCTTAGTTGCACAGCAGCCTGTGCTTTTCTGGCTTCTTGATTTATCTCTCTATGATCCAGTGTGTTTGGGTTTTGGATTAATGGTAGGCAGCCTGAATCACTGCTTTCTACTTCATAGACTTGTGCAATACTAATTCTTCCTTGCTTGGGATAAATCCTGATTGATTATTTGAAAATCCAGAAAAGACGAATAAAACTTAGTCATGGAATGGTAACGTTGTACGACGTTTACTCGTAAGCTTCTTGGGCATCACTGTGGCTGTGTGTTTCCATGCACTTCGTTTAGATTCAGTGGTTGACCCTTTTCATTATGTTGCAGTTAAAATAATTCCACATTGGTGCAAAGTGTCCCCCCCCCCCCCGTGTAAACTTTAGACCTGCTGTATGCAAATACTAAGGATGCCTACAGTTCCTCCCCCCTCCACCCACTAGGGAGATCAGACCACAACTTAATTCATCTTTCTTCATGCTATGTGCCTGTTGTGAAGAGGCAGCCTGTAACTACAAGGACTGTTA
>JBCNYH010000024.1:5867204-5879303 GCA_039654325.1 Tandanus tandanus
CCCCCACCTGTCAACTTCACCTATAATCAGGTTGAGAAACAGCTGAGAAGACTACACTCAGGCAAGGCAGCAGGACCCGATGGGGTGAGCCCCGTGTCCTTAAAGCCTGTGTCCCCCAGCTCTGTGGAGTCTTACATTACATCTTTACGATGAGCCTAAGTCTACAGAGGGTCCTTGTGCGGTGGAAGACGTCATGCATCATTCCTGTGCCAAAGACCCCATGTACGAGTGGCCCCCAGGATTACAGACCCGTGGCACTGACTTCACATGTCATGAAGACCCTCGAGAGACTAATACTGGATCAACTCGGACCCATGGTTAGACCACATATGGACCCCCTTCAGTTTGCTTACCACCCTCGCCTCGGAGTTGAGGACACCATCATCTACCTGCTTAGCTGTGTCTACACCCACCTGGACCAGCCAGCGAGCACTGTGCG
This sequence comes from Tandanus tandanus, assembly GCA_039654325.1. Classification (NCBI taxonomy): domain Eukaryota; kingdom Metazoa; phylum Chordata; class Actinopteri; order Siluriformes; family Plotosidae; genus Tandanus; species Tandanus tandanus. Next base: position 5,867,644 of record JBCNYH010000024.1, read on the forward strand.
GGTCATGTTTTTTTACTTTTCCCGTGCATTCATTACCATCAGGCCAACTCTCCTTAGTGAGAAGCTGACAGCGATGCAGGTGGATGCCTCTCTTGTGTCCTGGATTGTGGACTACCTGCATACCTGTCGTATCAAGAGATACAAATGACTCTGGTCCTGGAGGACCCCTTTCCTGCACATTTTAGTGTGTTCTCTCCACTGTCACACCCACTTCAAGTCATTAGCTCATTAGTTAAATCAGGAGCATTAGGAACAAGGAAAACACTAAACTAATCAAGGTAGGGCATGCTCCATGACCAGGGTGTAAACTTGTGCTCTAGTCTACAGAAGAAGCTTGTCCCTTGCCTCATAAAGCTCCTAATGCAGCCTAGCAACCTTTTACAGCTATGACACATAAAAATAAAGTTTAATGGTGGCAACGGTGAGCACACTGAATTCGAGCATGGGCTGGGACAGGAAGGCGGCACCTGCTGGAATGGTCACAGCTTGGAAAAAGAACACTGCATCCATGGCAGTGAAGGGGAAGAGGAGCTGGTGAAATGGGACAACCTAGTTGTGCTGCTGTGAGGCATTCGGTTATTGGATCCACCCCAAGAGGGGTGTGGCACTGGAATTGGAACAAAGCGTGAATGGGCATACGCGCAGTAAGTGACAAGCAAATCGCTTTGCCATTGAAAGGGTCGCTGGATGTGGTTGCCCGGGTAACCATCTTGCATATTCACTCAGTGTTTGGTGGCATCAGTCAATCATGGGTATCTTTTGATCTTTCTGTTTAAATTGCATTCCCTGAAAGTTCAGCTCAGTCCATACCCACCCACATTGTGTCACTTAAGAAAATTTTGCTGGCATTCACTGACTTTACATGGTTGCTTGTCGCTCATCACTTCTTGTTTCTCTGCCGCTTCTGTGGTGCAAATAAAAAGTTTTTTAGGGGAGGGACAACATACTCGTGTTCCTCTGTCAGTCACAGCTCCACTAGCCAATCACGTGTGTCTGAGAGTTCATGTATGTGTAAGAGGATGGATAGCACTTTCCTCTGAGAGAAACTTGTTATGCATTTTAGCAAACTTGCACAGTTAGTAAAATAAAACAATCAATAAATATGATTAAATGCTGACAGTGAAGTTTGTAATTGTGAGAAATGATTTAAATCAGACAAGTCAAGTTCTGTCCAGATTGTGAAGGAGCAGTTTAGAAGAGTGGTTGAGAGGGAATGAGTGGTGGTTGTTGTGGTTAACTGGGCACAGGTCTGTAGTCCCTCTCAGCCCATGTGTTGAACAAAGGAGCTTGTCTCTGGGTGACACTGGGACTCTGTGTGCTGGGCTCTGATGCTGAGCTCGTCTGACCTCCTGACCATCTCTGTCCATGACTGATGATGGAGGGATGACAGTACTGAGGCGGTCTTGTCTCCTGACTGAGTTACCAGCTGTTCAGCGTGTCAGTGTGAAACAGGCTTGCTTGAGCTTTTTCCTTTTTTTTGTAGCTATTTTTGTTTTTATTGTTTGCAGAGTTTATTAATAGGCTCATGTGACCTCCGTGTGCTGTGCTGTGCTGCGCTGCGGGGGTTAATTTATTTGCTTTTGTGCTGAATGAGGACACGGTTTGCAGCATGTGGAAATCCGCTCTGTTGTAATAATCTCTAATTTGGTTAGAAAAACTTCTGCATGCAAGCCTGACCTTAAAAACCGTGACACTTGTGATCTTTACTGCGGGTTTGTTCTCAAATGATGTGCAAACGGAAAAAATATCCTGAGCAAAATCAGGAGACGCACGGGATAAAATAAAGAAAGGTAAAACAAATAGACTTTGTTATGGTCAAGGCCTTTTATAAACCGATTACATTTTTTTTTTTTTCTTAATAAACACTTTCTACTTTTGCACTAGTTTCTCTTCAGCCTTCATCATCTGGTTGATGCATCTGTGAAAGCGAGTAACTACTACTGAGCATACAAAGCCAGAAAAATCATCCAGTATGTTGAGGTTTGGTTTGTACTATTTAACAGATGGTTAAGTTTTCAATCATGATTCAGGTTTCAAGTTTATTTGTCATATACAGGTAACAACGAAACATCACTACCCGCAATGGAATTCTTGGACTCCGAGCCCCTTAATATTGCACATAAGAAACAAGTAGCTTTATCAGATAAAACTTCTATAAAAGAGAGTTTATTGAAGCCTATAAAGCTAGTTTGGATGTTAGCTATGTGTAATGTGAATCGGAAACACATGTCACAAAACTCTTTGAAAGGAGGTGGGGGGAATGCCCTGTACACACACAAATAACACTCAGTCATTTCTTTGATTTTAATAGGGGTCATGACAACAAAAACAACAGCTAAATGCCATTAAAACTACAGTGCATTTTCTCTTTTTTTTCCTCCTCAAATAACACCCAAAAGCTTAATTTCTACTTTTAATTAATTTTCAAGAAAACAAACTAACAGGGTAGAAAGCAGAAAAAGCACTCGGAGAGTGCAAACCTCCACCAAGCCTGGCAGTCCCCCTTATGAAGCACACGGGACAACCATCCAAACAATATTCCATGGCTATGGTGCCCCACATGGGAGTGTTCCTTATAACTCCCAATAGAGTGAATTGCACCAATTAAATGGAGTAAAATTAAGCAGCGATTAAGGGCCCAAGCACCAAGTATAGTTCAGTAATGCCGTGCTTCCTGTTTGCATGGTGTTAAGTCGTCAAATCGTCACCATTTAAAGCTATCCAAAATTCCTTTGTAATTTAGCATCTTTGGAATTTGCATTTTGACATCAAGCTGAACAAATGTAAACCAGACTTGGCGCGTGTAATTTATTGACCTCAGTTCGTCGTGTAGTTCGGTTCATCAAGTAGTCCGGAAAACCATGGTGTAGGCTGTATAACTCTTCAGTAACTGTCAAGACTTGAGATTGATCATGAACACAAAACACTCGATCTTCTCCGTAGTGCTTTCCGTGGACCTATAGCGAAGCCATATGTTTCTGAGTTCAGTTTTAAAGGAGGCGCTGGAGCCGTTTTTGCTGTTACACTTGGTTCTTTGTTTGCTGTCTGCTTGAAGTGGTGGTAGCTCTTTACTCAAAGCAGATGCCTTCCACCTCGATGCATTTCTACTTCCTCAGTCATGTGTCTTGCTTTGAAAGGATGGGTGATGTGATGCCCTGTTCTCAGGGTCACTGGGGAAATTCCTCAGTAGGAGACGATCAGCAACAAAACACTCAACGGGGAAACCTACTCACACTGTCCTCCTGCTCAAAGGTGTGTGGGGTTTTCTTTTTTCCATCACCACTGCCAGTTATAGCACCATATGTCCATATTGATCATGATGTGTTGAAATGGAAAGATTAACATATGTTTATGGCCGGTGAGTGTTTTCAGGGTCATTTGAGACTACTAATTAGGAAGCATGAGCTGCAGTGGATGGGGAAATGTGAACTGATGGCATGGGCTTCATGTGACCAGAGAGAGAGAGAGAGAGAGAGACAGACAGACAGACAGACAGACAGACAGACAGACAGACAGACAGACAGACAGACAGACAGACAGACAGACAGACAGAGAGAGAGCTGGCACCAGTAAACATTTTACTTTTCTCATCAGCAAGTCAGCAGCTGTGGGTGGCTTTTTCTCGCTAAGAAGTGCAATGAGCTTGGGGGGGAAGCACGTGGCTCACCCTACCAGCGCTCAGTGTGTTTACTTAGTGGGCGATCTGGACCCTGTTATTTCTGCCCTAAACATCTAGAATGGTTGGAATGTGCTCCATTACGCCATTCATTCCTGATAAAAAAAAATCTGACTCCGTGGATATTTTGAAGCCATCAGATGGAAGTCTTATGATGTTTGCAGCCAGGCAACACAGCAGTCATGAGAGGAACCATTGGCTCATTCTGTAACAGAGGGTGAATTGAACCTCATGATCACCCTGTTTTTGACTTTCCTCACACAGCTTGAAGATGTCGCCTTGTTTCTGTTTAAACCAGCGCCTTCATTTCCTTCTTGGGATCAGTGCACTGTGCAATACAGAAAGCCATGTGTTCGTACCCGGAGGGTGATGGATTAATCTCTCGTCATGGCTGTTGCGTAATGCGGCTTGAACAGTGCTGTCATGTGATGACCCAGCCTGCATTGGGGCAGTATTTATTTATTTATTTTTTAATATATCAGCATGCTTCTGGGTTATCCTGTGGTCCCTTCATGTAGACCGTATTTCATTCACACATCAACAGAGACTTGTTTTCAGGCAGTTTCTAATATGCCCTTGTTTTTATCTCGGCTTCTTCGGCTTGTTTCCGAGCATTAGGTATCTGGTGCGCTCTGGGTATCAGCCGGTAGGCTTATTTTTAGCAAGGAGCGTATCAGGGTGAAATATGAATCCCTCAACGGCCACAAGGGACTGGAGCTGTCGTCTGGATGATGGACTCCCTGTCCGTCTATTATCTCTAAGTGCTCACTCCACCAAAAAAAAAAAAAAAAAAAAAAAAAAAGGGCGAGCTTGCTTTCCACTCATAGAAATGACAGATAAAAGCAACTGATAAGTTTTTTTCTATTCTGCAAGAGGCCAAACAAGATTTTGCCATTTGAATTGTGTTATTATGGAAAAGTACCATCACCATTACAGAGCACTGTTCCTAGAAACCAGGGCACAGAGCCAGGTTTTTTTTTTTTTTCCCTTTTGGCTCCTGGCTTTGCACAGACGTCATTGCAGTTCAAGTAGAACAGAAAATGTTACCTCGCTCTTCATACTGAGTCTTCAGTCACAAATGCATTGCCTCATGGGAAAAAAAGTGACTGGAGCGAATGGACGCGGTGAGAATGTGACGGAGGTCTGTTGAAGAGGATCACGGTCCAGAAGAGGTGCCCTGATGATGCTTGTTTTTATGATCTAACTAAACGATGCACATCATTATCGCTGAGTAGAAGCTGACACATCGTTTCCGTCCCCAGTGTTCACATGTTGTTCTTTTACTCTTCAAATTTGTGAAGTTCTCGCTGACTCATTTGCCGAACTGCATACTACTGAAAGGGTCACTGGGGGACTGGTGCCTATCTCAGCCGACACTGGCCAAAGGCAGGATACACTTGTAATTACTTATAATGCTGTGAAACCGGCTATCTCTCTTACATTAGAACAGCTATGAACATTTCTTCTTGTACTTTTTCATGAAGTTAGTAATTACCAATTATGTGCCAAAGGAATGTTAATATGACTACGACTATTCACTTCAAGCCTGGGGCGAGAAATTGTTTTTGTATATACTACACATGAACTTAATAAGCAAACATAAAATTTTATCGTTTATTTTGAGCTAAGGTCTGTGTAGCTTGCGGTATCCTTTTATTATACACATTCAGAGATTTATGGCTCCCGATTGGCTTAAATTTTAAAGCTTAAATTTTTCTGTTTTAAAGAATAATAACGTGGACCCCACTTGGTTCAAGTGACTGACAATGTACATTGTTTTGATTTCAGCATTATCCACTCAGAATAACGTTTTTAAAATCCCCAGATATCGGGACCAATCACATCATGCCACTCTTTTTGAAGTATATACGAAGTCAAAATTAATGTTATGTTTTCTCTATCCTGTGGTGGGAAACTTACTGCTACAAGGCTCTGACATCGGAGACTCCTTCCATAAATAATCAGTTAAATTAAACATCTCTGTACTGTCTCTTTCCAAGTCTAACAAGTACACGCCTCCTTTTCAGTGCTCCTTAAGAAGCTCCGCCCCTACAATTCATGGACACACATTACAAGTGCAATGACACTAACTATGACACTCCCATCTCCTTTCCAGCCAGTCAGTTACAGGGCTGAAGCACAAATGCAGCCTGCTGCTGATTGGCTGGAATAGTGTTGTGTGGCTCACTCCAACCCACTTTCTTTGTATCCCTTTTACAGAGCCAGGCCTCTTTGTTGTTGTAGCACTCACAGAGAATGAATTGCTAGCAGACTGAGAGGAGATATTTTAGCAGTAGAAGTATATCGGATTAGAGTCGATGATTGCACCTTTAAACCTGGGCATCTGTGAGCTCATGTATGTATTTTTGTAGAGTAGGTGCAGTATTGAATTGTCTGCTGCGTTGTAGTGACAAACGTGATTAGCGTTACTACTCGTAAAGTATGTCGAATAAACGATAGCTACTGAGAGGGAGAGAGAGAGAGAAAGCTCTAGGGTTTACTCCTGGGTTAATGTCCACTTTGTTGCTGTGAGTATTTTGATTGGTCACTTGTGTCGGTCCCTGTTACCAAGTTCTACCTGGGTGTCAATTAAAAAAAAAACCCTGCTGGCATCAGTAATTTTTGTTTCAGTGCAGCAAATGCTGCTCTTGGGGTTATTCTAGTGCAGTGTTATTTGTGCGAGTCTCACCAAGATGCTACACCTCCTTTTTTCAGTCTCCTCTGCAGATCGTATCCGAGTACATTGATTTCCCCCCCCCCCCCCCCAACTTACTTTCTCCTAATGGTGTGATCAGACTCTGTCTGTAGTCATGGACCTAATGGGGTTTATGCTGCTCTGTTGGATGACTCTTAATGCAATTCCTCTATTGAGTTCCAGTTAAAAAAAAAAAAAAACCCAGCTAGCTCTTACACCTGAGAGAGCTTTTCCTGCTTCTGTGGAATAAACAGGCATGTAAACTCACCCTCTCTGGCACTGAGAGTAAAATCAAGTACCGTAGGGTTAATATCCTAGCCGCTAGCATGCGGTGATTTAAGTAGATGATGGTACTGGATATTCGTTCACCTAAGAAAAGCTCTATTAGTTTTCCACTCCAGTTATATGCATTAAATAAATGAAGAGATCACACGCCTGCTCGTGTTTGTATTTTAAGCAGTAGGGTGTTAAAGAGGATGCTTGTGGTTTGCCAAGACAAGCACGTACCGCATGCTGAAGACCAATATGTGCACTTTCCTCCCCATCGCTACCTTTCTTCTTTCAGCCCTGTAGAGCTTCCAGCCTTATCGTGGCGTGTTGAGAAACCATGCTTTAGTGGAGGGATGCATCGTGAAGGTGTGTTTATAGTATTACTGCTGATATTTAAACAGATCCAGTAAAATTGGGGGAAAAATGGAGTACAAGAATACGAGAGGGGGCGGCTCCGTGTTCCGACAGCCCATTGGTCTGACAGCCCTACTCATATGAGATGGGCACCTTGCTTAAATCAGTGAGGCACCCTACTCATTCAGCTGGGGTAGGGTTAGAGCTGTCGGACCAGTGGGCTGTAACCCTGAAATCTAATAGTGTGGATGGTGAATGCTTCCATTAAAGACTAATCAGAAAACTCAAATGAACTCAAATTTAAACATAACACAGTGGGATCTGATTCGTTGCCCTTTTAAAGGAGTTATGTCATGATTTTAAAATTTTTTTTTTTTTTACCCAAATTCAGTTGCCGAACAATCATGTAAATATATAATGAATGTCCAAAAAACTTTTAGTCTGTGTTTGTTTAACTGCCTTTCAACCTGCAAATCAAAAGGAGTTTAAAGTTTTCGACTCTGACCTGGAGCGGATGGAAAAGGGTTGCAACAGGGACTTTTTGAAATCGTGTTGTTGGAACCTAATTCATGTCTCGTATCCTTTGTAAACCAAATTTCCCTCTATAGAAATGATTAAACCTTCTTTGATAACCCCATTGATGTTATTTAGGCTATTTCCTTTAAACAACCATGACACCGCCCCTTTAACACTTGTGCATGGACAGGATGGAGTCACGGCTTTAAAGATTTATCTCGCCGTCTCATTCTCTTCTTTATTCTCTCTGTCTCTCTTTCTCTGTCTCTCTCTTTCTCTCTGTCTGTCTCTCTCTCTCTTTCCCCCTCTGTCTCTCTGTATCTCTGTATCTCTCTCTTTCTCTCTCTGTCTGTCTCTCTCTCTCTCTCTCTCTCTCTCTCTCTCTCTTTCTCTGTCTCTCTCTGTCTCTCTGTCTGTCTCTCTCTCTCTTTCTCTATGTCTCTCTCTTTCTCTATGTCTGTGTCTCTCTCTCTCTCTCTCTCTCTCAGGGATTAGTAGTTGCTAATGGCTTGCAGATGCCAGTGTTGGGAAAATAACTGTGTGCATTAATGTGATGATGAGAATTAACTCTTTACTCTCCTACTGTCCACGCACTAATAGCGTCGATGGCGAGCTTCGTATGACCGGTGGATATCAGGCGGATATCAGTGTCCAGGCTTCATATCAGCGCGTTCACATGAATGTAGGATGAATTTGGGATTGACAGTAACTTTCAGAATAAAGAATTGAACTGTGAGTGAATTCCCAGAGCGTTAGGACATCATGGAATTTTGATCTGATGGAATCATCTGTCTGTCTTTCTCTCTCTCTCTTTCTCTGTCTCTCTCTCTCTGTCACTCTCTCTGTCCCTCTTTTTCTCTCTCTCTCTCCCTCTGTCTTTCTCTATCTCTGTCCCTCTTTTTCTCTCTGTCTCTCTCTCTGTCCATCTTTCTCTCTCTGTCTCTCTTTCTCTCTCTGTCTCTCTTTCTCCCTCTGTCTTTCTCTATCTCTGTCCCTCTTTCTCTCTCTCTCTCTCCCTCTGTCTTTCTCTATCTCTGTCCCTCTTTCTCTATCTCTGTCCCTCTTTTTCTCTCTGTCTGTGTCTCTTTCTCTCTCTGTCTCTCTCTCTGTCCCTCTTTCTCTCTTTGTCTCTCTCTTTCTCCCTCTCTCTCTCCCTCTGTCTTTCTCTATCTCTGTCCCTCTTTTTCTCTCTGTCTGTCTCTTTCTCTTTCTGTCCCTCTGTCTCACTTTGTGTGTGTGTGTCTCTCTCTCTCTCTCTCTTTCTCTCTCTGTCTCTTTTCTTTATTCACATCGTGCTCCTCTACGCTGCTTATTTTTCAGTAATCCATTAATCCTGATATTTCAGTTGCTTCTGTATAATAATTCTACTCGGTGTTTAACACCACGTCTCCTCGGTGTGTTCTGATTCAGGACCGTAAGCTGTCCAAGTCTGAGCGTCAGCGCTTTAAAGAAGAGGCCGGCATGCTGAAGGGCCTTCAGCACCCCAACATCGTGCGCTTCTACGACTCGTGGGAGTCTACCTGTAAAGGACGCAAGTACATCGTCCTGGTGACGGAGCTCATGACCTCAGGCACGCTGAAAACGTGAGTGGTGCTGATGTCTCTCTGTTTTACTCTGATTTTGCACACGACTTAGAGACGTGTACCTTTAAACACAGCTGTAGGTTATAGCTGGTATTGATTGTAATAACATGGGCATAACATTGGAATCACATTGGGTAACAATCGGAGAACATTGGTGCATATCGGAAAAAATTGCCTGAAATTTCGGAATAATAAAAAAAGCACCCCACTTCTCACCTCGTGTCCCTAAAGTGTGTTATTCTTTATTTCTAAACAACGTATACCCCCTTCTATAATTTTGAGAACGAAATGTGACGTGTTTTCCTCTTTTATCTAAAAAGGTCACTTCAGTCCCAGTTTTCTGATTTCATCTTCACATGTTGTCCTTGTTATGGTTTGTAAGGCTCTAAGGACGCTTGTATAACTTATTATTTCTGCGCTGTTCATCCAGAAAGTGTCAGGAACATTGTGTGGCCCTGCAGGGAGCCGGCTTTTCACCGAAATGCCACTCACAGGCCGCGGTGTTTGTCTGTAACAGTTTATATGTAGCAGGAGAGCAGAAAGAACTGATCATTGTCTGTTTAATAAAGCTGAATCACAATAGAGTGGATTTGTGTGCGAGAGAGAGAGAGAGAGAGAGGTGGGGGAGTGATTACGGGAGGAGAGAGGCATGCCGCTTCCGTGTGAGGGGTGCGGTGTGGGCTAGTTTTCTCTCGCCAGCTGCTGCTGTTCGAGATTCCACACATTCCTGTGAGGGGTGAGTGAAAGAGACTCAGCACTTCTGACCGGAGAGAACAAGATGCACCCAAGAGTGGCCCACACTCCAGACTGAGCAGCGCCCTCATGTGGCACACACACACACACACACACACACACACACACACACACACACACACAAAACTGTAACAAGCACAGCTTTTACCTGGCTAATCCTACAGTGTCACTAAAAAGCACCAGGCCAGTGAGTCATTTGCCGAGCCGCTTTATCCTATATTAGGGTCGCAGGGAGGTTAGAGCCTAACTCAGCCGACTCTGAGCAGATTGGTATCCATGGAGATAGGAGAGCTTGGTTCAGGTGATTTGGCTGCCTTTTCGGACACTGGATGGGTTCCTTAGGGAACACCCCGGACCTCTTTAAGAGATTTATATCTTTCAGATTTATATCTCACAGGGAGGATTCTGTACGAGAATCTGCTGCTGGGCTTCTGGAGATGTTGGAGATGACCTTCTCAGCCCGTACCTGGTAGGAACAGCGGAAAGAAAAATAGGCTGTGAGAGTAAAGTTGTGACAGTTATCAGACGTCCCACATCATGGGATTACTCTAAGAATTTCCTGGAAACAGTTACCGGATTAGATTTTTCTTTTTTTTTTTTTTTTTATACTTTAGCCAAGTTTTTCTACTTAATTTGAGTAGAATTGAGGAAAATCTGAATTTCAATACATGCTTTGAAGCATAAAGTAGTCAAATTAAACTCCACGGAGTGTTTAAAAGTTGTTAAGGCCAGTTCATACCAAAGATTTGCGACCGGATGAAACCTCTGCGGAGACGGGTTACAGCGTGCGAATTAAATTAAGACGTCTCCTGAAGGTGCTAAAGATTCCTCATAATAAATCTCAGTTGTAATGTTTTAGAGCTCTGTCGATCTCATAGCTATCGTAACGTGTTGCCACTGGTGCTACGACCTAATGGTAGCTTTCTGGCTCTAATACATCATGTCCTGCGGCGGGGCTTCACGCAGTGGGTTGCCATGTTGTGTTTAACTCCCTCAACAGCAGGGCGGTCAACACACTAGTATATAGTTAGAGTATCGCTCTAATATAAAGAGAAGCACAATCAGGATACATTGCAAAATCAAGCCGCTGTTGAGGTAGAAAGGCTCATTATCAGTAGAAATAGATTTTATTTAATTCCATTCTAATTTCATTACACCTCTTTTATATTTTAATGAATCCGCATTAGGTCTAAATTTAGCAGGGCTGGGCGATACGACCTCAAAAAAAAAAAAAAAAAAAAAAAATCTCGGGAATCTTTTTTTTTCCCCAACCTGTTTATTCATTCAATCATTCATTTTCTAAGCCGCTTAATCCTAATTAGGGTCACGGGGAGGCTGGAGCCCATCTCAGCCGACTCTGGAACACCCTGGATAGCTCGCCAGGTCATCGCAGGGCAACACACACACAACCATTCACACTCACGCTCACACCTAGGGGCGATTTGGAACAGCTAATTATCCTACCATGCATGTCTTTGGACTGTGGAAGGAAACTGGAGTACCTGGAGGAAACCCACACAAGCATGGGGAGAACATGCAAACTCCACAGAAATGCCCCGAGCCCGGGAATCGAACCCAGGACCTTCTTGCCATGAGGCGGATGTGCTAACCACTATACCACAGTGCCGCCATGTTTATTTATATAGTTATTTATTTTTTCAAACAAGAACTTTATTCAATACATTTTAATATCAACACAGTGAACACACTTCTCGAATTTTTTTGGGGGGGGGGGGGGGCCTTCCCATTGCAGAATTTTCAGAACTGCTAAAGTAAAACCAACAAACCAAATAAATAAAGTATCCATTTAAAA
>JBCNYH010000024.1:5924217-5948435 GCA_039654325.1 Tandanus tandanus
TATATATATATATCTCCCTATTCCTCTCTCTCACTCCCTATTCCTCTATTGTCTCTCTATCTCTCTCTGTTTCTCTCTGCAAGTCCAGATGATGAAACCCTAATCAGACCGTTGCACAGTTTATTTTTACCCTCAGAGAGGTGTCGGCACACTTTGAGGCTGTATTTCTAAAAGGAAAAGCTTTCTTTGAAAGTCCCCTAATCACTGTGTGTTTATTGTGTAAATATTATTGAATAATAAGTAGGTAAATGCAGCAGAAATGCTAAGTAAAAAAATCCATTAGTTAGAATTACTCATTAATGTGATAAAACGTTCCATAAGTTTACAGGTAACTAGTAATTGGGGGACTAGTAAAGGAAGGTTACCAGTCGATCATGCTGCTCCGCGAGGTCGGGACGTCATTAAGCATCTCATGTTTTTCATGCATAATGCTTTTGAAGTGATTTCACCGGCTTTTCATCATAAAAGAAGATTAGCACTGAATTTAATATTTGATATTAGGTTATATTATTTGTACAATATTATGAAATATATTTGGTGTTAAATATCCAGATATATCCTCAGGGTCTTATTCCTTTTCTTGCTTTTCTTAAACAGAGATTGTGGTTTTTAGTGATGGGATCAGTGCTCCTGGGGTTGTGTGTGATCCTAAATGATCTAAAACATCTTTGGTACCTGATGCTAACCTGCTGAGTAAGAATCTGGTGACGAGTCTGGAGTCTGTACAACAGTGCTGCTTTCAAACCTTTTTGTTTTTTTCAAATCACTTGTTCGGTATTGTATTGTATACAGCACTGTATTCATGGTTATTTGTTGTGTTTTCTTTAATTATTGTTTGTTTTTTTGTTTAAACAGGTCCTTTCTCATTTCCATTTGGTTTTGTGCTGTAAGATGTCTTTACCAGGCTTGTGCAAAATTCCGAATTTGGAATTTCAATTCGTTTCTTTTGAAGAAATGGAATTTGAATTGAATTGGCTCCACCCCACAGGATGTTGAATTGGAATCACAGGAAGTGGAATTAAATTCATTGCAATTCAGAGAAATTCCTTATAGCAGGAAACAGGAAGAATTTGTCACGTTTAACAAAGGTTTTGGCTTAAATACTTTACGAACACTAAAATTAAACACAGATTCCCTCCATTTTGAATACTTTGTAAAATTCTTTTTATTTGAAAATGAACAAATGACACAAAATTGTGGTAAATACAATAATCATTAATTACAGTTCTTAATTTAGAGGGTAGCCTTGTTGCATCTAATTGTCATAAGTTCCTCAAAGGTTTTATCATTGAGATGACGTCTTTCTGGTCGGAATATCTTTCCTGCAACATTAAAGACCCTCTCAACAGGTTCAGAGGATGCAGGTATGGCCAGATATTTGCATGCGAGTGCAGCTAGGTTTGGAAAACTGCTCTGGTTTTCTTTCCAAAACACCAAAGGATCAGCGTCCTCTCCCAGGCATGGTTTACTCGGGTAGACAGGGAGTTCTTAGTAATAATATTGTATGAAATATGTAAAACAGTCATGTATGGAATATACTGTAAGGCATGATTCTGGAATACACCAAAATTATCGATTGGAATTTCATGGAATTTCAATTCTGCTTGCTTCAATTCAAATTTGAATTGCAATTCTACTTCCTGTTTGCAACCTCAGTTCAAATTCAGTTCAAATTCATGGAATTGAAGTGGAATTTGGGAGACATTCTCAATTCAATTCGGAATTTTGCACAAGCCTGGTCTTTACTGCCCAAAAATATTTTTAAGTTAAAAAAACAAAAAGTACTGTGGAATATATCTAATACTGTAAATGCATATCATTAAATATAGAAATGTGGGAGGATTGATTCACATTTCTTTTACAAAAACCTAAACACTTTCTTTCTTTCTTAAAATTATTATTATTAGTAGTAGTAGTAATACTCACTCATCTCCCACTCATGTGCCGCACTGCTTAATTCTACTAGGGTCGCGGGGAGGCTGGAGCCTATCTCAGCCATCTCTGGGTGAGCTCGCCAGATCATTTTAGGGCCAACACATCCACATACTAGGGGCAATTTGGAACAGCCAGTTAGCCTAATGTGCAAATCTTTGGACTGTGGGAGGAAACCAGAGTACCTGGAGGAAACCCACCCCAAGCCGCCTAGTAGTAGCAGTAGTTAATTTTATCATTTTTTTTATTAGTAGTAGCATTTATTTTATTATTCATAGTTGTAGCAATATATGTATTATCATCATCATTCTTATTATTATTAATAAATAATCAGGTGAATTTGTAACTATATCTCCAATATGACGCTTGCTGTAGTATTCGGTGTTAATTATTAGTGTGTATTCTTAGCTGAATAAGTTCAGGCTGAGTATCTGTGTGTGAAGATCCCTGTTCTGTTCACGTCAGTCTTTGGATGAAGTTTCTGTGCTGATGTTTTATTTGTTATTATTTATTACTTTGATGTGATTTATCCATGTTCCTCTGTCCCATCAATTCCTCTGTATGTTTGCATTCCCCTCCTTCGCCTGCAGCCTTCTCCACCTCCCGCTGTGCGTCGTGGTCGTAGCATGTCCGTTTGTGTGCCCTGCTTTCCCTGTGTTTCTTCTCCATCATATCCTCCCAAGCTTCCTTCCACCCCTCCTCCGGCGGTCTCACCCAGACCGGGGATGTCAGACGGCGAGACGTTCGCAGGCCGCCTGTCCAAGGCATTGGAGTGTGTGTTGCCCCGGCGCCGCTCCAGCCTCCCAGCACTCTTTGCCAGCCCTGTATGTTAGTGTGTTTGGGTGAAGAAGGAGCGTCCTGATGGGTCGGATCTTAGTGGTACACCGAGGCACTGGCATCTGAAACTTGGGGATTGCCCACAAATAGACAGAGATAATTTTTTTAAATTCTGAGGCCTGTTTTATGTCCTATAAGGTAGAAATATAACATAAAATTAACCATTTAATAGCTTATTATTATTATTATTAGTAGTAGTAGTAGTAGTATCTAAATATTCTCCATGGATACTAGGCCAGATGCTGATTTTAAAAAATTTTTAAATGGGTGATAAATAATTATAAGCAGGAGGATAGGCGGATATTGCTGAATGGACCCTGAGATGGAATGTTAAGGTGAACATTCAGCAATAATACAGGTGAATGACTGCTGTAGTATATTCTACATGGGAACATAATAAAAGCAAATCAAAACGCAATTTTTATGGCATATTTTTCTGCTCCTGCCTTCACCAAAGTTGAACGGAGCAGGAGCTATAGACACGGGTTCCATCTGTCTGTCCGTACCATTTGTTACTGCCATAACTTTGGAAGGAAATGACATAGGATCACCAAATTTGGTGTACGGTTCCACCTCAGGGGCAAATAGAATGGGAACGTATATGTGTCACCATGACCTTGATTTAAGGTCACAATGACATAGGATCACCAAATTTGGTGGGTGGGGTTCCCTCAGGAGCATCTAGGCTGGGATTGTAAATGGGTGCCCACAGCAGTCAAGTTAGTGAGTTTTTCAATATTGGACTTATATAAAAATGTAGACAAATATTATCAAATGGCCCTGATGGCGGAAGCGTGTTGACCCCTGTGCGTTATCCTGAGTTTATGGGGTGGATCACATTTATTATCCCAAGATAATGTGAACCAATAGGATCATGCCGTTTCTATGTATATATCATTGTTTGTTACAAGTAGTCAGAAGTATTTATGCTTTAGATGAAAAATATAGCCCTGTCTACCATATGACTAATTCCTTCATGGTTCACATTTAAACTTTCTGAGCAGTGTTTTCACAGACATGGTGTCTGTTCCTTGAACGCAGCATCCCCTGCCATTTTCAGTTTAAAGCACACCTCAGTGACTGCCTGCCTCAGTGACGCAGCACATTCAGGCTGTATTACCAAAGAGTTTTAACCCTCATGTTCATTACTTGGCATCATTGTCTCTCAGTTAGATTAAACATCTTCACTTTTAATGCATTACTTCACTGACTCACGCAATGCATACTTCATATTTCCCTCTGATATCAGGAAGGAGTTGGAGTATGAGATAGGGGATGAACAGGGCATGTTAATCTGCTAACTCTGCTATATATTCGATTTGACTTCAAGGAGAAAATCATGTTGGTGATGTAAATTAACAGAAAAAAGATGATTTTTATCATAGAATCAGCTTAAATTGGTTCTTTCTAGTTTTATGCCTCCGCACCTGAACTGTTGTTTCTCTCACTTGGCTCTACGTGTTCGTGGAAAGGTCTTACGGGGTGATCACACTAGAGGTGCGATAGAAAAGCGATTGATGCAAATAGTAATTCGCGCCTGTCGTTTTTCATGCTCGAATTTGTCTCGCAACATTCGCGGCAGCGCATTTTGGGGGTCCGGTTCGTGAACTCGTTGCAAAAAAAATTTCAGACAGGTTTAAATTTCTGCAAATGTCACAAAACGAGGCTCTGACGCAGAGTAGTCTCAAACTCTTCTCAAACAGTCCACATGTCATGAGAAGGTCGCAAGGTATCGCTTTGCTCGCAAATTATTTGACTTTTGTTTGCAAGGAAAAGCGGCAAAATTTGTTACTTGCTGGCATCCGCCGTATTTCGTATATTTATCATCATTCGGATTTTATTGGCGTTTTGTTAGCACTAATAACGCGTGAATAAAGCGAATGATTTGAGAACAAAAAGCAAACAAAACGTGACTGATTCACGACAGGAGATTCGCTTTTTTTGCCAAACATCTGCAAACCGATCGCAAATTACTCGCAAAAATTGTCGTGCGACCTTGTCGCGACTTTCACACGATATACTTAAGTTGCAAAACACTTTACCGTGAATTTCAAAATTCGCAAAAAAAACCCGCTAAAAATTCAATTTGTGTCAGTCGCTTTTCTATCGCACCACTCATGTGATCTTAACCCTTAACGTTCGAAGGGTATTATCGAAGGGTATTAAAGGAAATCTTGCATTTGGATGATAAAACAAATGCTTTCAGATGCTCGTGTGCCTTGCCTCATGTTCTCGAGTCTGGCCCACCATGAGCGCTCCTTTTCACATTAAATGCGGATGCTTAGGAGTTTTGCGTTCTTCCAGAAGCTAAGACTGACCGCTGCTCCCCTGGCGAATGTATTTTTACCACCAGAGCGTCAGCAATCAGTGAAGCTGGAGCTACGCAACCTTTACAGTGTCTGTATTTAATTTCACACCTATATATTGCTCCAGTCCGCTCGTACATTTAAATGGCTATCATGTCCTTGTACTGTATTCTATATTCAAGAGCTTTCTTTGCTTTGTGATGTGTTTACCTGCTGTATGTGCCGTAATGTTCCTCTCTACTTATTCTTCTTCTTGACGTATTTCTATGATGCTGCATTTCTTCTGCTGCCTCACGACGATGCCGTGTGTTGTTATTATTATCACTTTAGCCGCAGTCTCTGGCTCAGCCATATGGCGCTGGAGGGGGCTCGGGTGTATGCGAAGCGTCTCTCTCTTTCCCCTCCATCCCTGAGCGGCCCATCTCCTTCTCCCCACCGCCGTCCTTCCTGCCCAAAGGCTTCAACGTGCAGCGCCGCAAGAGCACGTCAATCTTAGAGGCTCATACGCGCCACTTTCAGCCAGCCTACCACCGCAGCCATGGGAGCAGCCTTCACCCGTTCTCTAGCATGGAAGCTCATGATCCGTCACACTTCCTTCTACCAAACATAGCAGCTCACAGACTGGCCGAGCACATGCAGGCTTCGGCGGAGTCCTTACAAAGCTACAAGGATATCCGAATGGAGCAGGACGAGGCCATGCGTAGACTGAGCCTCAACCAGGCCGTCCTGCTGGACCATTTGGAGGCCATGGCATATAGTGGCTACCCGATAACAGCACATCAGCTCAACCAGCTTACCTTCCACCAGCAAATGCAAGCTGCTGCTGCTGCGAGTCTGGCGTATGAAGGTCCTCAACCCAGCCCAGGCTTCCTACACCCACACGTCATGCGCCTGAACCACAGTCCCATTCCTCAGCCAGCAGCTGTTAGCATGGCCCAAGAATCCTGCTACCAGCCTCACTCGTCATTTTCTCAGTCCGCCCCTCCAGTGCTGGCGCACACCTCTGACCCTGGCACTGCCTTTGAGTTCCACATGCACAACATCCAAGCAGAGCCAGCAACACTGGCTGCGAGATTGTACCGAGCCCGGCGCGGCTCCATGGAACTCAGTCTGGAAGAGGCATCAGGAAACGCCGGGCCATGCAGTCGCCTGCAACCGGTCACTGAGGAACTGGGGAGCTACACGAGCCCAGAGATGCCACTGCCCCCAGGAAGCCTGCTGTTGCTCCACGCTCAAAAAGAGCGCAGCCCAGATCCTTCCAGCGACTCGGTGACTTCATCCGACACTGGAGACTTTCACTCGCCGCCTCTGCCGCATGCAGGACGCCCAGGTCTGGATGCTTCGCTCGCTCAGTCCATCCCCCAGACAGCGGTGACGATGGCGACGCAGCTGTACCCTTCCGAAAGAGGGAGCGTAACATGCGACGGCCATCCTCCCACTCACCACTCTTATCTCTTCATCCCTCCGTCCGAGCCGTCCAGCTCCCATATCAGCACTCTACAGAGCGCCTGGACCCGACAAACCACCATCCAGCCTGAGCCTTCCTACCACGAGACTGCTCTGAGCCTACACGGTTCTGCTTCGGTGATTACACCCACCTGATCTTCTTACTCTCCCCTCCATGAACCCCTTCCCCTTCCTAATGCTATCTCACACGTCTCTCTTTTTCTGTTTTATCTGATTCAGTTTGCCCCTGTAGTTGTGGTTTTAACCCTCTCCAGCCATGCATAGTTCAATACAAGGGTGTCAAGGGTTATGCTGGAGCTCTTAGGGCAAAGTGCAAGTAAACCTGCCTTCTGAAATCCCCTTGTTCTCTTAAGACGTTCATGTTTTTTTTGTTTTGTTTTGTTGTTCCTTTTTTTGTTTAGCAAATGATTGTTGTTGCATTGCCCTTTCCTTTGTCTAGTTTTTGTAATTTTCCTGATTTAAATTTTTTTAATTTTTTTAAATAAAAGTAAGTACTGTTTTGTGTGTATGTGTATATAAACAGATATATATATATAATGTGTGCGTTTGAGGATATATGGTCTAGATCATGTTCGCTGTATATCTGTAACATGAACATGCAAATTCAACGTTGAGTCCCTTTTCCTGAAAGGAACGTCTGCCAAGGAGGTTAGGTTTTACTCTCGGTTTGTTTGTTGACAGAATTGCGCAAAACAATTCCTACCAGAGGCGAGGTTTCGGAGAAGAAAGACTCCTTTAGATTTCGGAGATGATTCGGATCAAATTCGGAATCCGGGAATTTTTGAAAGGATTCTTTAACACTGTGAAGTAGGATGCTTTTAGTTCATATGGTGGATTGCTGGGCTTGGCGGAGGTTTGCGCTCTCTGGGTGGTTTTATTTCTGTATGCATTACAAAAAATGAAGCGAATAAAGGATAATTTAGGATGCATGAAAAGGGATCCAGAGGAAACGGAGAATTTGCATTTTCAAACACACACAAACATACAACACAAATGAGGGGTTTGAGCAGGTTTACTTCTCCAGGTTATTAAAAATGCCTTTACCTGCTTTTTAATGTCGCAGCTAGTAATTTCATCCATGTGTATTAATTGTGATTCTTTTCCTTTTTTTAATATTGGTTGTTATTAACTCCTGCTTTTGTAGTGCTGGTGCCTTGGTGTATTTGGCTGGAAATGGTTAAAACGGTATAATTATAATTTCGATTATGATGTCAGTGTTACAGACACGTACAGTGACGACGAACTTGTGTCATTTGTGATTGTCATTTATTTAAGTTTGCCTTCAGGGTGAGAGTTCGTATATGTCAACCCTTAGAAATCTGACGTCAGTGTCATCCTGCAGTTCCATGTCTTGCGTCCTGATTCATTTATTTATTTATTCATTCATTTATTTGGATTTTTACTTTTTTGCTCTTTTCCATCTCACATGCTTTGGGGAGTTTTGTTTTGCTTCTGTGATAGGAGGCAGAAGGCCAAGGTAAGGCAAGACTGCCTCATGCAATTATACTTGTGCGCTCGGACGGAGAGGCGGAGAGACAAGTATACTTGCTTACAGTTTTCTAAGGGTTCATTCTCTCACACCAATTCCAAATGTGTTCCAGGGTGTGTTCACAGCAGCATAACCTGTGCTGCCATTTTTACACTGCTAACACTTACTAAATCATCTTCCAGCTCCACATGCATGAAGCCCTACTCATGCCCTACTCACTCCAACACTAACACGTGATACTGTGTGTGTGTGTGTGTGTGTGAAATGTTCGAAGCACAAACCAAGAGCGAGGTCTGATCTGAGCGCCCCGGCGGTACCTCAGAAGGGTCGAGCTGTGTGTGTGTGCGTGCGTGCGTGCGTGCGTGTGTGTGTGTTAACAGTCAGTTATCTGCTCTGTGATGATTGTTATTCTGACTTGAGGTTTCTGTTTTGTTTGTATCCGTTTCCACCACTACCATCTCTCTCTTCCTCCGTTCCTCTGTTTCTGTCTCTCGCTGTCTATACTGCAGCAGGCTCCACCTCCTCAGTCCAGTACGGCTCTTCCTATGGTCTCCAGCAGCACCCAGGCAACACCCTGGAGCGACCCGGTCAGTGCACAGGTACGAGCACACGCTGCCGGTTTGGTTATTAATGAGACCAGACTTAGAATCAGCAAAGCTGTTTTACTTTCATTTGTTCTTTCTCAATTCTCTCTCAATTCCTGCACATGGAAGCTGTGGATTCTAGATATGTTCTCTCTCTCTCTCTCTCTCTCTCTCTCTCTCTCTCTCTCTCTCTCTCTCTCCATCTCATGCTGTCTCTCTTCCCTTTGCTCGCTCACTCACATTCTCTGTCTCAATCTCTCTTTCTCTCCATCTCATCTCCTCACTCAATCATTCACTGTCCTTTCTTTCTATCCTTTTTCTCACTCATATTTTGCATCTCTCACTTTCCATCCATTTCTCTCTTTCCTTTTATTTCTCTCCCTCACTTTTTGTGCTATCTGTCTGTCTATCTATCTATCTCTATCTCTATCTCGCTCTCTCTCTCTCTCTCTCTCTCACACTGTGTTGTATTTGTTTCTTATAGTATGGAGGTTACTACATCCCAGCACTCCCTTCGCAGGTAGAGAAACTCCCCCAACCACATATCATCCTCTCTCTCTGTCTCTCTCTCGCTCTCTCTCTCTCTCTCTCTGCCCACACACACGTCTGTTTGCTGAGTCACTCCTGGTGCTCTCCGGTATTCTGTGTCTCGGTGCTTTATGGTCAGCCTTGTTCTTTATACAGTTTAAACCGTAGAGCGTGAGGTGTTGATTTTCTCTCCTGTACTGATCGTCTTGTTTTAATTTCTTTGGTTAAATATTGCTTGTGTACTGAAGGTAATTAGGATAAAAGAAGAGAATGGTAGCGTGAAGTACCCAGTCACACTAGGTTTTTAGTCAATGTTTCCCTTAAAATAACTGGTGGGAATAAATCACATTTGCTTTAATACATAAATGTCTCCAACACTCATCATATACTAATAGCATCACTGTGCTGGTCTCTGAAAGGATCCATGATAGAGGTTACAGGCATTAGGTTTTATGTAATACCTCTCAGTCTGTATATAAATCATTTCATGAAGAAAGAGTTTCTCTCCTTGGATGTTTTAAAGACGAGAACAGAAAGCGCCAGATTTATTAAGCAAGGCTAATTAGCATGAGGCTGCAATAAATAAAAAAAATCAGAGTGGTGATAACAGGTCTATGGATGATTTACTAACAGTGCACAAATTAATGAAGACTTAATTTTAATAATGAACAACACCGTTTACCAAGAGGAGTCACCAACAGGTGCAGAATAACTTAGCAATCGAGATTCCAAATAAATTAACAGGAATGGACAGAAATTCTCTCCCTTTGTGCCTGAAAAAAGCGGCCATGCGGAGGAATATGCCCTTCTTTTCCCCACTGTTACATAATGATGCAATTAGCAATAAATTGATTACCGCAAACCTTATTAAATCACAATACATGACTGATTTAAATAATCTTTTTCTGGGCTCTCAAGTGGTGCATTGACTGCAAGTTCAAATCCAGGTTCCTGCAGCAATCCATGGCCAGGAGTCCATTGACCTAGCTCTCACGGGGGGTGGGGGGGGATCTCACAGTCACAGCTACCGCCAACCAATCATTGGCGTCTGTGAGCCAATTCGTACAAGATGGCGGATAGTGCTTTCCCTCTGAGTGTGTTAAGCATAAAGTTAGGCCATATACGCATAAAGAGACAGGTGGCAGCATTGCATGTCACCGAGATAGCATGTCCATGCTTACGCCCCTCCCTGTTTGGTGGTGATCGTACGATAGAAAAATCTAAAATTTAGAGAAAAACTTTTTCTCTAAATTTTTCTGTCTGAAAGAAAAACTCCTACAAATACCCATATAATGAGGTGAACACAATCATCGCTTAGTTTCCACTGAAGGTCCAGCTGTAATGCTTGAAGACCAAAAGAGGGTTCGCACATACCACAAACTTTTTCTACTCTGCAGCATTATTTAGGAGGTTGGGGTTAGGCGAATTTTTCAGGGTTGCTGCATGCTAAATTGTCAGCTCAGGCCTTGTCTTATATGTAAGTGTCGCTTTTTGTGCTCCAGGGGGTTCCACAGCAGGTTGGCCTGAGCGCTGCTTCTCAGCAGCCCACCGTCGCAATGCCCCAGCAGCAGCAGCAGCAGCAGCAGCAGCAGCAGCCTCACCCTCCACAGCCTGCCAGCTCAGGCCTACAAAACATCACCCAAATGCACATCCAGCCTGGATCTCCTGCTACACAGGTATCACACATGCCCGAAGAAACAGATTGCTAACGTTAGCGCTAATTTCTCATTTATAGTATTTGCTTAGCATAGCATCCCAGATCTACTGTACATCTTACAACACTGTCCTTCAAAGCTGCAGTATAGAATAGAAATAGAACTGAATGTAAGATGAGGATGAAGCTGAAACGTGACTAAATTAAAACTAAAAGAAAAGTCGTCATTTATCCACACGTGTTATAGTAGTAGTAGTAATAGTAATAATAATAATAAAAGTTCCTGTGGTGCATAATTGTTTTAGTATATACTACATGGGAACAGAAGCAAAAAGTACACTAAAATGAGATTCTCCAAATTAGTTTTTATTTATTTATTTATTTATTTAAAAAAAAATTTAAATCATGACGGATGCAGGTGAACTTGAGCACACATGTGAACAGCTGCCCCTTTAACTCTCTTGTAGAGTTTTAGTATATACAATGCGGAAACAATGAAAAGTGAACCACAATGAGCTTTCTATAGTGGGCTATGCGGTGGCTTCGTGGTTAGCACGTCTGCCACACAGGTCGAAGGTCCTGGGTTCTGTGAGGAGTTTGTATGTTGTCCCTGTGCTTGTGTGGGTTTCCTCCGGGAACTCGGGTTTCCTCCCACAGTCCAAAGACATGCACATTAGGCTAATTGGCTGTTCCAAATTGTCCCTAGGTGTGAGTGTGAGGTGTGAATGGTTGTGTGTGTGTTGCTTTCGCACAGTGTCAGGTGAGGTAGGCACCAACCTCCCCGCGACCCTCGTAGGATTAAATGGTTTGGCCTTTAGGGTACCTACTAGGGTCGCAGGGAGGCCGACACTGGGTGAAGGCGGGGTACACCCTGAACAGCTCACCAGCCTATCACAGGGCAACATGCACACCTATACACACACACTTAGGGTTTATTTGGAACAGCTAATTAGCCTAATGTGCATGTCTTTGGACTGTGGGAGGAAACCGAAGTACTCGAATTAAACCCACGTGAGCATGAGCGGAGCATGAGGCAACGCCTAAGCCCGGAATTGAACCCAGGTCCCTCTTGCTGAGAGGTGGACGTGTACACACTACACCACCATGCTGCCCTGGAGCAAAATCAGTTAACATTTAACAATCATTTGCTGAAGCTGAGGTGGATACCATGGAATAGTCCCCAAGATGGAACATGAAGAAGACTATTCACCGATAATCTCTGAGCCTGGAGCGAATAATTGTTTTAGTATATACAATATATATCTCATACACATCATATACATATGTAGGTTCAGATCTCATCTCTTGGCATGCTGGGTGTGTGTGTGTGTGTGTGTGTGTGTGTGTGTGTGTGTGTGTGTGTGTGTGTGTGTGTTTGTGTTTGCATGATTGTCAGCAGTGTGTAAGTGAGTTGAGTCCTCGGGTCGTGTCCCCATCACCATGCGTGGAGCATCTGTTCTTCCAATACCAGGCGGCTCAGCTCGCTCTGGTGCAGGTAGCCCTTCTGAGTGGATGCTTTAGCCTTCAGCACCGTGATTTGGTGTGCGCTACCCCACCGTGTGTGTTTGTTCGTATGACACTGAGAACCACCACTGAGTCTGTGGGTTTAGTGTGTTTCTTCATATATATATATTTTTTATCATGCCTGTTATGTAGGCTGGTTTTGCGAACACTCGGAACTGTCTTGGCACACAGAGTGGCACGTCTTGCATTTATTTATTTATTTTTCGCTCCCCAAGTTTAATTTGAAATGGATTTTCGATGCTGTCGTGTTTGTGCTTGAGGCATGATGTCATGCTGATCCCTGCTAGTCTGTTGTGACCTATTGATTGATTGATTGCCTAAATGGACCCGTTTTCTTCCCTTATTGGATTTGGCCTTGCAGCTTTCACCACCCCCTCCGATCCTGCCTGTCCAGACACCAGATCTCTCGCCGTTCATCCAACCGATTGTCGCACTTACCCCACTGCCCCTCTCCTATCTCCCCCAGCCGTCTGTACCTGGCCTGGCGTTCATGCCTCCTGTTTCACTTCCTGCTCAGCCACTCCCTCTAACAATGGCGCAGGGACATCAGCCACTTCTTGTGGTGGCGTCATCAGTTCCCTCCTCCCCAGCACCAGGAATCATACCATCTGCGCCTTCCTCGGCACCGCCTACTTTGTCATCGTCACCCCAGATGATGCCGCCGTCTCTGCCACTTGTGACCACTGTGCCAACAATCTGTGTGGCTGTCCCCAGTCCTACTGAGCAGCCCGGGCTAGCACCAGACTCCCTGGCTCAGGTACCTCTGGAAAGGAAGCCATGCCGAACAACAGCAAACTGAGTTGAACGTGTTATTGTGTTGCAATACATTTTTTGCTTGTTATTTATTTATGCTAATGTTGTTTAGTATAATTTTTGATTGTGATGGTAGGAGGAGTAAACAGATATCAGAAATATGGCTTCTGTATGACTATCAGCCTTCCTTGTCTGGTCCCCCCCCCCCCCCCCAACATCTCGTCCTACTCAGTGCTCGTGTCTGATCCCAAGGTGATCTTTGAGTTTTGCTATTTTCCGTTCTAGGTACCACAGAACGGCTCTCAGACTACAGATATGTCTCAGCTTCAGGCTCCAGCAGTGTCCAGTAGTATGGAAAGGTAAACCTCTTACCAAATTCTATATCTGTATATCCTTATTCATTTTTTAAGAACAGTTCATTTACTTACCTTATTTCCTTTTACAGCAGAAGCTCCACATTATCCACCTCTAATAATAAACAAATAAAAAACATCCCCTGTAATACAGTATGTTATGTACTGTAGCAGTGGCTCAGTGTTAAGACTCTGGGTTACTGATCAGACGGTCATGGGTTCAAGTCCCATTACCGCCCAGTTGTACCGTATATAACTAAAAGGAGACCCAGAGAGTGAAAACCTCCACCAAGCCAAAAATATTCAGCACACCCTGCTGGGCCTGCTTTAATTCTTTATTTCCAAACTCATTACTCACTTACTAATTTTTCCAAACCGCTTACTCGTACTAGGGTCGCAGGGAGGCCCACACTCACACCCAGGGTCAATTTGGGTCAGCTAATTAGCCTAATGGGCATGTCTTTGGACTGTGGGAAGAAACTGGAGGCAACCCACATAAGCACAGGGAGAACATGCAAACTTCACACAGAAACACTAGAGTCTAGGAATCAAATCCAGGACCTTCTTGCTGTGAAGCGGACATGCTAACCACTACATGCTAACCACCTCCCCACCCCCAACAATCCCCATACAAGCCAATGCAGAACAAGTCATAAAGCATATATATATATATATATATATATATATATATATATATATATGATTTCTGTAAGGAGATATTTATTAAATGTGGAAGGAGTCTCTACTTTCAGTGCTTTGTTTTTCGACTTAGGAAAGTTTTAAGTACGTAGGACATTAAGGTTTTTTTACATCCACCGAGGAGCTTATGTTTTACCACCGCTTTGTTTGTTTGTTAGCAGGATTATGCAAAATTAAAGTTAGGTGTGGATTTTCATGAAAATTCTAACAGAGGAAGACTATGTTACATTTTGGAGATGATCTGGATCAATTTCTGGATCCAGAAATCTTTTAAAGTATTCTTTAACATTGTGAGACGGGATTATTATTATAATTTTTTTTCTTTTTAATTGCAAAAGAGAGGAGAAAGGGATGCTGGTGAGAAAACAATGATTTAAGTGAGAAGAGTGAAACTGAAGTTTTTTCCAGATGTTTCAGAACATAAGATGTAACTATAAATGGAGAACAGAATTTCTTCAGCTCATTTATTGTAATCATTGGCTTATCGCTGTGATATAAGAGCAATAAAATGCAATCGAATGTCCTGTTATTGGTGGAGGATTGGGTCCACACCTTTGTGTTGCGTCACACCTTCGTGTTGTCGCTTATTCTCTATCTGTAACATCGAAAGCGTCCTGAAAAGTCTTATTTAACTTTACTTTAGCATATTTATTTTTGGGTAGCATATATTTCATTTTTTTTATTCCTCTCTGCAGCCACTCTGACGTGGCGTCTGGCATGAGCGACGGAAGCGAGGGTGTGAACGGTGGCAAGCACGAGGGTCGTTCGTCCAAACGGCACCAGCGCAGATCCGTCCGCAGCCGTTCCCGCCACGACAAGATCACCAAAGCCAAACTTAACGTCCTGAACGTACGTCCACGGTGCTCGTCCTCACTCTCTTTCTACCTCATTTCTGGGTTCAGAAATTTTGACATCCTCTTCCGGTGTTTGTGTTTTAGATCACGAATATGGGCGACAGGGTTGCCGAGTGCCAGCTGGAGACACACAACAGGAAAATGGTGACTTTCAAGTTCGACCTGGATGGAGATAATCCGGAGGAAATCGCTCAGATCATGGTAACAACACACATTGGTCGTTATCAGATCGGATTTGATAGTGGAGCTAGACAAAATGGACTGTATTTGTTTTTTCAAACGCTGACCAGATGTTTGTACTGGGATACCCAATCGAAGGTGTACAGCCATAAATGAATCCTCATGATCGCGCGATATGATTAAATAAAACCCCAAATTCCAGGAACAACAGACTTAATTAAGGGCTGGCGATTGAAACGCTGATTTTGTTTCACTTAATTACACTTTGGATCTGGCGTCACTGTTTCAAAACAGAAGAAAATGAAGGTTAATTAAGACTTTTGGATGGATTGTATGTTTGTTTTGTCATATTTTTGTCTATTGAAACGTGCGTGCTATGTATTTTTGATGTGTTTTGTTAACATTGTGTTCCCCCACCAGGTTGTGAGTGAGTTTATTCTGGAGAGCGAGCGAGAGTCCTTTATCGAGCAGGTTCGAGAGATCATCGAGACTGCTGATGAAAAGGGTCTTCAAGGTGATGGCAGCCAGGTACGGCATCCAGAGCTGTGCATGTGGAGCCTCTTACTATCTCTGTTATCCTTTACACCTCATGCCATGTTGCCAGTCGTGTTTAAAGGCTCATAGTGTATCATCGACAAGGTGCACAACTATCACCCTGGAGATCGCAGGTTTGAATCTAGGTTGATGGAGCAGCTGGAGCACTGTAAGTGATCAGCAGCCAATCATGGGCATCTGTAAGCTCATTTGTGCAAAGCTTTCCCTCTGAGTGCGTTAAGCCACCACCCCTGCTCCGAATCTGCATGCACAGCAGTTCGCAGGTGGCAGCATCACATGTCACAGAGGGGGACTGGTGATTGGTGGTGGTTGGAGTGGGGGGCAATATTGATGGCTGAAAATCAGCTACGGCTAAATTAAGGGGAGAAAAATAATGGGTAAATGTTCAAAGAGATGAAAAACATGTTTCATGCTCATCCTGCTTCTGTTCCCCAGATCGTGGGTAATCCGGAAGGGCAACTGCTGACTGCTCCCTACACGCCAATCCAGTCAGGTAGAACCTCACAATCCCAGGACTTTCTCCTTTTCATGCTTGATCTGTTGCTATTACCTTTTCACCTGAGCCTCTGCTCTTGGTCCAGGCGCTGGCGCGTGTGCCACGTCACAGGTGGTGACCTCGGCAGGCCGCAGGTTCATCGTCAGTCCCGTCCCTGAGTCCAGACTAAAGGATCAGTATTTCAGCGCGGTTCAATCCCCTGCTCCTATTTTTGAGCAGCCTGCATCACGTAAGCAGGGATATGTTTTCATGATAACGCTGTCCTTTTGC
Source organism: Tandanus tandanus (assembly GCA_039654325.1). Classification (NCBI taxonomy): domain Eukaryota; kingdom Metazoa; phylum Chordata; class Actinopteri; order Siluriformes; family Plotosidae; genus Tandanus; species Tandanus tandanus. The sequence continues at coordinate 5,940,699 of JBCNYH010000024.1, forward strand.
GATTGCACATGATTTATAATGAATTATGTTTTCTACTGCATGACTTGTTATAAAAATATCCGTTGTCTCACACTGTGATCCAGTGTTCAGGCACGGCATGACTACAGTGTGCTTGTGCTACAGTGTGATTTTAATAATCTTGTTGACGTCGGTTTAAGGGGTTGGTTACATAACAACACTAATATGATTATGTGTGTGTTTCTCAGCAGCGGGACTACCTGCGATGGGCCTCTCTCAGTCCGCCTCGACGCTTTCTCTGCAGCAGGTGTTCGCCGAAATGCATCAGGGACAGTATGACTCTGGGCCGAGAACAGCGCCCCCTATTCTCGACGCCTCCGTTCCTCCACTGGTACCTGCAGTCAGCTCCTTGCCTCCATCCTCCACTACCATGCTGTCCTCTCCACCACAATCCTCGGAGCTAGCGGGCCCTCCTCTGACAGTCTCCTCCATCTCCTCGTCCTCCTCTCCTCCGTCTTCATTCGCTCCCGCAGTCTCCTTACCTTCTCAGATCCCTCTGCCTGTCAGTCAAGCTTCTGTGACTAGTATGGCGGCTCCGCCGTTCTCAGCCCCACCCTCGTCAACCCCATCTTCTGTTTTTCCAGTACCCGCAGTGCCGAGTAGTATCCCTCCTCCTTGCCAACACGCTGGTGGAATCACAGAACAACCTCCTGTCATGACCAGTGTAGCCCAAATCACCCCTTCTGTTACCCCTAGCAGTATCATTCAGACTCCTCAGCTCGCCTCTAGTGTCATTACTCCACTCCCAGCCACTTTGCCACATGTGCCAGTCACCAGCAACACCCCTGTGGTGCAGCCCACCCTGGTTCACAGCCAACCACAGCCTTCCACTTTGCTCAGTGGGAGCCATTCTCACTGCACCGAGTGTGAGGGCGACCCTCAGAACAAAACCCCAGGCATCGATGACATCCACGCCCTCGACAAGAAGCTGCGCTCACTCTTCATGGACATGGGCGCTGGTCCTCCTTCCGCCCCAGCTGACTCTAGTACCACAGAGCAAGCTGCCCCCGGATCGTCCTCCCCTACCACCAGCACCACCCCTCTTCCTCCCACTAGCTTACCTCTGAGCTCTCCTATTACCACCCCGGTCACTAGCACCACCCCTGTCAGCAAAACGCCGTTGTCCCGAATGCCGGTGAGTGGCCCATGTGTCTGGACGTCACCTGACATGAACACTTATTTTCTTTCTCTGTCAGTTACCTCATTCTGTAGATCCACTAACACCCTGTGGAATGACTATTCTTCTCTTTAACACCATACACCACCTGAGCTTGCATGGGATTTTATCATATTTTGGGAAAGTTGTACCATTGTAAAATAATAACGCTGCCAATCTGAAGTCGCATCATTTCTAATAGTTGTTTTATTCCTCTGGGGCCACAGAGTTTATTTATTCAAGAGGGATGTGCATGATATTTATATCTGTTTATATTACATATGTAATCTTTTGGAACGTCCACAAAGCAAGTTGGTTCCTATTATCACTTGCGCTATAGTAGCTGTGAACAGGCATTCCCTGACCGGGAGGTGGCATTTTCCTGATAGTTTGGGGGTTATCCATGCTTCCAGATTCCCTCAGATTTTACTGGCACCTCATATGAAACTCAGGAAGGTCAGCTCCAAAAGCCGCATTCACACAGGGAGCGACAAGCGACTATGCAAAGTCAATGATCGCGCACGGGACCAGCGATGAGAGTCGAAATGTTCTCGAGCGACACGAAGTGGGCGGGTTCGCAGTTCAACTGAGCTGAACTTTCATGTGATGCTACTTGAACGATTACCAATCAGAACTAAAGGATACCGTTGATTGACAGTTGACGCCAAACACAAAGTCTGCCAAAACCTTTTCCGTAGGGAAACAATGAGCACGAGTTGTGTGTATGTAATACGTTTAAGTGATACAGACGCTTGTGTTAATATAAATGACCATTAAAAGCACAAAACTGGGTCATTTTATCCCATGGATTACTAGCGGTGTACTAAACTGTTGGGTTAGCAGTTTTTCCCCAGAAGTGACGTCAAGACGTTGGGCGGGGTTGACGTCTCTTGTGGAGACAGAGATGAGTGTGATGGTAATTTCAAAATGGTTTATGCAGCTAATGTTTTGCCAACTCGACTTTCCTGTCATCAGTTGGCTTAGGAACAAGAAGAAAAGTTTTCCGTGATTTCTGCGCTTGTTGTTTGTGCAGCCCAGCACTGGCCCATAATGTGTTATGCTACACGGGTCAGTGATGTAGCCCAGCCAAACTAACGAGTTCGCGCCACTACCAGGCTGGAACAGCCAATCAGAAAGGCAACATGTCTCCCGTCAAGCATGGCTGGAGCCGTAACACTCGCGCGCACTGTGAAAACAGTCATGGGCTGATGTTCCCGGAGGGAACAGCTGATACGTGATACGTTATACGTGATCGTTTTAAAAAGCTAGTAGCGCTAATTCACCACACACCCTTGAATTATTCCGCTCACGTCAACATGGAAGAAGAGCTTATTATTGCCGTGTCTAAATATCCTGTGCTTTATGACTGCATACAGAAATTACAAGTATAACAATGGGATTCGCCATGCTTCGGTCCATGTTTATAAAATAGTTGGAATTTCCTGTGAGTATATATTTATATACATTTAACTCTTCCCGGTTCATGATACACAAGAGTCTCCGTTCTATACTTGCCGCGCGATGATGATGATGATGATGATAAGCTGTATATGATGATAATAGGAATTAAAATAAACTCACATAATATAAGATAATGATGAAAGCTCTTACAGACCTGCTGTAGGGAACTAGCGTGATGCCGCTCAGTTTCACTCCGAAAAGATTTTTAAGCGGGAAACATGTGAGGGAGTTACCTAGGCAACAAGAGCTGAGCAGTGAAGTGATTTGCTTGTCGCTCATCACTTCCTGTGTGAATGCAGCTAAAGAATAACACGTCAAAATGTCAAAATATATTCTGGATATGAGTAAACGAGTAAAATACCATCTGTAGTGAGATAAAGTAAACACGACCCTCATAAATGAGGTCATAATCATAACATACCACGGGAATAAGCCTGATGTCAAGAATAATTACAGTAGAACACGGTGTTACTCAAAAATAAACTGTTAATCAGAGCTTTCTTACTGGAGCATTCGGCAGCTCTTTGGTGTAATTCACAGAAGCAGAGGTGAAGATCAGTGAATGGTCTCTGAGAGACCGTCAGAGGGGTTATTCACCAACATATCCACTGAAACTGAGGCAAAGAAGTGCTTTAGTATAGTATCCATTACAAAGGAACATTAGAAAAGGAAACTAAAAATTAGAATTTTATGGTTTATTTTTAAACCTTGGTGGTCACATGCAATCATTACAGCATGTTTTGAAAATTAAAAAAAAAAAAAAAAAACTTTTTTTTAACCTTGAAAAACATGAAGGGTCACCTTTTATTTGTATTTCTTATGGAGACATGCTATTGAATTTCTAGGATTTCACAATCGGTAATTGTGACTAACCTGCCATTGTGATTTAGGCATTTAGGTATTCTCTCGTTTCTGATTGGTGGAAAGCCATCAAATAACTCTTGGTGTTCTTCAGCAGGCCGAATTATTGCATCAGTTCCATGGGATAACCGAATTATCGTGTTGCTGCCATCAGATAAGTTGACACAATTGGTAGGCGCTACATAGTAACCCGGCGATCTGGTTTAAAAATATTTTAAAACAATTCGACTTTCGTATGATAGAAAGGTAATCAGTCTGATTCACTGAGGCCAGAAGATAGTGAACCAATCAGATTGCACCGTTTCTGTGTAGTGTATACTAATATTAAATATTCTGTGTCCTTGATTTGGTTGACTCTTTATTCCAAACCACAAAAAAAGTCTTTAAATAAATAGCTTGAATGGCTCTGCGAGTGAAACGATCAGGAGTAACAAGCGCGAGTATACTGGACATTAAATACAGTATTATTGTGTACATTTAAGAAAAAAAAGAGTTTAGTATATGAATAGTTGGATTATGTTAAAATACCTCTCCTGCACTGTGGGGATCCCTGGAGGGAAGATGTTTTGTAAAAATCCATTTAACAGATTTAAACTGGAATGAAACGTGGCCGGGTCTTCAGACTGTGTGGCCAGTTAAAGGGTGCGACTTGTTCCTCTTGTAAACTGCACTTGGCCTGTAGGTGGCACTTTTCTGCTGGCACTCTGTACCAAATGCTGTGGTTTGATCTTAATCTTCATCTTGCTAGGTGTTGCCTGTCGGCTCCGAGCAGGCCGGCACGCCACCCACAGAACACCCGCCTCTCTTCCCGGGACCTTGTCTAACTCAGGTGCATTATTCTTCCCTTCTCCTCCTTTCAGTGCTTCACTTCTGTCGTTTAGCCTTGTACTTTCCTCACCATGTTACACCCCTCTCTGACCTCTCCGCCCCCCCTTCTTACTGTTCTGAAAAATAAACCAGGCATGTGGAGAGCTCGCTAATCACATTAATATCAATTTTGCATGGCATCACATTTCTGTGAATCTCATTAGGTCCGTGATTCTTATTAACATCTCTCTCTCCCGCCTCTCCCTTTCTCACGCCCCCTCTCTCTGCCCCTTCACTCCTCTCTCTTTCTCTCTCCCTCTCTCCTACTATCACCCCCTCCCCTTTTCTCTTTCTCTCTCTCCCTGCTCTCTCTTTCTCTCTCTCTCCCTGCTCTCTCTCTCTCCGCTTTCTCTCTCCCCTTGCTCTCTCTGCTTGTCCCTCGCTCTTTCACTCCCCTTTGTCTCTCTCTCTGCTTTCCCCCTCTTCTTGCTCTTTCTCTCTCTGCTCTCTTTTACTCTGCTCTCTTTTTCTGCTTTCTCTGTCTCTCAGTCTCTCTCTGCTCTCTTTCTCTCTGTCTCTCTCTGCTCTCTGTCTGTCTGTCTATCCCCTTTCTCTCTCCTCTCTGCTTCCTGTCTCTCTGTTTCTCGCTCTCTCTCTTCTCTCTGCCTCCCTCTCTCTGCTCTCCCTCTCTCTCTCTGCTTTGTCTGTCTGTTTCTATCCCTGTCTTGCTCTCTATCCCTCTCTCACTCTCTGTTCTCTGTCTTTCTCTCTGTCTCTCTCTCCTCCCTGTCTATCTATCCCTGCTCTGTCTGTCTCTCCCTCTCTTGCTCTTTCTCTCTGCTCTTCCCCCCTCTCCCTGCTCTCATTCCTTGCTTTTTCTCTTTCTGCTCTCTCTTGCGCTCTCTCTCCCTCTCTCTCTCTCTCTCTCTCTCTCTCTCTCTCTGGGAGGGGAATAATTTTGTGTAATTGTTTTTATATATATAGTTACCTGTACCCCAGGTAGAAACATAAAATCTGCAGTCATACACGAATCCATTCATCTGTTTCAATCCCTGAGATGTGTACAATGCCTGTTAGATGTTTTTATAAACGTTTCTTTTTTAAATTCATACTTAAATCTGACCATTTGCTGTTAAAAGAAAGCTGAGATTTTCCCTGATGTAAAGCCTCTACTTTAAAGCAGATTTAACTCGTAAACCAAGCATTTCATTTCCTGTTATTTGAAATGTGGAAAATGAGATGTAAAAGGACTTCATTGTTTTAGAACAATGTGTATCCATCAGAAAAGCTCAGCAAACTCGAGACTCGCATTAAAGCTATTTTTTTTCTTGCAAAATTTCTTTAAGCTGCTTTCTTCATGATGTATTCGTGTGTGCGTGTTTGTGTTTCTTTTTTTTTGCTCAATGTGACTAACTTGCTATGATTAGACTTCACTAATGGGTAAACCGGGTTGTTCCTCAGTCCCAGCAGCCTCTGGAGGATCTGGATGCCCAGCTGAGACGAGCTCTAAGCCCTGAGACTGTGACGGTTAGCAGCGTCACACACCAGGTGCAGAGAGCACACACACACACACACACACACACACACACAAACACACTACCATGCATTTAAATGTTTAGACAAGACACCCATCTGTCCTAGGTGTCCAAGCATAGTCTGTAGATCCTCATGAATATGAATGTTTAAAGAAATTGTGTTCGTTAGAAGTTTAAAACACAACGCATTCAGGACAGGACCGGTGTGGGCTCACTCTGTGAACACTGCTGTGGGTGTGTGTATGACATGTTAATCTCCTGCTTTCTCTCTTTCCTCTGCAGTCCTCCCATACGGGGATGCCTGCTGGAGGGCAGCCAGGTGTGTCCCGCCTCTTTCAATCAACTCCAAAATATTACATTGGGAGAAAAGACTTAATTAAATGACAGGACGATAAACTCAAACAGTTGATTAAAAATGTAGCCACGATTTTTTTCTACTGTCCAATTTAGTAGCTATTAAATTATATATAATGTCTCCTAAATGTCTCTTTCAGTTCCTTTTGCTCTGGAAGGGGAGGCGGGGCCTGTTCCTGCACCTGCAGGCTTTACACTGGGCCGATTTCAGGTGATCACTACGTTCCTTTCTTCATAATTTTTCAAACCCTTAATTAAAGTTCACAGCATTATATAACTTTTTTCCCTTTTTTTTCCTCTAGTAAATGATCATCCCATCGAACTCATTTATCCCTCGTTTCTTTCTCTTCTCTCTCTCCGTGTCTCCCAGGTGTCATTAGCAGCTGATGACTCTCCCCTGCAGCCTCCCACCACCTTCAGTGACTCATCTTCCTCTACCACCTCTTCATCCACCTCTTCCTCCTCATCCTTTAATCTCTCCAGTCCCGAGCACACCCTGCACAAGGCTTCTTCTCCGCTACGTGAGTCAAGGAGCGATGTGGTGGATAGTCTGCCCCCTGCGCCCCCCAGCCAGTCCACTACAATCGGCCGCTTCCAGGTCACCACCAAAAGTGAAACCACGGTGGGTCGTTTCTCCGTGAGCCTAACCGCTGAGGAGCCTATAACTCCTGCACCTGGGGGGGCAGAGACTCCAGAGCCACCACCCCAGAGTCCTTTGGGCAACGGTGCTGCCATCAGTCCTGAAGGCAAGAGCCTGCTTAGCACAACCAACTCCTTTACCTCGTACTTCAGCAGTGATAACGACTCCGAGTTCGAAGACGAGAACTTTAAACAGGAAATCAACAAGTTACGCGAGAAGTACGCATCTCTCTCTTTCTCTCTCTCTCACTCTCTCTCTTTTACTGCTCATGCAAATATATTTCACTTAAAGTTGTGATTTTAATTTGGTCAGGTCTTTAACACCTGCACAGAAAAACAGTGATGTCATCATGGATGAATACAGCAGCATGCCTGCATGCGGTTTAAACCCCCTCACTGGAGTGAATTTGGTCTTAATTAAAAAAATAATCAAAAATAAAATGCATCGGGAAATGTGCACGGCTACTAACCTGGAGATCACAAGCTCAAATTTAGGCTGATGCACGTTGCCAACCACGGCCGGGAGTCCGTGGGAGCTGATTGGCTGAGCTCTCATACGGGGGAGGGACGGCATACGTTCACCTCCCTCTCACTCAAAGTCTCTCACCCATGTGAGAGCATGCATACAAAGCTTTCCCTAAATAGGCACGCGTAGCATCAGGTGTCACGGAGGAGGCATGTGCCTGTTTACACCCCTATCTGTTCGCTGGTAGTCATGTGACACATGAGGGGTGAGAATTGCATTGAAATTGTAAAACTGCTTTGCGACAATATCAGTTGTAAAAAGCTCTATACAGATAAAACTGGAATGAACTGAATTGTTTGACTAAATTGGGGGGGGGGGGGGGGGGGGGTTGGAACTCCAAACAAAAAAAAGGAAACAAGTCAGTCAACCAACTTTTCCCC
>JBCNYH010000024.1:5949529-5967962 GCA_039654325.1 Tandanus tandanus
ATATGTGTCTCGTTTAGATATAATGTAATGGCAATGCTTAAAATTGTAAATGTGAAAATCATTTGATTAATTAAGAGATTAATATTTTACTTTTGTGTGTAAATGTATTTTTTTATACATGATCACCAGATGGAAGTCGCAGGACAGCGATTTTATTTTTTTGAGATAGCAGCTTAATATGTTATTGGGGGGGGGTTGTCATACTCTATATGTGTCAACACCTGTGTTTATGGAGGGAATGCTTGACCGACTTTCATAAAAATATCCCCAAATCGCCCACAAAATCTTCAGTGGACCCTGCGTGATGCCCGGGGATTCCCGGGGATTCCCCCGCCATGTCTGGTATCAACACTGAGCTTATTTACTGCACTTTCTGTTTTTCATTCACGTTTCTCTTTTCATTCTCATCAGTCCCAGAGATGATACTCACTGATCTACTCTCATACTGAGATGTAAATATAATACTGAACAGCCCTCCTCTCTGTCTAATAAGTGATTCTTTTGCCGAGCTCTCAGTCAGATGTTCTGCATGTTTCTTGTCAGGCACATGATGGAGAGTCAGGCGCTGTACGCCCGGCAGAAGCAGGAGATCGATGAGCTGTTCGCCCGAGTCGGCAAAGTCCCGCCCGCCATCATAAACCCACCCGCCGTGACCCTGGCTGGCCGCAGGCGCCGACACACCAAGAGCAAAAGCAGCAAGTCGAGCCGTGCAAGTTCTCAGGGCAGTAAGAGCCCGATTCAGCCTGGTATGCTTTTATTCTACTGCCTTCCAAGCGGGTGCTGATTATACATTCTGTAGAAAACCATGGCCTTGAAAATAACAAGCTGCCGTGTGTGTGTGTGTGTGTGTGTTAGGGAGCACCACTTTATCCACTCAGAGCGCTCCCTCAGCGTACCCCACCCAGCAGACCTTTCTTGCCCCTGGTGGGTTGGAAGCACCAGGAAGTATCCCCCTACTACAAGATTTCAAGCCCTCACCTTCCAGCGACAACCTATACTCAACCTACACCAGTGACGCCACGCTGTCCGGCCCCAGCCTCTGTCTGCCCACGCATGGTACCATACTTACACAACCAAAGCACTCACATAGCCCCCCGCTTCTAACCCCTTCTGCCGTGCCGCTGGCCTTTCACACCACCATAATAAGCAGAATTTACTCCATGTATTTAGTTATTTTATTAATTTTTTTTATTTATATGATCTTTTCTCTAGTCTTTTGTTTTTGGGACAAAGTTCTTTAGATTATTACATAAAGACCTGACTAAAATATAACAGCCGTTTCTTCAGCGTAGAACGATAGAGTTAATCTACGTCAAACGGTCTTTTCTTCTCCGTTATTTGAGGAGTGAGACCGTTCAGGGGTACGTTTAAAAAAAAATAATAACAATGAGCGAAAGGCGTGATCTGATGCATGATGTGCTGTTACCCCACTACCACACATAGATGATTTATATTCCTACCGGAGCACATCCTGTAGTGTGTAGTTCTCGTAAACCAGAGCAATACTACCATTTGCTTTGCAGTTACAATCGTAATTAATTCAAAAACAGCATCTTCTGATTGAATGTCGGTGAAACTGATACGTTCCTGTCATTGTTTGTTATCGCCGCTGCTTAACAGCTCTCACCAGCAATGACGGACGTTAGCGAGAATCCACAAAACATTACCGCCGGTTATTATGTTCTTAATCAGAAATCTTGCTGACCGTAACAGAGCACGGACACTAGGGATGGGAATCACCAGGGAAGACCCGATACGATGGTATCGCGATACCTAGGTGTCGATTTGATTTGTATTGCGCTTCTATAAGTATCGCCATTCAATAATTTCGATATTACAGTATTCTTTAACCTTGAACCTGTAAAAGAAAGCTGATTGGTTGGATTTCTACCCAAAGTTAGCAAATAATTCACTCCGAACACATGGGATGTGTGTGAATAGAGTTTAGAGTGCGCCTCCTGCGGGGCTCCAGAGGAACGGCAGCAAGGTGACACATGAATTGTGATACATAACTGAAAAAATTTTTTTTATAAATTTTTTTACCCATTTGTACCTGACATAGCAAATTACTCAATAAACGTTTCCTCAAAGACCATGTCTGCGGTTACACTTATGTGATGCACATGCTGTACAAGTCCCTGTGATCATTTTTATAGCATAACCTGTCATTTGCAGCTGCACTACTGTCAGAGCTGCTGGCCAATCACAATCGAGAATTCAGCAGCACTGTAGTAGTATTATTATTAGTTATACCTTGTTAAAAAAAAAAGTTATTGGGTGGCATGGTGGTGCAGTGGTTAGCATGTCCGCCTCACAGCAACATGCTCCTGGGTTCGACTCCAGGCCCAGGTGTTTCTGTGTGGAGTTTGCATGTTCTCCCTGTGTTTGTGGTTTTTTTCTGGGTACTCTGGTTTCCTCCCACAGTCCAAAGTCATGCACATTCGGCTAATTAGCTGTTCCAAATTGCCCCTAGGTGTGAATGTGAGTATGCATGGTTGCGTGTGTTGCCCTGTGATGGTCTGGTGATCCCCTGCCTTCACCCAGTGTCAGCTGAAATAAGCTCCAGCCTCCCCGTGACCCTAAAAGGGTTAAGTGTCTCGGCAAGTAAGTGATGAAGAAAAAAAAAGTAACCTTAAGGTGCACGATTCTAATCCAATACCATTTTTGTCTAACTGTCTGTTCTGTGTGCGTGCTGAAAAAATATGCAGTGCCGGTACACAGAACTGGGCCTTGAAACAGGACACAAGCAGATTGGCTCAGACCGAGGTACACAATACTGTTCCAGCCAATCAGCAACAAGCGATGTTTGTGGTCATGCACAGGACGGGGGAAGGGGCGATGGGGTGATTGGTGTTGTTTTCCTGGCAGTGCGAGTCCATTTACTTTTGGGGGCGGAGCTTCTGAAGCAGCACTGAGGGGAGGCGTGCATTTTTTTTTTTTTGCTGTTGAGAGTCTAATTTTGCTAAAAACAACTGAAAATGGTGTAAAGTGTGTGTGTGTATATATTGTATTTATCTAAAGAGTGATATAGGATAATCTTTACCGCCGACATTACTGTAACAATCCATGCCTTTCGATCTGTTAATGTCTCTTGATCACAGTTCAGACTCATCAGTTCATGCTTTGGCGTAGATGCGGCTGTAGGTATCAGGATTAGAGCGCGCTTCCGCTTGCCTTCTTCACTGAGCAGGGAAGCTCCATACTCACCAACCTTTTGAGCCACCACTACTTTCTTCCTCTCTCTGTCTCTATCTCTCTCTCTGTCTCTCTTTCTCTTCTCTCTCTCCCTCCCTTTCTGTCTCTCTTTTGCTGTCTTCCTCTCTCTTTCTCTCTGTCTTCTGTCTCTCTAACTTTTCCTCTGTCTCTCTCTCTCTCTCTCTCTCTCTGTCTTTCTCTTCTCTCTCTTTCTTTCTCTCTCTCTTACTCTTGCTCTCTCTCTTTCCCTCTCTTTCTTTCCCTCTCTCTCTTTCTTTCCCTCTCTCTCTTTCTTTCTCTCTCTCCGTCTCTCCTCACTCTCTCTCTTTCTCTCTGTCTCTCTATCTGTCTCTTCTCTCTCCTTCTCTTTCTCTCTGCCTCTCTCTTACTCTTGCTCTCTCTGTCTCTTTCTTTCTCTTGGTCTCTCTCTTCTCTGTCTCTCTTCTCCCTCTCTATCTGTCTCTCTTCTCTCTCTGTCTCTCTCTCTTGCTCTCTTTCTCTGTGTCTGTCTCTCTGTCTCTCTCTGGAGCTCATGACTGTGTTTTCCATTCCTACTGTGTATTTGTGTATGTCTCCTTCCTCTCCTTTTCTGTACCTCGTGCTTTTTCTCTCTCTCTTCCCTCTTTTGTGTGCCACAGGCTGTGTAAAGTTCAGCTGTGGGTCGGAGAGAGTGACCTTCAAACCAGGTGGCAGAAGGACCCGTTTTCTGAGTACGCCGTGCTTGGCTCTTTGTGTGTAACGCTTTTCCTTTGTCTCTTTCCTACACTCTTACGTGATTGTTTTGGGAACATTTTTCTGGACCTCACCATCTCAAAATGATCCAAATTCACCACTACAATGGTTCATGCACAAAACCGAAACCATGCTTTAACGCTCATGTGTTACTGAGTGCTAGCATGGAATTATAATATGCCCCATATGCCAAAAGGAACTTTTAATGATGGAATGAAATTAATGTCTGGCTTTTGGATTACTGATAAATAAAAACAATATTTTTATAGATGATTTAAAGATCTTTGCCTCTTATTGTTGAGATGAGTTCTTTGTGGAGGTGAATTGTCTTGAATGAAACCATCCCCATGCTTATAATTCTCACCGATTTCTTATTTCTTACACTCCCTTAAATCTAAAACGCGACTCTAACTCTAAACCATCTTAAAATTCTTTATGCACTCAAACACTCAAGTCTTTAACCTTTCCTGTAAATATTTCATACTTTTGTACATTCAATTGATTATTTAACTTGTTTTTCTGACTCTTGATGCCAAACCAATTCATTCTGAAATCTTTAACCAAATTATTTAAAAAAACAACAACACATATTTACAATAACTCAATGATTATTTCATGATTATTACACACTGTTAAATGTGTCCTGTGTTTGGATCATTGCACTATAATGTACTTGGGTCATTCTCTGAAACTGGCGCCATAAAGCGTAACATTCATAATCCCCAAATTTCAGTGTAGTCCAGTTTCACCATAAATTCATGAACCGTTGTCACAGAGACAGAGAGAGAACTACTTCATGCACATAACTGCACTTTTATTAGTAACAAACAGGAATAAATCCATACGGACACCAAATTCATCTTCAAATTCACTCACGTACGGACACCAAATTCATCCCATTTGTTTTTGGTGAATAAATTAATGAGCGCTCGACTACGTGTGAAATAAATCCACTTCCGGAGGAACTCAATCGTACCGTGAAGGTCGTAATGGAACCCTCACCCCTCACAGGAGAAACGGGTCGGTTCCGTATGTACCTGGCGTGGGCAACACTGGTTACACACGGAACCGTAATTTGATGTTTGATTCTCAGTCCACACCGTACAAAAAACAGGAATTTCTTCCCTGGATATAAATTTTAATGCGAGATCTTTATTGCAAGCCCGGCGATTTACACTGTGAGTTGATACTTGGGTGATCGCACGGCATGAAACATAAGGAACAAAAATAGTCACAATTTTCATCCACACGTTGCAAACAATTCTACAGAAAAATTTCAATAAATATATATATATTTGGTCTGACATGTTGTATGTGTCCATGTGGTATGTTTTGGGCAGGGATTGCCCTTTTAATTCTTTATAGTTTTTTTGAAAATAATGTCAATCATTAAATTTGACCCAGTTTCAGAGAATGACCCAGTTACAAACATCAGATAGATCCATTCCACATTTACTCTCACTTTATCTCGTTAAGTGCAGATTTGTGCCCCTTTATTTCCTGCATGAAATAATCAGCACCTTAATTTAATGATTGATATTTTTTTTTTAATCTGTTGAGCTGTCTTTAGTAGCTAGCTCAAAAGTATGCATTCCCAGTATGTATTTATTTATCCATCTATGTATCTATTATAATATGCAAAATAATGACTTGAAGTAAATGTGTTAGCTGTTTTAAAAGATAATGTAAGGCAGGGGTGTTCAAACTTATCCACAAAGCTTCAGTGTGGGAGCAGGTTTTCACTTTAACCAAGTGGTAGCTGCACCTTCCACCTGTGTGAAGCACTGACCTCAGAAAATGATTGGATCGTGCACCCTATTGTTTGCATGTGGCAAAACCTGAAGCCAGACTTGTGCCCTCTTGGTTCGACCACTTTACTGTTGAAAGTTATACTCAAATAGTGTACAAAAAAGATGGAGAAAATGGAAATAGTTGCCTCCAAGGTGAACATTTCTTCTCCAAATTTCAGCTATGCAGATATTTTATTTATTTAAAAAAAAATTTTAATTCATTACAAACATCAGTGAAATTATTGGTAAAGTGAAGTGAATTTAAGGTATTCTGACCGTCAGCAGTAAAACTTTCAGGGATTTTGAGCTGTGTTGGCTTTCAACAGCTCCATTTAGAGATCTTAAAGCAAGGTGGTCTCCTCAAGAAGGCTGCTACTTGACTTCAAAACTGAAACATGAATGTGCATTCTAGTCTTTTTTTTTTTTTTTTTTTTTTTAAATCAGTGCTTGAAACCGTTGGAAGGTGTGGCTACTGATTGGGGGTGGGGGGGTCAAGGAAAAAGTCAACACAAGACCTAAAACAAAAAAATGTTGATCTTTCACAGCATTAAATAGAAATGCAGACTTACAGACATGAGCAAGGGAGTGGGGGGAAAAAATCTGAAAAAAACATCCAAAAACAAGCTGCAAGATGTATAAGAGAAGGTTTTTGGTAGAAATATAAAATAAAGGTCTACCCAGTATATATTCTATAGGGTTGATGGTTTAGTATTCCCTGAGATACGACGATGTATTGTATTAAATGTATTTTTGGGGATCGGGTGCACAAACTTTTGTGTATATACTGTGTTTTAGTGCCTTAATCCTTGATTGGCTGACTGACAGGCAGTGCATATTTCTTTTATATTTCTATTTCTTGAGGGTTCGCTCCTCTAGCTCGATTTCCTCTTTCCGTTTGATGTTAGCGCAGTGTTGCTAATTCAGATGTAGCTGCAGAGTTAGCTTTAGCGTAGCAGGTAAAGATGCTCTCCCTGTAATGCATTGTGTTGGAAGTGGAGTGATTTTAATGCTGACTCTCTCCAATCCCGTGCTTCTCTCCATGCTTCAGGGAAGATGGTGAAAAAAGTCTGCCCCTGCAACCAACTCTGTAGTAATTATCTCTCTCTCTCTCCTTTTTTATGTCCCCTACTCTTCCTGTCCTCCTCCTCCTCCTCTTTCCTCCCTCATTCCCTTACTGTCTGTCGTCCTGTTCTGTTATTGTGTGTGTGTGTTGGGAGGGATGCTTGTTTGAGCATGACCCGCTGAGTGCTGCTTAGCACACGTTCCTGACTCGAGCATTTCTCTGTCCTGGTGATCCATTTATGTGCTGTAAATGCAGCATGTCAACATGAATAACATATTTAACAGCAATTTGAATCAGTGTCCTTCTGTCACTTTACTGCCTGTGCTTCTCTTCCTGCAAAAACACTCCAAGAAGATCAAACACCCCCGTCAGAGTGGCATTTCCAATCCTAGCGCTGTTCATTACTACGAAATGGACTCGCCTGAGCTCTCATTCTATCCAGCCAAGCCTGAATATGAATAATGATCTGTGGTACGAAGCACGCTGCGGCACACGGTGCATCACTTTTCTTCTGCCACAGGAAGCCAATATACTGGAATCATTTAGCTTATAAGCAGTTTAGCTGGGGTTTTTTTCAGCCAGTGGCATTGATAAACACCGATACGTATGGTCAGAACCATAAGTATTGGGACGCTGGCTCAACAGGCCCTTTGCAGCTAGAGGTCACGTGCTTGGATACCGCATAGCAACGCCATATTGGACAGCAAACATTCTGCTCATACAAGTTAGACTGAGCAGGCATTATAAACAAAGGCTTGAATCTTATTTTCTTTTCTTGAACACCGGGTCTTGAAAGTACAACCCCAATTCAAAAAAAAAAAAAAAAGCATTTCTGGAAGTGTTCCTGAGCCCATGCACTGGTTGCCGTGACCGAATCATGCCTGTTTTTAATTGCAGTGCTTCCTGAAGGTCCAAAGATCACAGGCAGCCAGTACTGATTTTATTCCGTGGCTCTGGCAGACAGAGACTTCTCCAGATTCTTGGAATCTTTTGATGTTATGTACTGTAGACAGTGAGATTTAAAATCTCTGCAATTTTACCTTAAGGAACATTATTCTGGGCGGCATAGTAGTTAGCAAGTCCATTTCACAGCAAGGTCCTCGACCAAAGTCCCCGGGCTCAGCGAGGGCGTTTCTGTGTGGAGTTTACTCTCCCTGTGCTTGCGTGGGTTTCCTCCAGGTACTCCGGTTTCCTCCCACAGTCCAAAAACATGCACATTAGGCTAATTAGCTGTTCCAAATTTTTCCTAGGTGTGAGAGTGAGTGCGAATGGTTGTGTGTGTGTATGTGTGTTGGCCCTGCAATGGACTGGCGGGCTGTACCCGGCATTTACCGAGAGTTGGCTGAGACGGGCTTGAGTTTCCCTCTGACCCTAGCAGGATAAAGTGGTTCGGCAAATGAATGTGTAGCTTTCACACTACACCATCAGGGGTAAAGGAAGGACCGTGAACAAGTATCAACAAGTTTTTGATGGATTTAAAACTGCAATGTGAAGATACCATATATTTTTATAGCGGCATACACCCTATAACAATTATTCGCTGAAGACAAGGTGGATAGCGTTGAGTAGCCATATACACCAAGCCTGAGGTAAAAAAAAAAAAAAAAAAAAGTGTCATAATATATACTACATGTGAGCATAAGATTGTGCTGCTGTGAGTCATCACTCACTCATGTGCTGAACCGCTTCATCTAACTAGGTGCTAGTGAGCAAAGGCGAGGTGCACCCTGAACAACCCCGCCAGGCCATCGCAGGGCCAACACTCACACAACCATTCACAACCACTCTCACACCTAGGGTCAATTTGGAACAGCTAACTAGCCTACTGTGCATGTTTTTGGACTGTGGCCGGAAACCGGCGTACCCGGAGGAAACCCACGCATACGCGGGGAGAACATGCGAACTCCGCACAGAAACGCCTTCGCCGACTACGGGACCCGAACCCAGGACCTTGTTGCTGTGAGGCGGACATGCTAACCACAACGCCACCGTGCCGGCCCTGTGAGTGATTATTGAAGTTGGTCTAATTATTATTTTGATATCAGTATTAATTAATTAATTGCTGGAAAGTAATTGTTTTACATTTTTAGAATAGTCCACCTTTCTTCCCTCTGTTCATTCACTCGACTCCTCACTGAGTCATCTTACTGTAAACCGCACAGGGTTCACGGTTCACGTCACGCAGATGAATGCTGAAGTCGAGCCGTGTGTGCAGCCTCCTTCTCGTCTTCTCCTGTCAGGAGCTTTGCTTTACGCTTCGCTCTTGGTGCCGTCTCCCTTTTTCCCTTTTTTTTTTTTTTCTGTCTCTTCTGCTGCTTTGTCGGAGGCTTCTTTTGTTCTGCACTGAATGCTGATCCTTTTCTAACATCACCAGTAAAAACGATCGTGTTCCTCCTTTTTGTTCCCAAAACCGTCGTCAGGCTGTTCAGATCATTTATTTGTGGTCATTTTTGAATTGTTTTGCTGCACACGTCTGCCGCTCTCTGCTTTTCTTCATACACATGAACATGAGTAATAACACCAGAGTCAGCTTCCATATGCCAGTTATCCCCAGACATGCCCATAGGAGCCAAGGTGAATTTCATATATAAGCATTTAATATATCCCAGTAATTTAAATCATGCATAGATACTTTATTTATTTGTTTATTTGTTTTTCAGGGGTTTTTTTTAAAGCAAGATATTAGCTTTTTATGAATTTTTTGAAGTAGAATTATTTGTGCACCTCCACAACATCAAAGAACTTTTTAATGATGAGTTTTATATATATATATATATATATATGGTACTATATTATGGTTCAGTGTAGTTATGGGAATAAGAAGACTTGTAAGAGAAAACCTTGTTCACCCAGAAAGAAAGAAAAAAACCAAATGGAGCCCATAATAATCGCCAGGATCCACTTTGAGTTTGAGTCATCGCAGTTCATTTAAGGTTACAGCCGAAGAACCTCAACCCGACAGTAAACTCCATTTCCATTGCCGTGTGTTGCTCTTTGGCTCCCCCTAACGCCGCTGTAGCTCACTGCAGCCAGCCAGAGCGTGAGACTGAAGCCTAACAGAGATGAGATGAGATGAGACTGGAGCACCGTGAATGCTTTCTCTGATGTCTTAACTCTTTCATCGTGCCCCTGTTTTTCAGGCTGGATTCAGAGAGATAAAATTATCCCTTTAGCCTCAGAGCGGACCTCCAGGTGCTCATTAGGGCTTTTCACCACCGTCACTCTTCCCCTATACACCTGATGTGATGTGATGTGATGTATATGAGAATATACATGAACACCTTGATATGTTCTGTGTGCTTAGATTGTATCTGTTAAGCAGGTTTATAATAGGACTCACCTAAATCTCCCTCTCTCTCTCCATCTCTCCCTCCTTCTCTCACTCTTCCCTATTTTCTGTCACTCTTTCCTGCTCTTACGCTATCTCTCCCTCTCTCTCACTACCTCCTTCTCATTCTCTTGCGCTCTTTCTCTCTCTCTCTCTCTCTCTCTCTCTCTCTCTCACACACTACGTCCTTGTTTTCTTTCACTATCTCTTGAACCCTCTCCTCCCTTCCTCTCTCACTCTTTCCTTCTCTCTGTCACTCTCTCCTGCTTTCTCTCTTTCTCTCACTACCTCCTTCTTGTTCTCTTTCACTCTGTTTTGTACCCTCTCCTCTTCCTTCGCTCCCTTCGCTCTCTCTCCCTTGTACTCTCTCACTCTTTCCTTCTCTCTCTCTCACTCTCTTGCTCTTGCTTTCTCTCACTCTCTCTTGCTCTTGATTTATTTCTCTCATTTTCTTTTGCACTCTCTCTTGCACTCTCTCCTCCTCTTTCTCGCTCTCTCTCCCTATCGCACCCTCTGTCTCTCTTGCTCACTCTCTCTCACTCTTTCCTTCTGTCACTCTCTCCTGCTCTCTCTCTTTCTCTCTCACTACCTACTTCTCGTTCTCTTTCACTCCGTTTTGTACCCTCTCCTCTCTCGCTCTCTCTCCCTTGCACTCTCTCATTCTTTCCTTCTCTCTCTCTTGCACTATCTCTGTATCTCTCCCACTCTCTTGCGCTCTCGTTCTGTCTTTCTCTCTTCCTCTGTCTTCCTCTCTCTCTCTCTCTCTCTCACACTCTCTCTCTCTCTCTCTCTCTCTCTCTCTCTCTCTCTCTCTCTCCATTGTCATTCTCACACCATTGTCTCTTGCTCTATTGCCTCTCCCTCTGTCTCTCTCCTTCTTTCTGTCTCTTCTTGTGTATCTCTTCGCTACAGGGACGAACAGCACAAACACGGTGGGCGGACCGGGACAGAGGCAGAACCAAACGCAGCCTCCTTCCACTGCGTCCCAGAGCCGAAAAGGCACGTTCACCGACGACCTGCACAAGCTGGTGGACAACTGGGCCAGAGATGCTATAAACCTGTCACAGGGCAAGAGGGGCTTGAAGCCCCAGCAGCAGGTCCCGTCTCAGGGCCTCAGCTATGAGGTAAGATAGAGCACCGACCCCCGACAGACTGGGGTGATTCTGATTTTCATTCCGGAGACGACCACTGAGGCAAAAGTTTTCACCCTCATGGTTTCCTGGTGAAAAGCAGAAAATGTTTTTAACAGTAACGATTTTCGTGAGATATAACTGAAGTAAATTATTTCATCCTCGATATCAACTCGAGCTTATTTCTTGTCTCCTCAGATGATTCCTTCCGGAAACATGGCCCGGAAGTTCTCCGCTCCGGGTCAGCTGTGTCCCAACATGGCTTCATCCATGTCCAACCCTCCTGCTACCTCTCTGGGGGCACGTAAAGGCTCGCTTTGCTCTGCGCCTCAGTACGGCTACCCCTCCGCACCTTACAACGGCCCGTGGACCAGTGTCTCGGCCGCTCACAGTCAGACCCTGGGCCAGTTTCCCACAGCCCCAGGCGCTCTGCAAGCCTTCCATATCAGTACGCTGCAAAATTCAGTCAACAACCCGGGAGGACCTAATTTAAGGACCACATAAGGACAGGTCTAGTCTGTACTAGGCCATGATAGGTAGAGAGAGAGAGAGAGAGAGAGAGAAAGAGAGAGACAGAGGGAGAAGGGCTGAGACACATGGACTGGTGGTGAGGTTGGTGTGAGCTTAGCCTGGGTTTGCACACACACACACACACACACACACACACACACACACACACACACACACACATATAAACACACCCCGTGTGGATGAGTCACCCCTGCACTCTGGTTTACATGCCGTGAGGTGAATGCACAATGACGCAAAGGAGAGATGAATAAAGTAACAGCACACACACACACACACACACACACACACACACACACACACACACACACACACACACAGAATGGGAGCAATGTTTAAGCAGCCAAAGAGGAGGGTGATGGGTTTTTTTGTTTTTTTTCTTTCTTGTTTAAAATCTCATGAACGTGTACATCGATGTTGCTCCAGAGTCGCCTGGGATCCGCTTGCTAAGCGTCCTCTGACTCTTTCACCTTATCTCACACCCTTTTAATCAGTTGAGGTCCCTGGAACCGGTGACGGAAGAGGGGAAAGCGAGAACGGCGGGTGATGGATTTCCCCCGTCTTCATTACAAACTGTCTCCCGGTAGCCTGGTGTCTGCTCGAATGCTAACTAATGCAATAAGAATAGAAAATCCGAAGCCCATTTTAAAAACACAGGAAGTGGCCTTGAGTAGAGAAAACGAGTATTCATGTACAGCTTCTGTCTTTTTATAGATATAAATATAAATTTGGGGGTATCATTTTAAGGTTGTGTGGATTTTTCACCTGGCCGGAGGCCATTCAGACACCCCTGAGACCACAAAGCAGTGATGAGTATAAAACTCCCATCATGCTTTGTAGTATGCAGTCATGCTTGGCGTCCACCTCCTCCTCCTCTCTCCTTGGAAGTTTTGTCCGCCCTTAATTACGAATACTGGTATACCAGTGTACCCAGTTGCCCTATGTGTTCCTGTGCCTCCTGATATATAACGGATCAATGAATTAACAGAGTAGTCCTGAGTTATTCATTCAGGTGTAGCGCAACCCGAGAGGCTGGAGGTGAGCAGATTGAGGTAGGGGGTGCCTGTATGGCTTGTTCGTGCATACTGCAGGCTGGTGAAGCTTTAAATCTGTTATCTATTAGCATTGTTACAGCTTTTATAATCACGAGCGCATTTGGGACCTCATGACGACAGGTTGAATTATTTTTTTTTTTGGGGAACTGTGTGTTTAAATGAGAAAAGTTGTGTTCTGTACGGACCTGTATTTATCCATCAGTTATTGATGTTGAAACACTGTGATTTATTATAAATGTTGTTGGACAACATATGTTTAAAGCAATGGTAGAAAGAAAGAAAAAAAGGTGGGATGAGCAGGATTTATTACTATGAGGTGACAGGTGATGTAAGGCTAGCTATTACCTTATTACAAAAATTATTGGAGACACTTTAACCCCCCCTCCTTTTCCCCCCTTTGTACTTTCATTGTATTAGATAAATGTGAATGTAAAACAGTTTCAATTAACGTACTTGAATACCTGATCTGTTTTTTTTTTTTCTTTCTTCTTTTTTTCTATTCCCCCCACTGCCCAGTAAGCATACTGGAGTTTCTAGTGCCTTGCATTCTTTCCTTATTTTTTTCTTTCAGCTTTTCTGCGCTTTGTAATTAAATTTTCTGGCAGCGGAGGCGTGTAGGTGCCTAGTCGGGTGCTCATATTACACTTACGGTGATTAACAGGCTCCCCTGGTGTCCTTTAGGGGAAAACGTTTTGTAGTTTGACGCCTATTTTTCTTCTTTTAACATTTGGTGATGTGTATACGTAGATCTCTCTTATCTCCGTTAGAAAGGGGTTATGGACTTTTCAAAGTGTTGTTTAAGACTAAAGGAGAGTGATGAGCTTTCGGCTTGGGTGCTGGACTTGGCGGACACCATGTCTTGTATCTTCCTGCCCTTAAGCCTGCTGGCCGATGTTCTTAGATCAGCAACACGCCCCTCCTCCTTGTCACCAATGCTCATGTAGCATGTAAACTTGGCACGACCGTTGTAAATTCTGTAAGGAACACTCTTTTCTTTGGGACAGCCAATAGGCAGGTTGTTGGGATAAAAAAAAAAAAAAAAGTACCCTGTGTTTCCATTGGCAGCCACTTAACATTGGCATCAATATTGAATAGAAGTTGGTCGTTTAAAGCATCAGGAGAGTTGCGACCATAGGCGAGAACGTTATCCAAACGAAAATCCATGTGACGAGTAACATTGGGAGTGAGGGAAAGTGGCGCACCCCAACTGTTACGTGCTACAACCTTCATGAGTTTATTACGCCCAAGTGTACGAGTAGAAATGCTAACATGTCCTGGTGTTTCTAGATGGAAGGCTTCTACACAAGCCATTTGTAGTTTGTGGTCTATGTTCAGCAGCTAGCTGTGTAGATTTCCCAGAAGCTAGCATGGAAACTAAGTGTCGCTAAGTGTCTAAGTGATTGACAGTGTGAGCGAACGCTGGTGTAAACGCAGGATCCTGCAGGAGGCTAACCACCAGTTAAAGAAGCTCCACTGAGTTGTATAGCATGTGTTACTGTGTCCCATATTAGCCTGGCTTTTTTTCTTTCTTCTTTTGGCCGGGTGTAGATGAGCTGTTCGAATCGGCGCTTACAGGAAGTGTAGTAGTCTCGTGTTGGCTGGGGATCAGATGTCCAGATGAGGAAAGCAAGTTGAGTGACGGTGGTGTATTGGGAGGATTTTGAGAGTGTACTAGTCTGTCTGCTAATTGATTGTTAAATAGAATGAACGTTCTGCTCAGTTTAGTTCAGTTCAGTGGTAGGACCAAGAATAGAAGCGTCAGGTGGCACCTCAACAACACAAGACTGTCTCTACTGTGCGCTAGTGTCGGAAACGGCGCCGCTTTCCTACTTGCGCTTCCCTTTATCTCAAACACTTCTTGCTTTATTGTCAAAATAACTGCCTTGGGCTTTTCCTGCAGATCAGTAGCTTGTTTCAAAGTAATCTTAGCAGCAATCTTACAACATTTAATATATCGCTTAGGACGCTGAATAAAACAATCAGAACAATGTGTGTGTGTGTAGGTTAGGACGTCGGTGTAGACCCGGTCAGTAGATGTGTCCTCGCGTCATGTCTGTGAAATTGATATAGAGCAGCAAACGGCAGCTTTGTTAATCCGTGAAGTGGCATGGGCTTGTTACAACTCCAACAGCAAGGCTTAGAGCAGTGAGCTTTAACTACTGATCGTTGATAGGATCTGCTAGATTTTTCACGCCATTGCCTTAAAGCTTAGGTACCAGAAAAGTTCACGTTATTAATACAGTCCATGTATAGAGAGCTACAGTACAGCTTAGCATCCGTTTACTCTCTCCAACTGGCTGTATTTTATTTCAGTATTTAAAAACAAGGTTTTAATAAACTACTACTTTTTTTTTTTTTTTTTTTTTTTTGATCCAAACTTTGTTCTGATTCAGCGCTTTATCCGTGAATCTAGAACGCAGAGCTTCGTTTGGGTTTTCGTTTGGCTTTCGAGCAAATCCGAGTTTTCCGTTAATTCTGTGTTCGACTGAAACCCAGTGCCATTCCGACATTTCTCCCGCGTTGTAGTTTGCTCCGATTTGAATTCCATAACCCGAGCACCTTGTTTACTGTTAATAAAAGTGATATTTAGTAGCTGCAGTGCAGAATATGCAATATATCTAATACACTGGGTAGAGACCATGTCCCTGGTTTACTCCAGCAGTAAGGAGAATTTACTGAGTACAAACGTGTCATTACTCCGATATCACCTTTTTGATTTTGTTTGGAACATAGACACTGCTACCGCTAAAAATATATATATATTCTGTTTACTTCTTCACCTTCCACCTGTTAAAAAAAAAAATAAGCCGCTTAGCAAAGTGCCAATACGTAGAAATGCGGTTCTCTGCACCACCTGACACATTCGAATAATAATAATAATAATAATAATAAAGAACATGCTGGTCTTTCTGGAATAAAGAACTTGCATGCTACTTCGGTCACTTGTGATATTTACCACGACGTCACATAATGGCATCACTTCTGCATTAATTCCAATAAGGGTCCCCCCCCCCCCAATCCATTTTCCGTTTTTGTCTCCTGTGGAAAGAACTACATCCCAGCAGTGTGTTTACTTAATGCTACTGACCTGTCATTAAGTTATTTTGCTTTGTACTACTATCCGAGTTCTCAATTTACAATGTTGTGTCTCTGCCATTTAGTCACTTCAGTGTTTTTTTTTTTTTTTTCCATACACTATTTAACATTGTGCAAAATGTTTAAAAAAAAAAAAAAAGTTGAATAAAATGTAAACCAAACAAAAACATGTAATGAATCATTGGCAGCATTTACCTGTTGAATTAAATGTGTGGTTTGCACTATAGGTTGTTCAAGTTTCATATAAACAATACAACACGATTTGTTACATTATTTGTAAATTTAATAAAAAATACAGGCCTTTAAATCAATCGCACTGTTTGGCTTTGATGAGCGAAGACCCTCTGAACCTCATCTTCATGGTCAGCGATCTCCTCCTGCTGAGCTCCAGCTTGTTGATCGGTTTCTTAACAGGTAAACATATTTTTAATATAGATAACGATCATACAGGGTGGCATGGTGGCATAGTGATGAGCACGTACACCTCACAGCAAGAAGGTCCTGGGTTCGAGTCCCAGGCTCGGCGAGGGTGTTTCTATATGGAGTTTGCATGTTTTCCTCGTGCTTGCGTGGGTTTCCTCCCACAGTCCTCAGACATGCACATTAGGCTAGCTGGCTGTTCCAAATTGCCCCTGGGTGTGAGTGTGTGTGTGTGTGTGTGTGTGTGTGTTGGTCGCATGATGGTCTGGAGAGCTGTTCAGTGTGTACACCACCTTCGCCCAGAGATGGCTGAAATAGGCTTCTGCCTCCCCGCGACCCTAATAGGATTAAGCAGTTTGGCAAATGAGTGAGTAGCAATTATGCACCCGAAGGTGAGGTGGATGTCGTTACATACACAGTAACGTAATAAACCACACGTAGTAAAGTTAAGTATATATTATACAGAAACCAAAACAAAAAAAACCCAAAATGAAATTTTTATGGTGTATTTCTCCATTTTAAAGGAATGATGTCACCTGCCCTAAGCAACCGTGACAACCTGTGAGGTTTGGGGTTTTTTTTCAAGCATGTTTTGATTCAAGCATTACCCACACAGGATCATGTCCTTTAATCCAGAGATAGCCGACCAATCAGGTTGCGCCTTTCCCGTGTGGTCTATACTAATCAAATATATCTATTATTTCCTGTCAACAATTACATTTAACCTTACATATCATTAATAACATGTCTACAGAGATGAAAAATTATCTGCCATTAAAATAAAATGTGTAAAAGTTTCACCCCAATAAAGATGACATACATTTTCCACTAACAAGCAGTAGATATTTAACCTGCTAAGTGGGGCGGCATGGTTTCGTGGTGCTTAACACGTCCGCCTCACTGCAAGAGGGTCCTGGGTTCGAGTCCTGTGCTCAGGTGTTTCTGGGTGAAGTCTGCATGTTCTCCCCATGCTTGTGTGGGTTCCTCTGGGTACTCTGGTTTCCTCCCACAGTCCAAAGACATGCACATTAGGCTAATTGACTGTTCCAAATTGCCTCTGGGTGTGAGTGTGAATGGTTGTGTATGTGGCCCTGTTTTTGGAATGGGGGTTGTAAGTATAGCTTTTGGGCGTGGCATGGTGGCCATCAATTTATTCTTATGCAAGCCTTTTTTCAGAATCCACCATGTTATGATTTGCATTACAACAAAGGCTTGAAAAAAATGACGGCTTTAAGGTCAGATTTCTGTGTGTATGTAACCGATTTTAACAAATGAGAGTTTTTCATGATTTTTCAGGCTCTTCTCTATTGTTGTGAAACTGCAATTTTACAAACTTGAGGGAAGGTATGGATAGCTTCAACATATACTGTCATAATTTAGACCAAACAGTGTTGAAACAAAATCAAATAAAACTAGAGGAGCACTCATCCACCAGGCACAGATGGATTATTATATCTTGGTATTGTTATAATGAAATGTCTCCCCCTAGTGGGTGTCTGATGAACATATAGTCCCATGGTAAAGATAGGGATTTTTCTGGATTTTTTCCCCCAACATCCCATACATGGATCACTTACAAAATTTAAAGGGTTCTTTCCAGGCACTGGGCACACCCCTCCACCAAGTTTGATGAAAATCAAGACTTTTCTGAGGATAATATAGTATTTTATTTGAATGGTTTTATTTGATTACAGGCAAAAATGTGGATGCATAGGGGATATAATTGCATCAGCACCTGAACTTGGCTACAGCGTTACTCTTGTTAGCAAAGAAAACACAAACACCTGCATAAATAATGAAGCATTTTTAAAGCTTCTGTCTTCACACTGCTCATATTCCACTTAATATAAAGCATTTGTGAATATACGTGTCTTCGTACACGCACTAGATTTTTTTATTCTCACAGTCATTATATATGTGTATATATATATATATATACACACACACACACACACACACACACACACACACACTTTAAACACGAAGTTTTTCATCCTTCAAAATAAAATGTAATGTAAATAGATATCAAAGCAAAGGAGCTTAACCCCCCTATTATTTTTGGTATTTATGTATATATATATATATATATATATATA
>JBCNYH010000024.1:5996880-6006965 GCA_039654325.1 Tandanus tandanus
CACACACACACACACACACACACACACACACACACACACACACAACCATTCACACTCACACCTAGGGGCAATTTGGACTGTGGGAGGAAACTGGAGTACCCGGAGGAAACCCACACGAGCAGGGAGAACATGCAAACTCCACATAGAAACACTTAAGCCCATGACTCAATTTTTTTGAGCACACACACACACACACACACACACACACACACACACACACACCTGTAAACAGTGAGCACACACACTCGGAGCAGTGGGCTGCCACACACATTGGGGCGCCCGGAGAGCAGTTCGGGGTTAGGCGCCTTGCTCAAGGGCACTTCAGCCATGAATGTGGAGGAAGGGAAGGTGCAGCTCACTTCCCCACCGTCACACATTTTTCCTGCTGGTTCGGGAATCGAAATTCAGGACCTTCTTGTTGTGAGGTGCATGTGCTAACCACTACACCACCGAGTGAATAGCCTATGTGTTTATCTTCCAGTTTCAGGCCTTTTTACTGAATACAAAGGTTTCCCGGAGAAACAACCCAAACTCACAGGCTTAGTATCTCTTATTCACCTGTTTTACGTCTTGTTTGCTTTCTGTGTCTGTTTACAATAACAATAACAAGACCGCGTGACCATAGGAACAATCTTGTGCATGCTTGATACCTTGGCAGTGCAACACCGATTCATAGAAAGTGGAAAAGATCGAGTGTTAAACAACAGAAGAAGTCACACGATTTTAAGAGAGTAATGGTGTTGATTACTTCCAAGAGATAACCCTGTATTTTATCTTTATTTAATACACCTAGTGAGTGATTGGGCCCCTTTAAAATACTTTGAATATGCATAATAAGACTTAGCACAAATGTGTGAGATGCTGAAATCCCGAGTGACTCATAAATACCCAGATTTCGTTTCAGAACTTTCCCTTCGTCACCTGAATAACAATGATAAAGGAAAAAAATCCCTCATACGATAAGTTCACACACTCAAATCTCAAATATCTCTTTCTCCCAGATCTTACTCACCCACTCACTGTTTTGCCGAACCGTTTAATCCTCTACTAGGGTCATGGTGTGCCAAGTCCTAGGTTCAAGTCCCGGGCTCTGACGTTTCTGTGTGGAGTTTGCATCTTCTCCCCATGTTTGCGAGGGTTTCCTCTAGGTACTCCGGTTTCCTCCCACAGTCCACAGACCTGCACATTAGGCTAACTGGCTGTTTCAAATTTCCCCCTAGGTTGAGTGTGGGTGAGACGGGTTGTGTGTGCACTGCAATGTTCTGCTGAGATGTTCAGGGTGTACCCCACGTTCGACCAGTGTCGGCTGAGATAGGCTTCAGTCTCCCAATGTTCCTAACAGGATTAAGTGGTTTAGCAATTGAGTAAGTGAGTGTTTTCAGTAGGACACCTGCTGTACTCCCTGCAGAATTTTTTCCACTATCTTTTCTGTAGTGTTAGATTTGTACACTAGATGGCACTGACTCACTCTTGTTATCTTTTACAATAAACAAGTAAACAATTATTACTGAAGCCATTCATGACTATGGTGCACTGTTAATGTCAATATTTAAACCCATTTACACTATATGATCTATAATTATATGAGATTTATTTAACACTATACACCACTCAGTGGCAGCTCAAATCCAAAAATATAAGAGTCGACTCTGATTCTGAATCCAAGAATCGGCTCTGTTGTCTTTTTTCAATTCTCGATTTAAAAGTATAAATATAAATAGTGGTATTGTAATGATATGTTTGTGCCACAATATTGTGAATGATTGCATAAGGAGTAGGCTGCTCAATGGCTGTTCAAATCCAAGGATATTAGAGTCGACTCTGATTCAAAATATAAGAGTCGATTCTGCACCTTGGGATTTTCAGCTATCAATTTTAAAATATAAACATAAAAGGAGGGAATTTAATAATACACAGGTTTGGGTTACAATACTATAACTGGTTGCATGAGGAGCACACAGCTCAGTCCCTTCTCTAATCCAGGAATGTTAAAGTCGACTCCGATTCTGATTCAAAGAATCGATTCCGGAGCTCCTTTTTCAACTCTTGATGTTAAAGTGTAAGCCTGACAGGAGCTATTGTAATAATACAGACTGTTGAATTGAAGATTGATTGTCCAATATGAGTAGGTATGAGTTTATAAAGGGTGCATCTGCAGCATGTGATGAAGTATATAGGAAGCAGGGTGCTCCGTGGGTGTCTGGGTGCAAATTTGGAGTCAACTCCGATTCCAATACAGAGAGTCAATTCAACAATTCAATATTGTTATATATGTATTTTTTCTTATTATATGAATGAAGAGCGACACAGTGGGACAGTGCTTAGCTTGTCTGTCTTACAGCAAGAAGGTTCTGGGTTCGAGTCCCAGAGACATGCACATTAGGCTAATTGGATATTCTTGCCCCAAGGTGTGAGTGTGAATGGTTGTGTGTGTGTTGCCCTGCGATGGACTGGTGAGCTGTCCAGGGTGTACCCTTCCTTCGCCCAGAATCGGCTGAGATAGGCTCCGGCTTTCCTGTGAACCAAATAGGATTAAACGGTTTGGCAAATGACTGAATGAATAAATGATGATATGAATGAATGAACTTGAAAGAAAGTTTTATGAAGTGTTAGCCTATTTCCTATGGAAAAATAAAAACAAATTTATGTACCATCGTATGATTTTCCACTTGTGATTATGTGAATAATGTGATCACATGTGAGAAACACCTGAAGGGAGTATTTCAGTATGTTATTCCCTGAAATTGCGAGCAAGTAATCATTTTGTGACCTTGGGCCTAATTACTGAAAACAAAACCATAGTTAACATGCGGAAATAAATGAACCCTGTGGAAACAATACATGCACCATGTGTAAAGGCCGCATGTGAAACTTGCGTCAGTGAGTCATGTGATGATTCATAGAGATCATGTACACGTTTCTGTAATGGGTAGTCCCTGAACACAAGCGAGTTGTTTTGTGTAATAATTTGAATAGAATTTGAATTTTTAATGGTTTATGCGGCGGCACGGTGGCATAGTGGTTAGCACGTCCGCCTCACAGCAAGAAGGTCCTGGGTTCGATTCCCAGCTCGGGGCGTTTCTGTGTGGAGTTTGCATGTTCTCCCTGTGCTTGCGTGGGTTTCCTCCCACAATCCAAAAACATGCACAGTAGGCTAATTGGCTGTTCCAAATCACCCCTAAGTGTGAATGGTTGTGAGAGTGTTGGCCCTGCGATGGCCTGGCGAGCTGTCCAGAGTGTACCTCGCCCTCCCCTGGAGTTGGCTGGGATGGGCGCCAGCCTCCCCGTGACCCTAATTATGATTAAGCGGCTTAGAAAATGAATGAATGAATTATGCAAAATTCAAAATCAAAATTTGTTCAAAGAAACAAAACCAGGTCGGAAACTACAACATTTTATGATGTGATTCTCAGAAAGACCTCTGGAGTTCAGTTTAAGAGGAAACCTGTGGATTCATTAAGAATTAAAGAAGAATGGTAGCTACAGGGAATAAACCCTTCCAGGTTTTTTTTTTTTCTTGAACAAGTCGTTGCAGCAGGAGGAACTGCGTGGATCTGGGAGTGGGTATGCAGGAATGAAGCGTCTGATGCGCGCAAGGAAAAAGCCTTAGGGGTCGCGTTCTTATTGGCTAGGACCAAACTTCAGGACCATCTGATTGGCCCCCACACTGGATTCCTGAGGTTTTGAGGGACAACAGAGGACTGGAGAAGGTTTGCAGGTTTACGCACAGGAGTAGACAGGACAGGGCTGGAGAGAGGAGCGCACCTTTTGCGCAGCATTCCATCAAGTTTCAAATTCACTCCGCAGAGTCTGTGGATGTGTATATGACTTTCTATGAACTTTCGAATGGAGTCAGATCTCGTGTAGTGAGGATTTAAAGTCGTTTCCCACCCACACCCACACCCCCCTGCTTTATCGGTGAAATCAGAGGAAGGGAAGATGCACCTTGCGCGCCCTGCGCTCCTGACCGTCTGGACTCTGCTCAGGCTGGGTCTGGGTTGCCAGCTTCCCAGCGAGTGGCGACCTCTGAGTGAGGGATGTCGGGCAGAGCTCGCTGAGATCATCGTGTACGCCAAGGTGCTCGCTCTTTACCGGGAGCCGTACTACCCGCTGAGCGCGCGCTACACCGCCGGCCACCCGTACGAGTACGAGCGCGCGGGGGCGGAGAGCGCGGACGCGCTGCTCTACACGGCGGAAGTGGAGATGCTGTGTGATCAGGCGTGGGGAGGCATGCTGGAGGTGCCCGCGGGCTCGCGCCTCAACGTCACCGGCCTCGGATACCTGTCCTGCCAGTCGCACACGGTGATGGAGAACTACTCCTACATCTTCTTCCTCAGGTAGGTTCAGGTGTGTGTGTGTGTGTGTGTGTGTGAGAGAGAGAGAAGGAAGGAAGTTATGCATGATTGAAAAGATAAAAAAGCACTTTGCGGTCAAAGGTCATTTAAAGATAACCTGTACTGTCAGATTCCAAAATAAAAAGATCAAAGGACAAGCAGACTGGAACAAGTGCCGACTGATTAAAAAGATAGAAACTACCTGGGGGCAAATGTCATGCAAAGAGAGACTGAGGAGTGAAATAATTGATTTAATCATCACGCAGACACTTTATGAGCACTTTGTAAGCACTTTATCCGGCTCAGTGTCACAGGCTGGAACACAGGCTGTGATGGAGCTCCACACTATGACATGACACCATACACGTCTAGGGACTAATTAGAAAAGGCAGGTTGGCTACTGGCATGTTTGTAGGATATGGGTTGAAATTGAAGAACCGTTAGGAAACTCACACAGACAGTAATCCAAGGATTCGAACCAGGGATCCGGAACTGCGAGGTTACGTTGCAACACTTCCCGTTACACTTCCATGCTCCTCTGATAAATAATTATCAAGATAAAAGCTACTGGGCGTCAAATGTCATTTAAAGGCAGACATAAGGAATACAAAGAGCCGAAGAAGGTGAGTTTTCGTGTTTTTAATGAAAATCTTCAAAACGAAATACTCAGCAGGGATGTTTGCTCAGACAGTCGTACCTTGGGTTCAAACCTAAGGCAGCAATCCCAAGACCTTAATCAGGAATCCGGATCATGTTTCTGTGTGGAGTTTTCCTGCTCTCCCTGTGTTTGGTGGGTTTCCTCTGGGTACTCCGGTTTCCTCTCATAATACAAAGACGACATGCCCATTAGGCTAATTGGCTGTTCCAGATTGCCCCTAAGTGAGAGTGTGACTCTGAATGGTCGTGTGTGTTAGCCCTGCGTCGCTCTGGTGAGCTGTTCAGGATGTACCCCGCTTACGCCCAGTGTCGGCTAAGATAGGCTCCTGCTTCCCCGCGGCCCTAATCGTGTAAGCGGTTCGGAAAATGAATAAGCGAGAAAGTGAGTGGGTAAGTTTTTTAACAAGGGCATCACGGTGGTGTAGTGGTTAACACGCCCACCTCACAGCAAGTAGGTCCTGGGTTTGAGTTCTGGGCTAGGCAAGGACATTTCTGTGTGGAGTTTGCATGTTCTCTTCATGCTAACGGGTTTCCTCAAGGTACTCCAGTTTCCTTCCACAGTCCAAACACATGAACATTAAGCTAATTGACTGTTCCAAATATTATTGCCCCTAGGTGTGAGTGGTTGTGTTTGTGTAGGCCCTGCGAAGGGCGAGCTGCTCAGAGTGTAAGCCGCCTTTTGCCCAGAGTCGGCTGAGATAGGCTCTGGTCCCCACACAACTCTAGTAGGATTAAGTGGCGCGTTCACTCATTTTTGCCCTCAACAATAACTAAAGAAAAGTTTACCCCTCTCATTGTGTGTTCATGTTTTCCCTCTCTCTCTCTCTCTCTCTCTCTCTCTCTCTCTCTCTCTGTCTCTCTCTCTTTCAGGATGGATGAAAATTATAACTTCCTTCCGCATGGTGTTAACTACCAAGACGCCATCTTTCCTGACACCCAGGAAAACCGTCGCATGTTCTCCAGCCTGTTCCAGTTCTCCAACTGCTCCGGCACACACACATTTCACAGCGTCAGTCCTGACTGGGAGCAGCAGGAAGATCACAGGGTAGGATGTCTGTCAAACAATCTGACTTCTCATCTCATTTTCTAAGCCACTTTATCCTTTATTAGGGTGAAGCTGGAGCCTATCCCAACCGATTCGGGGTGAAGGCAGGGTACACCCTGAACAGCTCGCCAGACCACTGCAGGACAACACACACACAACCATTCACACTCACACCAGGGGGACAGCTAGTTAGCCTAATGTGCATGTCTTTGGACTGTGGGAGGAAACCAAGCACGGGGAGAACATGCACACAGAAATGACCCTGTTGAGCCCAGGACTCCAACCCAGGACCTTCTTGCTGTGAGGCGGATGTACTGTCCACTACGCCACAGTCTGACTTATTTTTATAATTTTTTAAGAAACTGAATAGTCTTTAAAAGTGCACAATCACTCAGTTTCATCTTCCATTATCAGTTCAGGCGCAGTGGAGGCCCGGTGGTAGGGTGCTGGCTTACTTAACCGAAGGTCGGGGGTTCAAGCCCCACTATCACCGATTTGTCACTGCTGTCCCTCCAAGTGCAGCTAACTGGGTTATCAAAGGCCAGCCATGTCTCTCACTGTCTGTGGTGAGAGGCATGTAGAAGAACCATTGCTGTCATTCGAGAGGAGGCCATTGGGTTGCCGTCAGAGTGTTTCTGCCCTGCGATGTTCTGGCGAGCTGTCCAGGGTGTACTCTGCCGGCTGAGATGGGCACCAGCCTCCCCGCGACCCTAATTTGGATTAAGCGGTTCAGAAAATGAACGAATGAATTGTCAGTTAATTTTGGCTGAAAACAAAGGATTCCAGTGAAACCACCCCAACTCGCGGGCTTAGTATCTCTTATTCACCTGTTTTACATCTTGTTTTGTTCTGTGTCTGTTTACATTAACAATAACAAGACCTCGTGACCAGAGGAATGATCTTGTGCATGCACGATAATTTGGCAGTGCAATACCGATTATGTTTACTCACATCATGTATATATATATGGCGCGCTATATATAATAGGATTAGGCGGTTCAGCAAAAGAGTGAGTGAATGAGTGAATGGTCACAATACCTACATGATAGAAGGCTGTAATTGGTTTTCTGCGGGCGAGTTAATAAATAGCATTATTACTGTAAAAGCAGGCGGTTCTTGGCCAGGTTTAAGTCTGGCTTGTGATATTGGGAGCATCACGGTAAGGTGCAAGAGAAACTGGCTTACTTAAAGCCCTTAGGTGGACTGGGGCCTCAAGAGGGTTCGACTAAAGAAAAAAATATCTATTTACAAGAGATGTAAAAGAGGCCCTCAGAGACTGCAGTAAAAAGACTTCCTCCAGGATTCTTCAGAAGGTTAACGGTTCTACCGATCTACCTGAAACCTTTTCCTGATGGTGAAACTCTTAGTTGGAAAGTAGGGTCTCTTTAGGGGTCTCCCAGTGGGGTAGTGCAGTCAGTAGTAAAAGTGACTTTACTGCATGTACGTGGTAACGTCTTCTCCACACCAGTGAGCTCCCCAGAGAGACAGACTGCAAAGACTTTTAGCTCATTTTTAAACGACAAAGAAATCAGAATTTTTTTGGAACTTTACACTTTTTACCTTATTGATGGCTATAGACGTACCTGAAGTTTGACAGTTTGGCTTTAGAGGCTTCCAGGTACTGAGTGTCTGATTTCTTTTACACACTCAGATCTGCTCTGCTGTGGAAAAAGATAGAAAGTCACATTCATTCATTCATTCATTCATTCATTCATTCACCGAACTGCTTTATACTACTAGGGTCATGGGAAGGCTGGAGCCTATTTCAGCCAACACACACACACACACACACACACACACACACACACACACACACACACACACACACACACACACATTCAGACGCACACTCACACCTAGGGGCAATTTGAAACATCTAGTTAGCCTAATGTGCCTGTTTTTGAACTGTGGGAGGAAACCGGAGTACCCGGAGGAAACCCATGTAAGTACAGGGAGAACATGCAAACTCCACACCGAAACACCCGAGCCCATGACCCGAATCCAGGACGCTCTTGCTGTGAGGCGTGTGTGCTAACCACTAAGCCATCATGCCACCCCATCAATAATAATAATAATGATTTTATCTTAGGGTTGATGATGATGATGATGATAATGATAATGATGATGATGATGATGATGATTATTATTATTATGGCTATGTTATGTATTTATTTGTTTGTTTGTTTGTTTATTGGTCTTTGTGAAAATGTCTAAACTGTGACTGTTGAGGTTTATCCAGACCTGCAGCATCCTGTTTGGATTCCATACACCTTTTGCATCTGAACACTGTGACACCATGAGCAAAACATCCAGTAGTTGAAGGACTCGGGGGAAACTTTTAAGTGTCAGGGCTAAACGTGATGAGAGATGTTTAGTGAGAATATGGTTGTCTAGTTGAAATAACAGTCAAACAGCTGTTTCCTGTGAAAGTCGGTACGATCTTGGATTCATTCATTCATTCCTTCATTTATTCAATTGCTGAACTGCTTAATCCTACTCGGGTCACGAGGAGGCCGAAGCCTATCTCTACTGACTCTGCACAAAGGCGAGGTACACCCTGAACAGCTTGCCAGTCCATCGCAGGGTCAACATATATACAACCCTTCACACTCACACTCATCTTGGGGCAATTTGGAACAGCCAGTTAACCTTATGTGCATGTCTTTGGACTGTTGGAGGAAACCAGAGTGCCCAGAGGAAACCCATCAAACACAGGGAGAGCATGCAAACTCCACACAGAAACACCCTCTCCGAGCCTCGAACTCGAACCCAAGACCTTCTTGCTGTGAGGCGGACGTGCTAACCACTACACCACTGTGCCGCTCGTTCTTGGATGCATTTGATGTTAAATGATTCAGTTTGTGAAATAAGACTTAAGTAACGCAGAAGTTTTAAATATCGATCCTATCAGTGGATAAAGGCTGGGCAGAACTTGATAGACTTTGTTTTGGGGTGTGTGTGTGTGTGTGTGTGTGTGTGTGTGTGTGTGTGTGTGTGTGTGTGTGTGTGTGTGTTGCACTTCACAACTATTATTTGTACCAACTGACCACGCTGCCTATAGTCATAACAAGCTGTAACCTGTTCAGGAAGCGGAGTGAGTTGAGGGATCATTACCGTTACATCTGGTCATTACATGAGTCATGAGTCTGGACTGTATTTTCTTAGGAGCTGAACGTGACCTCCTCCTGCCTGATTTAATAGTGCTGACACACTTTTACTGCTGTGGTTCCTCTCACCCTTGGGACCTGCCTGATTCCTCCTTATGCTTCTTCTTTTCTGTGGATCTGCATTTCCTAAAAACATTTAGACCCAAGTCTCTGTCCACTCTCACTGCTGTAGATGCCCTGCTGTGTGTTCATTCCAGAACTCTTAGGGAGTACTCACACTAAGCACGATTGGATTGTACCATGTTTGAATATGATTGTTTTTACTCTCCACTCCTCTGCTGGTACACCCTGGACGGCTCAACGGGCCATTGCAGGGCCAGCACACACAAACACACACACACACACACGAACACACACACACGACATTTCACACTAATACCTAGGGGCAATTTGAAACAGCCAGTTAGCTTCATTCTTGCATCTTTTTGGACTGCGGGATGAAACCAGAGTACCCAGACGAAACCCACACAAACACAGGGAGAACATGCAAAGTCCACATAGAAACACCCCTCACCGAGCCCGGAACTTGAACCCAGGACCTTCTTGCTGTGAGGCAGGCGTGCTAACCACTGCTCTACCATGCTAAACCAAATATCCTCCACTCACTCACTCACTCGCTCATTTGCCGAATCGCTTAATCCTATTGGGGTCACGGGGAGGCTGAAGCCTATTTCAGCCGACTCTAGGCGAAGGTGGGGTACACCCTGAACAGCTCCCTACACCACTGCAGGGCCACACAACCATTCACACTCACATCCACATCTAGGGGCAATTTGGAACAGCCAGTTAGCCTAATGTGCACATCTTTGGACTGTGGGAGGAAACCGGAGTACCCAGAGGAAACCCACGCAAGCACAGGAAGAACATGCAAACTCCACACAG
>JBCNYH010000024.1:6020759-6034353 GCA_039654325.1 Tandanus tandanus
ATCATCAGCTGACTTCATTTTACTGCCACATTAATGTTGCTGAGCCTCGACCGGACCAACTGGAGCAACAACGCCATAAAGATTACATGCTGAGATCAAGGATAAATGCTCTCCATTTATTATCTACAAATATTACAGTGTGCGACCTTTTTTTTTTGGCCGGTCACTGTATATACTCACTCACTCTCACTTGTTTGCTAAACCGCTTAATCCTACTAGGGTCGTGAGGAGGCTGGAGCCTATCTCAGCCAACATTGGGTGAAAGCAGTGTGCAGCCTGAACAGTTTTATTTAAAAACACACTCACCCACTCACCCATCACACACACACACACACACACACACACACACACACACACACACACACACTTGAAAAACTGACTTTTCCTTTAACAAAATTACACTCATTTAATTAATCACGACAAAAGTATTGGCACCCCAAAAATGTACTGGTTTTGAAAAATGCTTCTATTGCTCCCAGGTTCCACAGAGCCCATTGTTACCAAGGTAACAGTGTTTCCTATGACTCCATCCTCATTTCATTGCTACTCTCTCTACTTGAGATTGAGAAGTTTTGGCTCATTCACTGTGTTTTCTGCCTTTTTTTAAAGCCATTTGTGCCTTCATCTTTCTTCTTCCTGTTTCTCTTTCCCTCCGTCTGTTCCAGGGTTCTGTGGGTGCGTCAGTTGTGTTTTCATCACAGCTTGGACCACTGAACATAGCAGGCTGTGTTTGGCTTGGGAAATGGCCTGGAAAGCACACACACACACACACACACACACACGTACACAGTGGGAGGAGACGCTGATTCATTGAGAAAAATAAGTAATTGGGTGTTTGTCGAGTGCAGGCTGTGACAAAAACATGACCAGCAGAAGCGTCCTGCGACACATTTGCGTATTTTGACCAGCTGTCTAGCCTCGGGAGCCGTAGAATAGATGCCAAAATGATGGGCTCCCCCAACGGACAAAGATGAGTTTATCCAAATAAACAATACACACCATGATTCAGTTTGTTTCCTCTCACACAGCCGGAGAACCGAGGCACCTTTATTCTTTACATTTTCTCTGCTAAACCTATGTGGTAAAATGATTGGCACCCCAACCCCGCTGAACATTGCACGCAAATACTTTTCCAAGTGGGAAGGGGTGCTTGAAAATGATGGCGATTGCTGTATATCTTTTGCTTCTGTTTGTCTGCCTGTGTTTACTGATCACCGAGCATTGGTGTGTGTGTGTTACTAAGCCAGGACTCACCCACAGAGAGCCGTTAGTGTTTGTTGTTACAGCAGCGACTCTCCTATTTAAACAGCAGGACACTTATCTCCAGCAGGTGGCTGTTTTCCTCTAAGGCCAGCTTTTCCTTTCCTCGTTCCCGTCCTCAC
This sequence comes from Tandanus tandanus, assembly GCA_039654325.1. Taxonomy (NCBI): domain Eukaryota; kingdom Metazoa; phylum Chordata; class Actinopteri; order Siluriformes; family Plotosidae; genus Tandanus; species Tandanus tandanus. The sequence goes on from JBCNYH010000024.1 coordinate 6,022,142, forward strand.
TCACCTCTCCTGCTCCCGTTCTCTTACTCAGGGTTCATACACACAGGTCCATAAGTATTTAGACCTGCTTTTCATAATTTAGCCTCGTAATGGATTTAAACTGAATTTGAAGCAGTGACTGAAATGAAGCATTGATTCACGTGATTCAACAAAAACATTGCATTGATTGTTTAAGAACCGGCGGCGTAGTGTTAGCATGTCTGGTTAGCACGTTAGCACTGCTGTTGCAGGTCATGGATTCAAGTCCAAGGCTTGGAGAGGGCGTTTCTGTGTGGAGTTTGCATGTTCTCCCCGTGCTTGTGTAGGTTTCCTTCAGGTACTCTTGTTTCCCCCACAGTCAAAAGATATGACTAGTAGGTTAATTGGCTGTTCCAAATTGCCCCTAGGTGTGAATGGTTGTGTGTGTGTGTGTGTGTGTGTTGGCCCTGCAATGGCTTGGCGAGCTGTTCATGGTGTGGGGGGTTGGGTCACACCCTGAACAGGCCGCTCACTAGCTTATCATAGGAGTAACACAGACACAAACAACCATTCACACCTAGGGGCAATTTAGAGTGGAGTAGAGTAGAGTAGTTGATCTAATGCAGGGATGTCCAATCTTATCCATGTATGGCCAGTGTGGGTTTTCACTCCAAGCAAGCAATAGCCACACCTTCAACCTGTTTCAATCGCTTGCGCATTAGTGTTTCACTAATTTTGAAGCCGTCTGGCAGCCATCTTGGTGAGACCGCTTTACTGTTGAACGTTATACTCAAATATACTTAGAGGCATTACAAACGCAACGTTGTAATAATTCCATCATTTTATTATTATGTTTAACCAAATCAGTTAAATAACATACAAATCAAGAAGAGACATTTCAGACACGGACAGTGGCGAGTTAAAACACATTCCAGTGTTCTTCAGCGCCTGCGGTCTGGCAGGACCGTACCAACATGTGCTCTGGACGACCGGATACCTTCTTCCCTGAGCCTTCTGCGCACTGCACGAGCACTGATGTGGTTGCGGCGAGTACCAGGAACCTCAGCCGCAGTCAGTGTCCTCAGATGCATCACCCGGATACGACGGTCTTGTGCACGTGTAGTGACACGTGGCTGGCCAGGTCTTGGTCGGTCTCGGGTGGATTCCGTGTGTCTGTGGCGTGTCTGATGGCGTACATCAGCTGAATGATGCACACCAAAGTGTGCTGCCTCCCTTGCAGTGGTCATTCCGGCACTCAGCATGCCCAGAACCTGGTCTCTGCTTGCTTGTGGCAGTCATGGCATCTTCACTTTTCACACACTTAAACCTTTTTTACCAGGCTTTTTATAGCCAGAGGCGCCACTTGACAACAAACAAACATGTTTTGATCTCACGCTCCACTTTGTGGATTAATCAAGGAGTGGCTAAGGTATCAGACTTGTGATCGTGCCACGTGCACACGCTAACGTGGGCATTCAGCTTTACTAATGAGAAATTGATATCTACGCAACGCTTGAGTACTTAAATTTGTTTTCAGATTTTCATGTTTATATACAGCATGTTGTACATTTGTGCTTGTTGCGTTTTTAATGCCTCTCAGTACAGCATGAAAAGATGGGGAAAATGGAAATAATTACATCCAAGATGTGCATTTCAAATTAAAACCTTGGGTTTTTTTGTTTTATTTGTTTGTTTGTTTTTTTGCCAATTTTCTGCGATGCAGAGCTTTTTTATTTTGATTGTTTTACTTTTTTCAATTAATTACAAATATCAGAGAATGAATTTAAGGTATTCTGACCGTCAGCAGTAAAATGTTTAGGGTTTTCGAGCGGTGTTGCCTTTCAATGGCTCCAATTTTGAGATCTTAAAACAGGGTGGTCTCACCAAGATGGCTGCCACCCAGCTACAAAATTGAAACACAATTTTTTTTAAATAAAAAAAAAAAAAAGTGATTGAAACAGGTGGAAGGTGTGGCTACTGTTTGGTTGAAGTGAACTGCACCCACACCGGCCCTTTGCAGATAAGATTGGACACCCCTGACCTAATGTGCACGTTTCAGGACTGCGGCAGGAAACCCATAGGGAGAATATGCACTCCACACACAAAGGCCCGTGGGTGGAATTTGAACCCCAAACCATCTCGCTTTGAGTCTAAAGTGCTATCCCCTTTTTTGAAGACATATAAGACACATGCGTTGTTTCGTCCCGGGGTAAACCTTTGCACTCAACGGAACTTTCACTGCTGTTTATTTTATTGGAAATGAAAAATGATTTAAAGGGTGCTGAAGTGCATCAGGGGCATTTTTGAGACATTTGGTGTAATAAAGGTGCTTATCAGCCAATAAAATGCTTCTACACCCACCTCTCTCTCTCTCTCTCTCTCTCTCTCTCTCTCTCTCTCTCTTTCTCTCTCTCTCAGTTGCTGTGCTCCTCTGTGCAGCAGGTGCTGTTTGAGGAGGAGGAGCGTGCAAACCGTCTGCAGGAACACGTGACTGAACTGGAGAAGAAGAACCAGAAGCTGAAAGATCGTGTGGGAAAGCTGAAACGCTCTCTGCGCAAAGTGCGTAAAACGAGCCGGCGTTACGAGCGCGAGCTTCAGGCACTCCAACAGCACCTGAGCACCAACACCAAGAACTCTGAACATCACGGCAATGACATCACTCCTCCACATACGCTGTCACAGCACACATACACACACACACTGTGAACACATGCAGCAACAAGATGTGGACTTGACACTGCTGGACAGTATCTTCTTTAAAAGTAAAGTAGAGCGAGTGCAAAAGTTTGGACACCCTTAGGATGGAATGAAGAATTACATTACATACATACAGTCTGATGGGAGGCACGGTGGCGTAGTGGTTAGCATGTCCGCCTCACTGCAGGAAGGTCCTGGGTTCGAGTGCTGGGATAGGCGAGGGTGCATGTTCTTCCCGTGAATGCGTGGGTTTACTCTGGGTACTCCGGTTTCCTCCTACAGTCCAAAGACATGCATATTTGGCTAACTGGCTGTTCCAAATTGCCCCAAGGTGTGAGTGTGAATGGTTGTATGTGTGGTGCCTACATGATGGTCAGGATGTACCCCACCTTCGCCCAGTGTTGGCTGAAATAGGCTCCAGCCTCCAAGCAACCCTAGTTGGATTAAGCGGTTCGGTGAATGTATGAGTACAAAGACTGTTGATTTATTAATCTTTTAGTAAGGAAGTGTGAGGCGGCAATTCTACCCACTTTATTACCACAGGAAAGAAAGGGGGTAAATACTTTTACTCATTTGTAGATCTGCTTAATCCTATTAAGATTGCGCGGAGGCTGGAGCCTATCTCAGCGAACACCGTGCGAAGGTGGGGTACACCCTGAACAAGCTCGCCAGGCCATCGCAGGGCTACACACACAACCATTCACACTCACACTCACACCTAGGGATAATTTGGAACAGCCTATTAGCCTACTGTGCATGTATTTGGACTGTGGGAGGAAACCAGAGTACCTGAAGAAAACCCACACAAGGACAGGAGAACATGCAAACTACACACAAAAACACTCAAACCCAGGACCTTCTTGATGAGTGGCGGACGTGTAAATTACCATCCCATCGCGCCGCCCAGAGGGGAAATAGTGGACTTTCGAATATCTTCATCTTCTTCCGCTTGTTCCGGGGTCGAGTCGCGGGGGCAGCAGCCTAAGCAGTGCGGTCAAGACGTCCCTCTCCCCAGCCACTTCCTCCAGCTCTTCCGGGGGGTCGCCGAGGCGTTCCCAGACCAGCCGGGAGACGTAGTCCCTCCAGCGTGTTCTGGGTCGACCCCGGGGTCTCTTCCTGGCTGGACATGCCCGAAACACCACACCAGGGTGTGGACTCAAATATCAACAGTGAAATAACTGAGTTATAAAATGTTTTGCTCTCAATTGTAAATATCTCCTCTTTCCTCTCCATGTTTATTTTAACCCTTATAAATATGAGAAAGAAAAAAACACATGACTGTTTGATCATTTCACATTTTTCACTTAAATACCTAAAAGGTTATTTTGTGGTGTCAGGACCAAAACCGACTTCTTTCTCTCAGAAATATGCAAAAGATTTCATTACATCTAATTATATATTCAGATAAAACTCTGTCCTGTTTTATTATCCTCCAGTTTAAGTGTCTTCAGAAAACCTTCCTGCTTTATATTCCCTGATTTGGAAATTCAAGCAAGCGATTGTGTTGAAGCTTTGTATATGCAAATGAGGGATGTCACCGGAGACTTTTGAAAGAGTTTTGTTTGTAGACAGTCAGTTTTGCGGTGTAGTGCTTAGCATGTCCTCCTCACAGCAAGAAGGTCCTGGGTTCGAGTCCCGGGCATTTCTGTGTAGAGTGTGCATGTTCTTGCTGTGCTTGTGTGGGTTTCCTCCGGGTACTCTGGTTTCCTCCCACAGTCTAAAGACATGCACTTTAGGCTAATTGGCTGTTCCAAATTGCCCCTAGGTGTGAGTGTAAATGGTTGTGTGTGTGTGTGTTGCACGTCAAGGAGCTGGCGAGCTGTTCAGGGTGTACCCTGCCTTCGCCCAATATTGGCTGAGCTAGGCGCCAGCCTCCCCGCGACCCTAGTAGGATTAAACGGGCTAAAATAAACAAATAGCCTAAAATATTTTAAAATAGATACCTAGACTATTTACTCACTCACTCATTTGCTGAACCGCTTTTAGGCTCCAGCCTCCCTGTGACCCTATCTCAGCTGACCCTGAGCGAAGGCAGGGAGCACCCTGAACATCTCGCCAGACCATTGCAGGGCCAATATACACACAAAACCATTCACACTCACATTCACACCTAGGGGCAATTCGGAACAGCCAATTTGCCTAACGTGCATGTCTTTGGACTGTGGGAGGAAACCAGAGTACCCAGAGGAAACCCATTCAAGCACAGGGAGAACATGCAAACTTCAAACAGAAATGCTAGACTAATTAAATTATTTATTAATTAAGGACTAATGTGGCATAATGGGCATGTGTAGAGGAGGGATGAAGGGTATACTGGTAGAAGAATGTGGAGGATAGAACTGCCTGGCAGGAGAAGACGAAGGCCAAAGAGGAAAATTATGGACGTGATAAAGGAGGATGATATGCAGGGGATTGGTGTGATGGAGAGAAGGATGCAGAGGACGAAGCGAGTTGGAGAAGGATGATCCGCTGTGGTGACCACTAACAGGAGCAGCCGAAAGAAGAAGTAATACCCTATGACTCAGGAGGTGTTCATACGGTTTGCCCAAGTTTATTAGACTCACGTCACACAGTGTGGCTTGCAATAAACTTATAAATAAATAAACTGTGGTAATCTCACTTCAGGATTTGATTCAAACCCACTCATATTATTAAAGCTCCGCCCTTTGGGATCTGTGTTAATCCCATAGAGTAAACCTGTCTGTCTGCTGGGACTTTACATCCAAGCCTAGTGGCTCATCACAGCCACAACGGGAGGTTATCCCTGTTTCTTAGCATGGTGGGGGACTAAATGGGAGCATTCCGCTCCAGGAATCAGTTTTCCAAATTCTTAGCGACCCAGTACACATTGTGTTAAGCCCAAAGCTTAATGCATCATCCTGGTTACCTTATACAAGAAAGGAGGGAAATAAATCCACTCTTGCACCTTTGGCACGCCCTCTTTATCCTGTGTTTGGGTGCATGTCTTCTGCACTGCGCCTTGAGAAAATGTGCAAGAGACAGGAGACCACGGAGAAGTTTGTTTGAGTAAGTGGTGGAGGATTAGTGTGAGTGTTTGGCCTCCAGCAGATCCCCCGAAGCCGTGTGAAAGCACGCGGGGGCCATGACCTTTGTAGTAGTGGGAGATAATTGTTAGAGGTGAAAAGCTCTTAAGAGAATGCGTTAAGTTTGCCAAGGTCTCACAGAGGTACTCACCACGTTGTGTTTTGTTTGTGCGAGCCTCCGCTTCAAGGTTGAATTACTCAAGTGGCTAGAAACGAGGGTTATTTATTTATTTATTTATTTTTTTATTTTTTCTGTTGAGGTTCTGTGAAATTGTCTTCATTTGTGATCAACCCCCCTTATTTTCACCCAGGTGCTCAGGAAATCACTGACGAAAGGGCAAAATACAAAACATTCCACAATTACTCCTGCAGCAAATCCCAACCCTGTCTACGAGAGAGAAAAGAACAAAGAGAATGGTAGGTGTAGTCTCTCTCTCTCGCTCTCTCTCTCTATACAGCAATATATATATATATATATACACACACAATACATATATATATATATATATATATATATATAAAAGGCAAAGGGCAGCACGGTGGCGTGGTGGTTAGCACGTCCGCCTCACAGCAAGAAGGCCCTGGGTTCAATTCCTGGGCTCGGGGCATTTCTCTGTGGAGTTCTCCCTGTGCTTGCGTGGGTTTCCTCCGGGTACTCCAGTTTCCTCCTACAGTCCAAAAACATGCACATTAAGGATAATTGGCTGTTCTATGTGTGTTGGCCCCACAATGGCCTGGCTTGCTGTTCAGGGTGCACCACTCCTTCACCCAAAGTCAGCTGAGATGGGTGCCAGCCTCCCCGCAACCCTAATTAAGATTAAGTGGCTCAGAAAATTTAAGAATATATATATATACATAGAGCGATGGAAAAAATTAAGAGACCACTTGTAATGGGAATAAATATCCATTAAAAGTGGTCTCTTAATTTTTTCCATCTCAGTATATATAAAAGACAGAGGGCAGCACGGTGGCGTGGTGGTTAGCACGTCCGCCTCACAACAAGAAGGTCCTGGGTTCGATTCCTGGGCTCGGGCTTTTCTGTGTGGAGTTTGTATGTTCTCCCTGTGCTTGCGCGGTTTTCCTCTTTGTAATCCAGTTTCCTCCTACAGTCCGAAGAAATGCACACTAGACTAACTAACTGTTCGAAATTGCCACTAGGTGTGAATGGATGAGTGTTGCCCTGCAATGGTCCGACAAGCTGTTCAGGGTGTACCCCGCCTTCACACAGCGTCAGCTGAGATAGGCACCCCTAAATGGTTCGGCAAATGAGTGAGAATATAAGACAAAGGAAAGAAGGCACAACTTGCTCCAGGTTCCGGGGCAACTCGTTCCCTTCACCTGTGTAAGTACAGCTATTAACAAACGCCACTTCCAACACAATAGAGTGTTTATTCTAAGCTCTAGTGATGCGTTTGCATGCTGTTTTTATTCTTTGCACTGAAACTTCACCTGTGTAAGCTTCGTGTTTGTTCCCAGTGTTTCGTTCTTGTTACCTGTGTGTTTTGCTGTTTACTCCAGTTTTGCTAAGTTAAGCTAGTCTTATATAGCTATAGTAGCTAAGCTAGTCTTATATATCATTGCATTAATTTGACTGATGACAGCAGCTGTCTGTGTATTTATGGAGGAAAGTTACATCACATAACTCACGCTACTCACTCATTTGCTGAACCACTTAATCATACTAGGAGGCTGGTGCGTATATCAGCCGGAACACTGGATGAAGGCAGGGTTCACCCTGAACAGCTCACCAGACTATCGCAAGGCCAACCATGTACACACAAACAACCATTCACACTCACACCTAGGGTCAGTTTGGAACAGCCAATTAGCCTAATGTGCATGTCTTTGGACTGTGAGTGTGTGTGTGTGTGAGTGTGCGCGCGTGCATGACTCCACAAAGAAACTCCCAAGCCAAGCCCGGAACTGGAACCCAGGACCTTCTTGCTGTGAGGTAGACATGCTAACCACTACTCCACTGTTCCACCCTACGCTATTCAGTGAAGTGACAACATTGAGTGGTCATATCATGATATGCAGTATGTATGGTACGTATCCCGTCAGGTCTAGGAATCCACCGGGGTTCCCAGGAGGAACTGGAGAGTGTTTGCTGGGAAGAGATTTTCCTCTTAATACACAATGATCTGATTTTGGATAGGCAGAAGAAAATGGCATGATGGACGGATTACATATCGCGACAGATATTTATCGATATAATCGCTTTAAAGCACTTCTCGAGAGTGGCACGCCATTCATCCATTCGTTCATTTTCTGGGGGGCTGGCGCCCATCTCAGCTGACTCTGGTCGAAGGTAGAGTACACCCTGGCCATCACAGGGCAGAAACACGCTGACGGAAACCCAATGGCCTACTCTTTTACATGCCTCTCACCACAGACAGTGAGAGACATGGCTGGCCTTTGGTAACCCAGTTAGCTGCACGGGGGGGACAGCAGTGACAACTCGGTGACGGTGAGGCTTAAACCCCCGACCTTCGGATCAGTAAGCCAGCGCCCTACCACCGGGCCAGAGCGGAACACCATGAGAACTCATACTAACACATTTGAACCCCTTGAAAAATCAGATGCTATTGAAGAACTGCAGTGCTGGTGTGTGTGTGTGGGTTCTGAGATGAAGGAAATGAACTCGCCAAGCCACTGAAAACCCAGAGGCATTCATCATTCAGGATTTATTAGAGGAAAAAAACAAACAAACAAACAAACAAACAAAAAAAAACAAAAAAAACAAAACACATCCTTTCCCTGTTTCTTTACAGCATGGTATATAAACTCTTGATATGTGCAGATGATTGTCAAAGGCATTGGATATACAAGCCCCATATTAACAGAAGGTTCACATCACAGTAACATTAGTAATTCATATGCCACTCCAAAATATGGATCGGAAATTTGTCACATGCATATAGAGTATATACTTCACATTTCACTGGGCAACTTTGGAGAGGGCAGCCATGGAGATGCGGTGAGAACAAGACCTGCATTGTCAAAAACATAGTTTATATATATATATATGTACGGTATATTTATTTATAAGTATATTTATATATATATATATATATGTGTGTGTGTATACACACACACACACACACACACACACACACACACATCAGGGCTGTTGGAAATACAGGAAACACTTTCCATGTTGCTCTTTAGACATGCTTTATTTTCTTAACAAAAATATATCATTCAATTTTTCGGTCCGTGATCATTGCATACACTTTACACCAGCGATGCTGCCTGGCTGTCAGCGGACACCATGCTGGACTTTTCAGACTCCTCTATACAGATATATATTTGTGTATATTCATAGGGGAGGGAGGATTTGAATACACTGCACAGTCTAGAGGGTGGCACAGACATGTGTCAATCACAGCTTTTAATTTAAAGAGGCAATCGCGACGCCTGAGTAGGTGAGAAAAAAAACCCCCAAAAAACCATGAAATAATGGTGTAGTGGGACTGGATAGAAGTGCATTTGGAACTAATGTGTAAAAGGCCCATCGTTGATCAGGACTGGGATATTGATACTGGGGAAATGGCTGGATTTCATCCTATTTTTCTCATAAACACTAACACGGAGTGTGTGAGAGAGAAACAGAGACGACAGTGAATACAGGAAAACATACAAATGTACAAACACAGAACAGCTGGCACACGTGTGTGTGTGTGTGTGTGTGTGTGTGTGTGTGTTCAGTACACTGTGACAGAGCTCCAGAGAAAAGCAGTGTTTAGAGGACAAATATGTTTACATTCCAAAGACACACACACTTTTAATCATCATGTCTGGTCAGTATGTCTCAGGATTTGTACTGTACATAATCTATTTACAAAACCTTTGGATCAACAGAGTGAGCAAATTCTGAACATAAAGCACACAAAAATCAGAGAGAGAGAGAGAGAGAGAATAACACAGATTAGGCATAACTTCAGTTTCCACATCGTCATCATCATCGCTGTTATTAACATATAGTGCTGGCTTTGTGTGTGTGTGAGAGAAGGTGGTGGGAGTATGTGCTTGTATGTGCTTTCCAATTAATACAACACCAGCTCAGTGCTGACGTAACAGCATCAAAGACAACCTGAAATCCAAACTTTTCATTTTTTACTCACTCACTCATTTGTCAAACCGTTTATTCCTATCAGGGCCGCAGAGAGGGGCAAGCCTATCTCAGCCAACACTGGGCGAAGGCGGGGTAAACCCTGAACAGCTCACCAGACGCTTGCAAGGCCGATACACACACACACACACACACCCACACAACCATTTTCTATCTCCATAAGACCAAACTTCTATACTCCCAAACAGGTCCGAATCTGTTAGACAATCTTGATTACTCGTTCACCACTTAATCCTATTAAGGTCACAGGGAGGCCAGAGCCTATCACAGCCGACACCGGGCAAAGGCAGGGTACACCCTGAACAGCACGCCAGACCATCGCAGGGCAACACATGCACATAACCATTCGCACTCACGCTCACACCTGGGGTCGGTTTGGAATGTGCATGTCTTTGGATTGCGGGAGGAAACCGGAGAACCCGGATGAAACCCACACAAGAACGAGGAGAACATGCAAACTCCACACAGAAACACCCTCACTTAGCCTGGGAATCGAACCCAGGACCTTTTTTGCTGTGAGGCGGACATGCTAACCACCACACCACCTCAAATTTGATTAGTGTCTCCTTATACTGGGGTCCCAGTTCCCATCGTTTAAAACTCTGCCGTTTAACACAATAAACTACTTTAACACAATAAACTGTAGATTTTATACTACACGTTTTCTACTTCAGATTTATTTGGAAGGTTTTAGATTTATTTGACATGGACATTTTATTTAACAGGGTTAGAAGGAGTCTCCGGTGTCCGTGCTTTTTAAGGCCAGGTACCACCAGTGAAAAACCTACGACCACCAGATGCGAGATAAGAACTTTGTATTTCCAGAATATGTAGGAAGAACCTCATTGCAATAATTTACTTTCATGTCAACATGATTAACTGCACATCAAACAGCCTTTATTTATGTCTCCTGTAAGGAGATGTTCAGGGAAGGAGTCTCCGGTGTCAGTTCTTTGAAGATCTTCAGGATAGAAGAGTTTGCGGTTTCTAGGTAACATGACACAGGGTGACGTTTTTTTTTTCCTTTTGGCCTTTTCAATTCGAGGGGGAGACAGAAAGAGACATGGTTTCCAATCCAGGTTGTTGCCACAGCCATCCGTGATCGGGAGTCCATGGGAGATAATTGTCTGAGCTCTATCGGGAGGGAGGGATGGCATAGGCTCCCCTGTCACTCACAGCAATCACAAGCCAATCCATGGGCGTCTGTGAACTCCTTCCTACAAAAAGGGGCAGTGCTTTCCCTCGGAGTGTGTTAGGCAGTAACTGTAAACAGCCAAAAGTACCATATCATCAATCGATACATAAGATGTTATACAAAACACCAAATCAGCCCTGACGTTGTTCAGGAATACACGCTCCCTCCCTTTCCCATCATGTAAAAAAAATCACCTTCAGGGTGGTAATGCCCAGACCGCACGCCTCATCACTGATTCATTTCCTGAATACTACACCCTGGAGTGTTTTCATCCTTCTTAAAGATTTATTGAATGCTGGGGTGACAAACTCATTTTCACTGAGGGCCACATTGCTAAATTTCTAGGTCATCGAGGGTTGAATAATCACGGGACATCTTTTGAAAAAGGGCAACCACGAGATCTACATGACAAAATGATTAATCTAGGTATTTCTCCACTTTTCCTTTATGCACTTTCCTTTCCTGACAACCTTAGCATGCAATCCTTTTTAAGTCATGAATGACTAGCTGTTTACTTGAAATAGGTTGCTGCCACCTAGTGGAAGGAAGACGAATTACATTTGATGGTAATGGTCGACGCAAAGAATGTACGATAATCATATTCCTTGAAAGCTCTCGAGTTGGCGGGCCGGATTTGGATCGTGGGCCTTGAGTTCGATACCTGTGACCTAAATCATCATGTTCTATAGCTCATGTACAGGATATTTCCAGTGGTTTTATCTTTTTAATGGAATTTGCCCTTAAAACTATGCTAAAAGTGCACAGATTCATATTGTGATAAACGAATGAGTCATATCTAGAAAAAAAGATATTCGCCATATTTATATATTTTATTAGATGTTCGCAATATGGATCGATTTATATATTATTGCAGTAGCAGAACAACATTTTCATGTTCAAACAGGAAATATTTATTCTAATGAATCATTCATCGGCCTAATCACATGTGGTTAGGATTTTATATTTAATAATCCGGAATGAAATCATTTCAGGTCTTGTCACACCATCCAATCAGATCCCACTGTTGTATTATGGGAGAAAAATTAGTTTTACTTTTCACATTGTCTTTAAAACACCACAGGCATGACATGCACATCAGTTACCACATATAAACAAACACACACACACACACACACACACACACACACACACACACACACACACACACACACACACACACACACAC
>JBCNYH010000024.1:6071307-6089554 GCA_039654325.1 Tandanus tandanus
CACACACACACACACACACACACACACACACACACACACACACACACACACACACACACACACACACACACTCTGCAGTCCATTACCAGAGGGGGGGATGAGCAGCCTCACAGCCAGCTATCAAATTAACATTCACAAATTTACATCCTAATAAGGTTTCTAACAGGAAGGACAGTAGACTGAAAATGAACCGAGCTTCATCACCCTGAACGTCCACCTCTTTTCTCGCGCTCTCAGCACACGCCACTCTTTCATATGCTGCAACTTCAGCTAAAACCATTTAACCTTTACCGGATATTGAATTCTACAGGATGTTAATCTAGTACACCGTCATGTGCCTTCTCTAGGATGTTGTTGTAAATACACTGGAGATGTTGGGGATCCCCAGCTGTAATAGTAAATGGGGGATAATGTCTAGATAAGGTTTTAAACCATATCAGTTCTTTCAGGCTCACTGTTCAGTATCTCTCTTATTTACATGGCTCTTTACTTAGGAAATAAACACTTTACCACAAAAAAAGAATCTAAAATTGATTTAATTGTTTAAGCTAATGATACACTCTATAGCAGCTGTCAGTTAAACATAACAACAATGTGTTAAAAAATAATTGACTGCTTAATTCTGTGACTGACCAATCAGAATGGAGAGTGTCATCCCCCTTGAGAATCCCCATAGGGGGATCAGGACTCAGATTCATAGCAATGGTTTGTAATAAAAAAATAAAAAATAAATAAAAATCAGAACTGAGTATTCAAAAGAGCCATCAAATAACTGTTACTGATTGGTGGCAAGCCATTGAATAATTCTTGATATTGCATAATTGCCACGGGATAATTCAATTATTGCATCGTTGCCATCGGATAAGTTGAATGGTTATTGCACGGCTAGCAGATGCAACATAGTAACGAGGCTGTCCACTTAGAAATAATATCTTGAATAAATAAATAATAACACAATTTAAAAATTCGGCTTGCATATGATAGTGTTATTTGGTCTAGGAGGGTGTTATGAGGCCTTCGGCCTCAGGCAGATAACAGCCATTCGACCAATTAATTCTCTATATCACACTTCGACTCATTCAATCGACAATTGCTTATTATCCACCTTGGGATAATGCTTGAATCAAGATGTTAGACAAAAACTCACGCTTTGCCACGATCACGATTTAAAGAAACATACAAATTAAATAAAGTTGTGCTAAAATAAATGAAGAAAGTTACGCAATACGGCCTTTTCCTTTTTTAAACTCTGAATGAATTTCTAAAAGAAGTGGTAATGGGGCATGCATCACCAGTGTCACACTTAAAAAATGTAAAAAATAAACCATAAATGTTTTTTTTTTCCCGTTTATGCTCCCATGTAGTATACACTAAAACAAATATAGACCTCAGGTTTAGTAGATATCTCTGAAAAGTACCCGAGACAGCACGTCCGTTTCCCCCTCACCTTCAGAGGATCATTGGTATGCATCTCTATGACTCGAACACATCTTACTATTACATACAGGGAACTGTACAAACCTCCTGAAGATACTTCCAGGGTGGAAAACCAAAGCTCTGAGAGTGGAGTGTCATTCCACAAAAATATACAATTACTGTATCCTCAAAGATAAATTCTACATCAACAGCTGTACAGTTTTATACAGTACGTGCAGTGCATGAATATACAATATACAAGTCTTTATGTACGTTTGTACTACAGAGACCCTGCTGCTGTTATACAAAACTAATCATCATCATAGTACTCAAGAACTGCACAGTGGTTTGGTCTGATACAACGAGAGAGAGAGAGAGAGAGAGAGAGAGAGAGAGAGTTAATATTCAGACCCACACACACATTCAGACCCACACTGAGATTAAAGTGGTGTAATGATAGGGACAATCTGCCCCATCACCAAGGTTACACGGCTCTCTCTCCTGCGTCTACCCGGTGTATCTGGAGTCTACCCTCCTATTCCCTGACCTCTCATTCCTCACTCCTCCACGCTCAGTACACCTCTCCATCAACCATAAGGACGAGACCTCAATCATTCGTGTTCTTCTTTAAGAATGTCATTAGTAATCAGGCTGATTTACCTAAAGTTGTACACAGGCCAGGATTAAAAGTGATATAGAGACCAGTAAATTATCCACTCTGCTCACAAGGCAAGTAATGATTACCTCAATTCATGATTCACAATATTTGGTTCATGCTTTGATTTTCATACGATGTTTAAAAACATTTAATATTCCTTTTGTTGAATAAACTTTTTAATCGCCAACAGCAATTATTTATATCCACTTGTAAATAAGGTTGAAGTAAAATGTTCATTTTTTAAATAAAAAAAAAATACAAAAGGTTAATAAAAGTCTCTTTCTTTAATACTATTCATGAACAGCTGTGAAGGCTGTAGTTAGGCCTAAACATAAAGCAACTACATCCTTTTGTTTCTGTTTTCTTTAGCAGTTTTTTTTTTTAAGTTAGCCCTATTTTTTTTTTCTGTTTGTGGACACCAGGGGTGTCAAACTCACTTTCACTGAGGGCCACATCACTAAATTTAAAGGTGATCGAGGGCCGAATAATCACTGAACAAAAAAGGGCTTAACAGCGATAAGCTAGCACGCAATCTTTCTTGAGTCATGAATGACTAGCTGTTTACTTGAAATAGGCTGCCGCCACCTAGTGGAAGGATGATGAATTAGGTTTCATGGTGATGGTTGATGCAAAAAATAGGTTTGAATCCAGGATGATGCCGCAAGCCATCTGTGACCGGGAGACCACGGGAGCCAATTGGCCGAGCTCTCACGGTAGGGAGAGATGGCATGCGCTTGTCGCTGTCAATCAAAGCAATCACCAGCCAATAATGAGCTTCGGTGAGCTCAAACGTACAAAGGTGCGGATAGCACCTTCCCTTCCGAGTGTATTAGGCCGCCCCCAAATACGCATGCGCAGCAGTTTGTAAAGATGCAGGTAGCAGCATAATGTGTTATGGAGGGGGCATGTGCATGCTTATACTTCTCGCTCTGATAGTGAGGAAACATTTGATGGGTGGGAATTGGATACGAATACAATCAGGGAGAAAGATGGCTAAGTTAAGCCTAAAGGTGACAGACTGGGTTACTGGTGATCGGTCAGGGGAGACTGTGGTCACTGGTGATTGATTGAGGGGAAGACTGGGGTTATCGGAGACTGGTGAGCACCATATCGAGCTTTAGACAATCACTAATGTGTGCTGGAAAGTGGTTAGATTCACCGCTAAATCTAGTGACAACGTCAGCAAGTTGGAAAAAACTGAAGGGGTGGTTGACTCTGGGGAAAAAAAATCTCAACGTTTCACTTAACAAGTGAATTTTACATTATTGCTCCCCCTGCTGTTTGAAAAAAAAAAATGCAACAACATCAAATAAAATGATTTGAATGTCAAATTTGTACCACAATTCACCACTACATGATACATCATTACACACCAATTTTAAGATGGATCAAGTGTCAGTCCAATCTCATTAATATATCGATAATACATCCTTTAAAAATGTATCTAACCTGTAATCTCCTGATACTCTTCCATTAAACATACTGTTTAAATACTGTAACATCATAAACAGCTCAATAAAGTATCCTATGCGTCAAATGTGACCCGCTCCAGCATAATACGGATTAAGTCGCGAGGTCGTGCTTTGAGTGAGAGCCAAAAGTACGATGAAAATGGCGTACCTGGATGAAAATGCGATGTCGCCAAAAATACATCCTTCAGAGCATAATCTTCAACATGACCAAGTTCAAATATCCATAAACACAACCTATCCATGATAAAGCACTTGTTTAAGAAAGGGTTCCATGTCCACGTTGTTGTAAAACAATAGAAATATCCACTTATTTTACTGATTTTTAAACGGCTTTTGTGGTTGCTCAGGGTATTTCCTTATTATCCAAATTCACTACCAGAATCCTCTCCCTACTTACAGAATCCCAGAAGGATTCCCCCGAATTATATAACGCTAAACCAATGAGAAGCCTCAAAACACACATGACTCGGTGTAAATAGAACGTATTACGCTAGTACGATGGCTCTGATTGGTGGAGAGCCGGATTTATTTAGTGTAGGGATGTTGGAGAGTTTCAGATGCGGACGTTCAGAAACTGGTTCTGTAACTGTAACTACTATTTTCTCTAAAGTAGCATTTCCTGATTAGCGACATACAAAGTGATGTAACTCAGTCCATTTTCATCTATAATCATGTTTTATACCTCATTTTAAATCAGATTCACTTCTCTTTCCAAATATATCAATATCTCAGTATATTTCCTACTTAATCCGTATTGTGCCGGAGCCGGTCGCGTACTGTATATTACTCACATAAGTTATCAATGCATCTTTATTTACTTCTAGAAACTACATCATGATTTCTTTTCCAGAATATTCACTTACTGGATTAGGCATGTTACAATATTTTGCTGCAGGTTGATGTATAATTTTACCCCTGTATCCCGTATGAAGAAGCTCAATGCATCGTCTCAGGAAGTGAGATGTGTTGCACACTTCCAGTCTCTCATCACTAAGTGTGAGAAAAGAATAAGATCTAAGCTGTAGTGATGCTGCACCGCTGCAAACCCTGATTCAGTGCACAGCTGCCTCCGAGTCGAGTCGAGCACCTGCAGCTGAACATATCCTCTGTTTGCAGAACATCATGCACTACACACACACACACACACACACACACACACTAAACAAGTCTCGCTCGCTCTCTCGCACACACAAGCGTCTGTGGTGACAATCACAGCGGTTTGTGTTTCTGCTTTATCTTAGATAATGCTTTTCATCACACACTGATTTCCCTTCTTCTTTCACATCATAACGCTTTATTCTCACCTCTCTCTCTCTCTCTCTCTCTCTCTCTTTCTCACACACAGACACTCACCAACATTTGTGTGTACAGGCGCTAACCCCCCTTCCCCTTTAACCTTGAACACACAAGCTGCGATTCCACTATTGAGCCAAAGCTGTCCGAGCCAAGTGCAAACCAAGGCTATTACCGTATCCACACAATCACATACTCAGGGCTACGTTGAGACCAGAATCCCTGGGAATTTGGCCTGATATTTACCCACAGGCCAAAAGAGGCCAACCGGTGCTTAATCTCCTAAGACCCAAACCCTAATATTGTATATCTTATCATCACTCCGCACTTCTTCTGTTCCTTACCACCTGACAAATATTAAACTTGATCAACGTCTTCAAACAGGAAGAACTTTGGGAAAAGAGTAATACCAAGCGGCAGATCGTACTCAAATCAGGATCTTACACAGGACAAGGACATACACTCGATGTAGGTTAAGGCAGATGTAGGTTGTCATTGTGGAAGGCGGGGTTTCAGCCAGTCAGTGTTTTTAAGCATTAATCTGTTGTTTTAGGTAAAGAGTGAGAAAATATGTAAGAAAATAATAGTCTATATAACTTTTTCGCAAGAAATAGCCTATCGCCTCTGTTTTTGGGGTAGAACACAAGTTTTAGACCATAACTCCATAATGTTGCGGTTAGCATAGACTAGCTTTGTGTTATATGTGGGCTCTCCATGTAAAGAGTTGATCAAGTATTTGTTTTTGTAGGCTTCATATAAATTGTGATACAACTTTCAGTTACTACGCTAAGGTTTCTTCTCGTTAGCTCATCTGTAGCTCAGTCATGTGGTGTTTACAGTAAAGCAGTGTGTTATGGGAGGAGGATCTGCTGAGCTGCATGCATGATAATAGAAATGCAAGCTGCTTTTCGGCTCGAGGCTTAAAGCCTCAGGCTACAAGCCCCTGTTAGCTTTGCACTCGTACTGGCTCACCCTGTCATGATAGTAGGATAGCGGCTACTACTCTCTCTCTCACACACACACCAACATTTATACTCATCCACTCATGCACACACCAGTGCTCGTAAAACCAAGCTCACATTTGTGCAGTCGGACTCATCCTTACAGACCTGCACTTATACCTCTAAACAGATCTCACCAGGGTTAATGCAGTTAATGAACACTAAAACTAGCAGTGAAAATATAAATGCTAACTAAAATTAAACAGGGCGGCACAGTGGTGTAGTGGTTAGCATGCTCGCCTCTCAACAAGAAGGTCCTGGGTTCAATTTCCACTTGGGCGTTTCTGTGTAGAGTTTGTATGTTTTCCATGTGCTTGCGCGCGTTTCCTCCAGGTACTCCGGTTTCCTCCCACAGTCCAAAGACATGCCCATTAGACTAACTGTCTGCTCCAGTGGGAATGGTTGTGTGTGGGTTGCCCTGCAATGGTCTGGCGAGCTGTTCAGGGTGTACCCCGCCTTCGCCCAGTGGTGGCTGAGATAGGCTCCAACCTCCCTGCGACCCTAATAGCACTAAGCAGTTTGGCAAATGAGTGAGTGAGAGAGTGAGTAAAACTAAACACAACTGCAGGTAAAATTAGTTTTCTTTTCATCTCGGTTTCATTTTCTTTCTGGATTCACTCTGTGGATGCTATACCACTTTCAAGATGAAGAGGAGACACTAACAGGCTGGTACCAGAAGGTGGCAGTAATGTGCAATAAAGTAAACTGAATAAACTGAAAGAATAAATAAAAATAGACACATTTCCAAATAATAACCCTTGACCTCACACCCAAAGATTCACCGCTGCGCAGACACATGCATTTTCTCACACACACACACACACACACACACACACACACACACACACACACGAATGAGATGTTCAGAGCGATGATCAGTTTGTTTTCTGCTCATCGGATCTCAGAAGGCGTTGCGTCTTTCTGCCCACATCAGTCTTCTGATCCTCCATTACACTCAGGTAAAGGTCACACTCACCCACAACGACTCTGTGCCTGTGTGGGCGCGCTTGAGTGTGTGTGCGCGCATGTGTGTGTGTTGTGGGGGAGAGCTGGGACATGACACACAGTGCATAGTGAAAGCTGACATTAAATCTCTAAGTGCTACTGTGAGTTAGCGAAGTGACATTTTGAGCTCATGAACTGATAAAGTGAATTTTCTTTCCAACAGAAAAAGAGAGGGTCGGTACCCCCTTCCACACACACACACACACACACACACACACACACACACACACAAAAAAAAAAGTGCGCCCCCCGCCTAAAAGACCAGACATTCTCATGGAAGGAGATTCTCCTTCCAAAAACTAACCCTCCTCCTCCTCCCTCTCCTCCTCCTCATGTCACTTGTGCCAGACTCATCGCATCTTCAAGCTAAAGTGCAGGTTTATTTTTTCTTTTTATGCATTTTATTAATACATTTTTGTTTGTGTTTACTTTTGTTAAACATGGGTTATTATTTCTGAGTAAAACAACATTTAACATGTTTTATATTAGGCATATTTAGGGGCATTTTGAAGGTCTGGAGCGCATTAATGGGTTTTCCATAATTTCCTACGGGAAAACTCGGCTCGCTATACGCGCATGTCTCTCTACGAGCTGGGACCCGGAACCAATTCACCTCGTCTTGCAAGGTGCCAGAGTACATTTAATTATTCAGTTTTATTTTATTTTAACTTTTTCATCAAACTATCACTTTGTTTGGAGCCTTGATGACATTTTTAGTAGATTGCTTTAGATATAGAAAAATTAAAATACAACACTTTGGATAATACACAAAAATGCATTCCTGATGAATTAATCTCCTCTTAGACTAATAGACAGATTTGGGCACTGCCTCACAGCGGAGGTCCGAAAAAATGAAAAATTCTCCTGATAAAAGGTTTCAGTGTGAATTCGTTTTGATGACGCCATCGATGATGTAATGTCATGTAACCATGTAACGTCAGCAACCCAAAATTACCACAGAGTATCGATATTCCAGTCCACTGGCTAGGTTTACTTCCATACACACGTTATATGTGCCAGAAACGCCATGCGCTTCCTCAGTGTGATTGGGTTAAAAGCCTTTACCAGCTAAAAAAAATGAAGATGCATACGTATTTTATTTTATTAATAAAGTGTATTTTTATTTTATGGCTTGAAACAAGTAACAGTTTGGAGGGGAAGGTAGAAGAAGTTACCATCACTCATTCCCATTACGACAGTTATATAACGGCATGTCTGGATCATGTGTCAATCAAATCAAATTGTAAAAATAAACCATAAAAAAAACCTCACTTTACTTTTCTTCTCTTACATTTCTGTGTAGTGTATACACTAAAACAATTATTCACCTCAGGCTCGGTGGATATCGCTGAATCGGCGTTACATCTCAGGGGCTATCCTGCTTTCTGATTGGTAGAAAGACATTAAATAACTCTTGATATTCTTCTACGAGCCTTGATATTCACCCTTGGAGGGTGTTATCCATTATCATTATTTATTACTGATCTGAATAATTATGTGCCTGTGCTTAAGAGCAGACACATATTACTATTCAGCTAGAAAAATGGTTCTCTTTATTTTTTTTCCTTCTTATTCTTCTTCTACAGTCGCACTTAATGCGGCCCGTAGTGTGCTATTACTTTTATTGGCGTTTCGCGTTACCCTGGTGACAAAATTAGCCAAAAACCACGCCAAAAAAATCTCATTGAAATAAATGGGGAGAGGTCGACAAAAACAATCATGAAACGCTCCTCACCTTTGACACCTCGCCAAGAAGCCATACTTTCACATAGAAACTTGGTTGAACTTTTAAAACGTAGACACTGAAGTCATCATTTCCATAGTGTGTTTATAACGGGTGTCTATTGCGTGGAATGTACTGGGCTAGAGTGGGGGATGTAATCAGCAAAATCTTGGAAAAAGTTTTACTGTACCCTGAATTTCTCCATAGAAGTCAATACAAAAATTTGGTGTTTGAAATTATTTAAAATCATTATGAGGGTCATTTTTACATCATGACTCACATTTTCACAGCAAAATAATTTATATCACTGCGTTCACCAAATTCTTGGCCCTCAAACGCTGTCAATGCGAGACGTGCGCCATTGCCTTTGTAACTCAATAATGTATGTGTAACTGTCAGTAACTGCAAGCTTAATCTCTACGGCAACGACCAGCTGCGTCATGCACCTTAGACACACACCTGCAGCTCTTTAAAACACAAATATGAGTCATGCACACACATTGCCTGTTTGTTTGGCTCCAGACAGGCAGACTGAATATGTAATAGACTAAATATGTAAATATGTATAGATATGTATGTATATCTTAATATGTATAGAGCCGGGCTATTCAATTGGTGCTTTGAGTTGGCTACTCTATTCTTTTAATAAAAGCTAAATAAATAAATAAAACTAGGGGGAAAAAATAATTTTTAAAAAAAATCTGAAGTTAATATTTTTTTGGATGGTTCTGTGTCACAACTGATTTTTTTATCATGTTTACCCCAACTTCGTCTCATTCAATATCTGCTTATTTATCTTCCCTTAAAAGCTCCTCTACGTAAGATTCAGTTGACTGCAACCAACCGAGTGCCCCTCCTTCTCTTACCAAGTCTGTATGGATATTCGGAATTCATCAGCTGCCTGTAGAATTCACTGGTCAATTTACACTCACCCGCTCTACATATTTCAAGCATGACTGAGATCAGGTGGGCCCCACCTTTTTCTCACACATTTTTCCCAGTTAGATAGTACAATGCACCATGCCTGATGTACATCAATGTCTTAGCTACTGTTTCCATGTAGGATCATATTGCTGGCTGCAATTATTTAGTCACAACACTTTGTGGAAGAGACATAACCCCCAGTGAGTTGGCAAAATGGACAAAACTGAGTATAGAGCGGTGATAAAGGTTCTAGTCCTGGAGGGTCAATCTGCCAAACAGGTTGAAGAGTGATGGACTGCCGTTTATGGGAGTCTTCCCCTCCTTCTGCAACTATCAAATGCTGGGTGAAGGAATTCCAGCATGGCAGAAAGAGTTAAGATGACGACCTCCGGTCAGGACGGCCATCAACTAGTACCAGAACGGAAAACATCGACCGTGTGCACAAACTAGTGAGGGAAGACCACCGTATCACTCTCCATGAGTTAGAGGAAGCAACAGACCTTTCATATGGATCCATACACGGCATACATGTGCAAAATGGGTCCCGAGATTGCTTTCGGATGACACGAAGCTATCGAGGGTCATCAGTGGAGCCTTGTTAACTCAGTACAACGCCAACCCACATGATTTTCATTTTAGGGTTGTAACCGGTGATGAAACCCGGCTTTATCATTATGATCCAGAGAGCAAATAGGAATCGATGGAATAGAAACACACCACATCTCCAAAGACAAAGAAGTACAAAGCCACCAGGTCCACCAAGAAGGTTATGGCGACAATTTTCTGGGTCGGCGAAGGAGTGATCCACATCGACAACCTGCCCCATGGAACCACAATGAAGCTGGTACGCCAATCCTTCAGGGAGAAATGCCGCAGAAAAATGGGATTTACCAGGACAACGTGCCAGTCCAAACCAGCCGAGTTGCGATGGAAGCTGAGCGCGAGTGTGGCTACGAACTCCTCACTCACCCATCCTATTCTCCAGACCTAGCCCCCAGCGGGTCAATGGCCTGGCGAGCTGTTTAGGGTGTACCCCACCCTCGCCCAAAGTCGGCTGAGATGCCGTCTCAGCCGACGATGGACAGCTCGCCAGGCAGCCAGTAGGCTATGCAGCCCACTCTTTGACGAAAATCAGCAATGGTTCTTTTACATCTCACCACAGACAGTGAGAGACATGGCTGGCCTTTGATAACCCAGTTAGCTGCACTGGGGGACAGCAGTGACAACCCGGTGAGGGTGAGGCTTGAACCCCCGACCTTCGGATCAGTAAGCCAGCACCCTACCACTGCCCTGTCCATACTACATTCTATTTCTACTGAGATACCAGACCCCCCTAAATCCTGAATAGTGCATCTTTAACTTTAGCTATAATTAATATAAAATAAGGGTTTCCAAAGTGACTGTGTGTAGGAATGGATTTTACATTGTGTTGCCTGTAGATAAAATTTTTTATTTATTATTATTATTATTATTATAATTACACGTTTTATTCATTTTTTCCCCTATTTTTCCTGCCATTGATTATATTTTTCATCTTTTTCACAATTTTTCACACTTTCATGCGTGTTCAGCGAACAGAAGTACCTCTTAAAACATCTGAGTCAAAACACACACACACACACACACACACACACACACACACACACACACACACACACACACACTGTGTGAAGTGTCAGTGATACACACTTACAGTTGCATTATGAGGTACAGGTGATCTGAGCTCTCATAAATATCCTCCAGGGCCACGATGTTCTCATGCTTGATTCTGGAAAATAAACACGGAATTAGACTCATCATTTAAAACAAAAATTTCAAATACACAAACTGTTTCACACCATTTGTTTTTTCATTTCATCATTTGAAATGACTCAGAGCGAAAAAGTATATCCAAGCGTGTGAAATTATTTTTAATAGAATTAAAATGATCATCAGGTATTCTCCTCTTATAAGATTACAATAAATCAAACAGGATTATTAAAAATTATTTCTAATCTCACGAATTATCATCTTCTTAATAAATTTCCAATTTATAGACAGAAGATAAATAATCACACTGAATACATTTCTATATGATAATAATAGCAATATAATAATCATCTAATGAATAATTATTTATACAAGGTCAGAAGGATGTCTCTGATTAGTACAGAACTGTTCAATTAAAAAAAAATAAAATTAAAATCCTCCAAACTGGAGGCGAACAATTGTTTTAGTATATACTTCACGGGAAGTTGCTTACAGCACGTAATCATCATGTCGTTGTTTCAACAAACTTAAGCAACGTAACATTTATTTCCATCCAGTGTCGGGTTCATTTCTCACCGACGTCTTGAATTAATGAGGGAAAAACGGAACCGCTCCATAAAGTCTTCTCCAGCACATCCCGAAAACCTTCAATAGGGTTAAGGTCAGGACTCTTGGGGGCCAATACATATGTGAAAATGATTCCTCGTGCTCCCTGAACCACTCGCTCATTATCTGAGTCCCCGTTTTATATCCGTGGCATCAGGGAAGAAAAAGTGCATTGATGTGATAACCTGCTCATTCAGTGCATTCAGATCATCAGCTGACTTCATTTTATTGCCACATTAATGTTGCTGAGCCTGGACCGGACCAACTGGAGCAACAGTGCCATGACGATTACATGCTGTGATCAAGGCTAAATGCTCTCCATGAAAATATTAGAGTGTGTGACCTTTTTTGGCTGAGCAGTGTATAAAAATACGTAAAATATAATGTTTTTTTTAATTTATGTTTATATTTACAAATTTTAACCATGACAAAGGCAGGTCAGGTGAACTCCTAGTGCTCCAGTCAGAAGTAATGGCGTATCTCAGAGTTTAGTACATACTACACAGAAACATATGCACACGAACGGAGTGCACGAAAATAATGTATTTATGCTGCAGGTGTAAAGTTTTTATTATAACTTCATCCGGTACGTTGACCTTCTATCAGAAGTGATGTAGGCAAAACCTCAACACAGTTGGGACCCTACAGCATTGCATTATAGTCTCGGCCACGGGTCCACATGTGATCCGATCGCTTAAAATCCATTTTAAACCAAATGTAAACAGGACCGATGTGCACAAGTAAGTGGTTAATAATGCACTCTCTATGCTCATTTACAGAATGGTTAACAGTCTGACGATTACTATGGATATATTAATTAAACAAGTTTTAGACAGTACCAAAGTAAATGCACCACTTCCCTTGTACGCAATTAGGACCCATCAAGTATGCACTCCTGTCGCATGTGACCACCCCAACCAGGGAGAGGTGAGAGCAAGCACATGCTTCCTCCAAGCCACGTGGTGCTAGCCGCCCGCATCTTTTTGAACTGCTACGCATGCATATTCAGGGGAAGGAAACACACTTGGATGTAAAGTGCCATCCGCCCTCTCGTATGCATGAGCTCATAGACGCTTATGAGTGGCTGGTGATCACCTTTAAGTGACAAGTAGGCCAGCGTATGACATCCCTCTCTCCTCTGACAGCCAATCAGCTCCCATGTGTCCCTGGCGGTGGACGGTTGAATTAACTCGCAATTTCCTGGATGTAAGCAGCGCACCTTGTCAATGCACCACTCTGGCGCCCCTACTTCTCTTGTACTAGAGGTGCGTGCATCACGTCCAATCTAAATGGTATAAAAACGCTGTGAAGAGGTGAACAATGGGCCCCAGTATGTTACCCATAAACCCCTTCCTCTGTGCTGTGACACAAATATACAGCATTAACTAGCATTAAGAATCCTATGGGAAGGTTATAAAATGTGCCAGCACTGGCTTTTATTTATTTTAGCGTCACGGCGGATAGATAAGCTAGCTAATTAGCTGACTGAAGACAGAAGCGGGAGCGGTGTTGTTATGGATACAGTATGTGATGTTTTAGCAACCTTTTTTTTATTGTTTTTTTTTCTTTTTTTTTTCTTTTTTATGAGCACAAAATAAAGGCCAGTGCTGCTTCTGTGAAATGAAAAACAAACAGCCAGCGTGATACCCGGGGAAATAAATACACGGGGTGCATCAAGAGATGCTCAACTAACAACTGACTGCACAGCCATCGTGTGTACGTTAATCAGAACATCAGCAGCAGCGACGTTTCCTCTCGGATATGGCGATTCTTTATTATGTAGCTCGAAACTAATCACAGAAGTACTCGACTTCAAAGGATTAGTCCTAAACTCATCTAGTTCCAGCCTCTCTTTCTCCACATCTCCTTCACTCCCTCCCTCCCTCGCTCCCTCCATTAAGAAGGAGTGGGCAACGAAACGGCGGTGTGACTCATCTCGTGCTTCTCAAAGCCTTTCCTTTAATTATAGAGAGAAACGCAAAGAAAAGACAGAGAGGGGGAGAAGAAGAAAGAAAGGGGGGGAAAAAAGACAGACAGGCACTCTATGTATGAGAAACAAAAGAAACGGTTATAAAAGAAGAGATCATGACACAAAGTAAACTAAGCCTTTCAGGATATTGTTCTGCAGTCTCATCGCTCTGCAAGAGCGGAACTGCGTCTCAAATAAACCAGACACCTGCGGCTGCATGGCATGTGCGAATACATGACTCAGTGGTTAGGAGGCATCACGGAAAGTCTAATAGAAACTTGTCTGATTTAAAGACGAGAGGGAGACAAACGGTCCAAACATGCGAGGGAAGAGAGATGGGTTAATTGGGTTTTGGGATACAGCAGTAATTAGTGTTCGCACACACCTGAGTCCTCCGTCGCTGTATAACGAGGCAAGCTGTTTGCTACACAAATACTGACGACGCATCGGGGTTCCCGGCCTGGCGCACATCATTCCCATATCAACACAGACAATAATACGGATATTTTATAATCGTTACTGTATATTTAACCGGAGCTGCTTCTCTCATTGGTTGTTCACTACCATTGACAAGGCTTTGGATTATATAATGAACAATGTCTCAACTATTCAACTATTGCTGCCTCCTCCAAGTTATATTCTCCGCTAGGATTACGCAAAAAGTGTTATGTGGATTATCATGACATTTCTACCAGTTCGGGGTTTTGGACGCCGTAAGATTGCAGAAATGATCCAGATCAAATCCTGGATCCAGGAATTTTTTAAAGGATTCTTTTACAATGTGAGAATGGATGGTTTTTTTTGGAGGTGTGATATTACAGCAGGCTCAGGGGTTGGGGGGTGCAGTATATATACTTTTATTTTTATTTATTTTTTGGCTTGGTGAAGGTTTGCACTCTCCAAGCACTCTTGTTGAGTCATTCAACAAATATTATTTGCATGGTGCAGCATTTTTAGTGCCGGCATGGTGGCGTCGTGGTTAGCGCATCCACCTCACAACAAGAATGTCTTCGGCTCGAGTCCCGGGCTCGGCAATGGCGTTTCTGTGTGGAGTTTGCATGTTCTCCCTGTGTTTGCGTGGGTTTCCTTCGGGTACTCCGGTTTCCTCCCACAGTCCCAAGACATGCACTTTAAGGTAATTGGCAAAAGCGAAGGTGGCGAGTCGGATGCTGAACTGTTCAATCAGAAATATTATGAAGAGACGAGAGCGCTGGGAAAAAGATGACTAATGTTTGATATAGAGAAGGGGCGGGGCTTCTACGGGATTATTAATATCAGATTATAAAACACCAGTCACTCAGTCCGAATAAGACTTCTGTACTTTTGGTTTTATTTTTGATTGACTCAAGTACATGAATGTCAAAATGTGGAGCGGGCGGCATGGTGGTGTAGCGGTTAGCATGCCTGCCTCAAAGCAAGAAGTTCCTGGGTTCGAGTCCCAGGCTCGACGAGAGTGTTTCTCTGTGGAGTTTACATGTTCTTCCCGTGCTTGCGTGGGATCCCTCTGTGAACTCCGGTTTCCTCCCACAGTCCAAAGATATGCACATTAGGCTAACTGTATATTTGTGGTTGCCCCTAGCTCTGTCTCTGTGTGTGTGTGTGTGTGTGTGTGTGTGTGTGTGTGCGCTGCAATGGTCTGGTGAGCTATTCAGGGTGTATCCATCTTCCCCCAGAGTCGACTGAGATAGGCTCAAGCCTTCCTGTGAAGCGAGCCTGCGAAGGTTGTATACAGTTATTTTCACCCACAAAAGAAAGAAACGCTTCCTAATGTATAAAGATGTACATTCTTACTGCCTGGCTTTCACATAGCACGTATCTAATTACGGGTGTATGGCGTTGCCGGGGAGATCATCATCTGTCCATCACCCATGCTGTTGCTATGATATGACTGATGGGAGACAGAGACGAAGGACAAAGAACACCATCAGTCTCCTGGTCATGACTGCAGTGACAACATTGATCGCTCTCACAGGGGAAGAAAAACGTCTAGGTCACGTCCCACCAACACAACTTCACCTTCATTTATCTACACGAGAAATATTTTTCTGGCTCTGGTTTAAGAAAACCGAGCACACAATCCACCAAACTGGCACTCTGATAATTCTGTCAAGGGTCTACAGGGACTGAGGGTGTAAAAGCAATCAGTTGGTTCCAGTCCTCAAGCCTCCAATATAATAATATAAAATGGGGTTTTTTTACCGTATTTGGCGTACTGCTTGTGCTGTGGCTTGATGCGATACTGGAAGAAAAGGCAGAAATCACACTCATACACTTGGAAAAAAGTGAGTGTTTTGTTTAACTTTTGTTTTTCTCCTTTAGGAAATTATCTGGTTATTGGGGAGGTCCTGAGCAGCGCAACAGATTATACCCGCGTCTGAAATCTCTCGCTCATTCACTACCTCCTATTCACTATACTGTACAGGGATTTAAATGCAGACATCAGTGTACCGGGTTCAACGGGAAAGTGTTAGCGGTGATCACACTAGAAAAGAGACTGATGTGAATGACAATACGCGGCTGTCACTTTTCATTCTCAAACTGTTCTCAAATCGGTCTCGCGACACTCGCGCCATCGCATTTTAGTCACCTGGTTCGTGAACTCATCGCAAAAAATGTATGAAATTTCTGCGAATGTCATAAAACAAGGCCCTGACGAGACTCGGGGTAGTCTCAAACTCTTCTCAAACAGTCCGCACACGTGGTGAGAAGGTCACAAAGTTGTCGTTTTGCTCGAAAGGAAAAGCAACGAGACTTCCATGTGGAAAGTTTGAGACTTGCTGGCATTCGCCATATTCAATGGATTTTGTGATTATTCGTATTTTATTTTGCATTTTGTTCACGTTAGTAACGCACAAATAAAAAACAAATGGTTTGAATACAAAAAGTGAAAAAATTTCGATTGATTTACGACAGATTTTTTTTTCTGCCAAACATCCGCAAACCAGTCGCAAATTGTTGCGCCACTTTCTCATGATTTTTGCGCGATAGACGTATTTAAGCAGCAAAATATTCACTTGCGTTTGGAGTCGCAAAACATCTTGACGCGAATTTCAATATTCGCAACAAAACAAAACAAAAAATCAATCTGGGTCAGTCGCTTTTCTATCGCACCTGATCTTGTGTGATAACACGCTTTCTGGTACTGCTTCTCAGCGCGGATAATTACGTAATCTCTCTATCTCGGTTCCATTCTATGAAGTGTTGGATGCCACAGGCTCCAGCGGCATTGGAGATCTGCCCTTCTTAATGCTTTGCTGTAGCTTAGGTTGGTGCATTGGCTGATGTTATTTGCCCACATTGTTCTTGGTGTTCCCCTTCCTCGCCGAGCTTCGATCTGTCCATCAAGTAATAATCTTTGCATGGGGTTCTTTCTGGTTAAGTGGACGAAAAATTTTAAAGAGCCGTTGTTTAGGGTTGACTCGTCTGAGGACTTCTCGGTTGCTGTCTGTATGTCCACATTTCAAAAGCATTCAAACAATCTATCATTTGGTTAGAAAGTGTCCAAGTTACGTGATGCTGCTGCACAATTAAAACGTGGCAGGTCAGTGTTAAGTCAGCAGGTGGAGCATGCATTATGGGTTACTGATCCAAAAGTCGGAGGTTCAAGCCCCGGTACCACCAAGGTACCACTGTTTGGGCCCTTGAGCAGGCTCTCAACCCTGAACTGCTCAGCTGTATAAAAAAACAAAACAAAATGCAAGTTGTTCTGGATAACGGCGTCTGTCAAATGGCATAAATGTAAAATGTAAATCCTTAAGAAGCACCGCCGCTGCCTTTTATTAAATCAGATTTGAAGCTTCGGATCAATTTCTTCACTGCACTCTAACTTTATTTTCTATATTTTATGTCTTACTCAATTACATTCGCACTATAACTCCTGAATTTGTCTCACGCCTCCCGTCATACGGAAGAACGCTATCCATGATGGTAAATATTAGTTGGTCACAATGCATGATGGGACACACTGAGCGCACTATAAAGTGTATAATAATTCTCACTATACATGTACATTCAGACACCATAGGAAAATGTGAAAAATCCACTATAGTGCACTACATAGTAAGTTGTGAGTAAGTTCTGATACAGGGTTAATGTTCACCCTATTGTCAGTAGATCATGTGGTTAAATCTAACAATGCCATGGCCATCTGGAGGGTCAAGGGAACAGACCTGTAAGGAATGGATGGTATTACTCTCTCGCCTCTCAATCACAACAACCCCGGCCAATCATGTATGCAAAAGAGGGAAGGGAACACTTGGGAGGGATCCAAGCCATAATTAGGTACCTGACAGACATTGGATATGATAGAGTATTTTTTATTTTGGGGAAACAATATACTCTGCTCAAAAAAATGAAGGGAACACTTAAACAACACAATGTAACTCCAAGTCAATCACACTTCTGTGAAATCAAACTGTCCACTTAGGAAGC
>JBCNYH010000024.1:6100042-6117227 GCA_039654325.1 Tandanus tandanus
CC
The DNA here is from genome assembly GCA_039654325.1 of Tandanus tandanus. NCBI lineage: Eukaryota > Metazoa > Chordata > Actinopteri > Siluriformes > Plotosidae > Tandanus > Tandanus tandanus. The sequence continues at coordinate 6,100,045 of JBCNYH010000024.1, forward strand.
CTCAAGATCATCACGAATCCACCAAGTTCCCTCAAGATCATCACGAATCCACCAAGTTCCCTTAAGATCATCACATATTCACCAAGTTCCCTCAAGATCATCATGACTCAAATCCTACGACCCATCGCGCTCGTCACGATTCTCTCAAATCATGGAGATCACGGACATCATGCTCAAGTGTAAACCCAGGGTTAGTCTAAGGGTGCACATATAAGTTATTTTACCCTCTGAACCTTAAATGTCACATTAAAGGTGGAAAACGTTCAAAAAATTATTTTTTTTAACCAGGGGGGTGTACTTTTAATATTCATGGTACATAAACCCCGACACCATATCTGCAGTGTAGGACAAGTGATATCATGAAAACACAAAACAAATAGAAATAATCATAATTTTTGTTCTGGGGCCGGCCTCAGCAGTACAAGTAACATGATATTCACATAAGAGGGGTAGTAGTGTGTGTGTTTGTGTGTGTGTGTGTGTGTGTGTGTGTGTGCACGCAAGAAGGTTTGTGCAAAAGCTTATTATCTTAGCTGTTATCTGCTGTCTTTGTGTTGGCATTGAAAATGAAATGTGGTCTCTACAATCTCTGCATCTGTGTGTGTATGTGTATAATTTACTTGTATTTTCTTTTTTCCCATGGACAGCTACAGACTGGAACCAACTCAAACCAGAAATCGCAAAAAATTTCATCCTTGGATAATTTAAGGAATGCTATCAGGAAATATATTTTTAGGAACTTTTAGTTTGTAATATTCTTTAATTTACTTAATTTTGATTCTTTTCATTGACATTTATATATTTTATATATATGTTTATATATTTTTATTAATATAATTTTATTAATATTTATTTGACAGTTTATGTGATGCCTTATCGGTTTTAGCAACATGACGATGGTGAGAAAAACTTGCTGTCTGAACACAATCAGTGACAAGTACGATGGATTATTTGTGCGCAGTAGAGTCCATCACGGTTATCAGGTCATTTCTCAGGCTTTCACAGCAGATGGGCGGTTCCTCTCCAGTGGTTTGCTTGTGTGTTGTCTCTTCTTTTTTAGATTACTTTGTGTTCTGCAGTTTTATTCCAAAAGATATGGCAACAGGAACAGTTCATCTGTGGTAATATAGGGAGGCATTTATTGCTTTAATCCAAACAAAAAACCTTCACTAAAGTGCACAAAACATAAATAATACATGGCCTGTGGTCACTATAGATTTTCTATGGAGGACCAGCTGCTAAGTCCCTGTTTCTTGCTCTTTTGGAGGTCAGTTATAGTAAAATAAATAAATGAAATAAAATAAAATGTAAAAAAAGAGGAAGAAAACAGTACGTGTGTCACACCATGCCTACCTTAGTTGTATAAACCAAAATATGAAATTTTACTAATTTATTGAGCACTAGTTTCCTTTAAACAGTGACATTACTTTTATGTTTAAATTCCTTAAACAACAACAACAACAAAAAATCGCAGCAAGCAAGAGAACTGTCCTCAATGAACAAAAATGCATAAAGGCATTACCTTCACAATTCACATACCGTACCTGAGTTTTGGGAACAGAAAAAGTGCATATGAGGCAAATATTAAATGAAAATACAACTGACATATCAGTCTACTTTCCCACTCTTCAGCACATGTGAATATTTGTCCATTTGTAAGAAAACACTGCCCAGAAACTAATTAGGGCTAACTATCAGAACATCTAACACGTTTTACTTCCAGCAGAAAGCAGCGTCCAGAAGCACTGTTGGCTTCTGGGCCATGTAGTTCTTTTGACTTGCGTTACAGTGTAGGCTTATTGAAAGAAAACTACAAAATGGCGGTGCCTGTCCTATGTTTTTTTTTTTCTTTTGTTTTGTTTTTTGTCCTATTGGTTGGTTCCCGCTCCCGTCTCTTCAACTGCTGTGTGTTGCTTTTATACCATCATTCTGTGAAAAATGTTAGAACACTAACAAACTAATTCAGTGTGTACTTTATTTATTTATTTGACATGAACAGTACACAGTAACTGACATCAGCATTTATTATGTAAATGTCAGATTTAGCCAAAGGGCTACTTTTTCATCTTCTGACAAAAAGGGACTGAAATTCAAAGAGCAGCATTAAAATTAATCTAAAATACAAAAGAGAATAAAAACACTAATACAATCCAGATGCTAATTTATATGAACATTATAAACATGCAGTACAATAGGTATCATGATAGCATAAGAGCACTTATCTATATATATTTATCTATAAAATTACTGTTGTGACTAGCACCAACAGCTTGTTTGTTGAAACGTATGCTAGTTTCTATGCTAGCTCCCTAGCTAGAACACATAATTACTAGACAGGTTAAGTTAAAGGGGCTTCAACACGTCTGTTGCACCTCTAGTCCAACTAACAAACAATCAAAAGACAGGAAATTAGCTTAGTGAACCTTGGGAAATAGCCGCATCCATCCACCAATTATTCTGTTCTCTTTCGAAAAAAGACAAAACAAACTTCTAAAAACAAACTATGGACCATGATGTCTAGTTCATAGTTTCATCATGCTCTTGTACTGGAGAGCGTTTTAATAACATCACTACAGCAACACGCTCACATGAACAGCATGCAAGCATTAGCTATTAGATTGGAAAAACACGAGAGCTTGTCGGTCGAGTTGCAGAACAACACTGAAAAGAGTGAATGTAAGCAAGTACTGAAAACACTGTCAGCACTTCAGTTTTAAATGTTTTCATCTCAGGCCCAGGTAAGTAGAAGTCAAGCATCCATGGCTTTTTAAATAAACTGAACTCACAAGTGGTTACTTTTTAATCTTACTGCAGTAAATATTTAAACAGAGGTGTACCTTTTCCAGGATACATTCCGCTCTGTTTACCAAATGTCCTGTCGGAAATTATGTGGGGCAGAGTAAAAAGTAATTATTTTATAAGAATATTTATTAGTGTATGTGAGCTCTTAACAAGAGCCTTGAAAGGAAGCTGACCACCTGTGAGATGACGAACCAAAGGTGTGTAGTCAACATAACAAGAAGGGATCAGGTCAGAAATGCCCCCGTGAGCAGCTTCATTTTACAAAACAAAGAATCAAGTGGTTCGGACATGTGAACAATTCATGCCAAACAATCAGGCTAGAGAGCCAGAAGACCACCATGTTGGTGCTGGACTGATGTCACAGGCAGCCTCTGCTCCTTCAACCTGCCAATTCCCAGAGATTCCCGTTTTGCCCAAATCTTCAAATGTAATATTCTCACTACTGAATACAGGGATCCATTTACACCTTATGTGGAGCCCCCATTTTTTTCTCCCCTAATTTCAGTCGTATCCAAATCCCACCCATCAAGTGTTGCCTCCCTATCTCATACAACCAAGACATGCGATGCTGCCACCCGCCTCTTTACGAACTGCTGCGCATGTGCATTTGGAGGCGGCCTAAAATACTCTGAGGGAAAGCGCTATCCGCCCCTTTCGTACGAATGAGCTCACAGACGCCCATGGACTGGCGGTTGATCGCTGTGAGTGACAGGGGAGCGTATGCCATCCCTCCCTCCCATGAGAGCTCGGCTAATTAGCTCCCATGGACTCCCGGTCGCAGATGGCTGCAGCATCAACCTGGATTCGAACTTGCAATCGCCAGGTTGACAGTCATGTACCTTAACAATGATCTTGTGAGGTGAATCTTAAAAAGAAAAGACCAATGGGGCCATTTGATCCTCACAGAGAAGGCATGCTGCAGATACATTTTACAATAAAATCACACAGCAGCCAAAAGTGTGGAGGGGTACAAACTTTTGCACTAAAATGTACAGTATATATTTCATATATATATATACACACCATGTATGGGTTAGTGGTGGTTCAGTGCTTAAGGCTCTGGGTTACTGATCAGAAGATCGGTGATTCAAGCCTCATTACCAACGAGCTGCCAATGTTGGGCCCTTGAGCAAGGCCATTAACCCTCAAAAGTCGCTCTGGATAAGGGCATCTGCAAAATGCCATAAATATAAATATGTACATGTGTATATTTTCTATATTTTGTTTTCAGGACTGTCTGTATCATGCAATTTGAAGGCGCCTTCCAGAGTTTCCTGCTGCAGTTCATCGCTTTTTCGCTTCTTTGTCTTGGTGAACTTTTTTGCTGAATCGCTTAATCTTACTACTAGGGTCGTGGGAAGGCTGGAGCCTATCTCAGCCGACACTGGGCGAAGGCGGGATACAGCCTGAACTGCTTGCCAGCCCATCGCAGGGCAACATACACACAACCATTCACACCCACCCCAGGTTAGCGTAATGTGCATGTCTTTGGAATGTGGGAGAAAACCAGAGTACCAGGAGGAAACCCACATTCAAGCACCGGGAGAACATGCAAATGCCACCCACACAAAAAAAAAACCCCACCTGAGCCCGGGACTTGAACCTAGGACCTTCTTGCTAAGAGGCAAATGTGCTAATCACTATGCCACCATGCCGCCTGATATCAGGACTAAATGGATTATTTTTAGCAAATAAATTAATTAAACACACACGCTGATTTACCAGGAGTGTAAAGGGACACAAGTGTACCAGCTTTATCCGTGACGCATTTCTACATGACCCAGCAGCTCCACTCTGACTCTCACTGCCATGCTGATTTCCTGACCATCACTATATGAAGGCATGTGAACTGTGTGTGACAGAGCATGAACATCAGAAGAGTTGGAAGACGGGGCAGAAATCAGGCTACATCTCAGGCGGAAATAATCCACAGCCATTATTTACTGTTCACAATTTCACTGCACAAGCAGCACTGAGAAAATCAGTAGTGATGGATGACGTCAGTCAAAGAAACAAGTAAAACTCAAAGCTATGACTTGGGATCAGGTGAACGATCAGGAAAAGTATTAATAAAGCATGTGCTGCACCCTCGAGTGAGAACACTCACACTGCGTTTGACTTAATTGGGATGTGCTAAGATGGAAGATAGGCTGTTTTTGAGGATTTCACACACACACAATACAAAAAAAAATAATAATAATGCCAATGGGTGGCATGGTGGTGTAGTGATTAGCATGACTGCCTTACAGCAAGGTCCTGGGTTCGAGTCCCAGGGCTCAGCGAGGGCGAGCGTTTCTGTGTGGAGCTTGTATGATCTTCCTGTTCTTATGTGGGTTTCCTCTGGGTACTCTGCTCCGGTTTCCTCCCAGAGTCCAAAGACATGCATGTTATTCTAACTGGTTGTTCCAAATTGCCCCTAGTTGTGAGTGTGAATGGTTGTGTAGGTGTTGACCCTGTGATGGACTGGCAACCTATTCAGGGTATACCCCACCTTCGCCCAGAGTCAGCTGAGATTACATTAAAGGCATTTGACAGATTCTCTTATCCAGAGTGGCTTACATTTAAAAAAAATCTAATTTATGCAACTGAGAAAATGAGGGTTAAAGGCCTTGATCAGGGGCCCAACTGTAGCAGATTGGTGGGACTGGGGCTTGAACCCCTAACCTTCCGATTAGTAATCTAGAGCCTTAACCGCTGACCCACCACTGGAGATAGTCAGGCAAATGAATGAATGAATGAATTAATATAATAATAAGGGGCCGCACGGTGCGCAGTGGTTAGCACGTTCGCCTCACAGCAAGAATGGCAGGGGTTTGATTCCTGGGCTCGAAAAGAGTTTCTATGTGGAGTTTGCATGTTCTCCCTATGTGGAGTTTGCTTGCGTGGGTTTCCTCCAGGTACTCTGGTTTCCTCCCACAGTCCAAAAACATGCACAGTAGGCTTATTGGCTGTTCCCCGCCCTCGCAGAGTCAGCTGTGGTAGGCGCCAGCCTCCCCATGACACTAATTAGAATTAAGGGGCTTAGGAAATGAAGGAATGAATGAATGAATAACAGTAATACTAATGCTACTAATAATAAAGATAATAATAAAACACCCGGTGAGGTTCAGTGCTGCAAGCAGAAATGCTTGTTAATAAGAGAGAACAAATTGGGGGCTCGTCCGGGATCGAACAATTTTGTTTGTGTTGCGCCACTGATTGTAGCACATTGTCTGAGTTAACAGACTTTCTACAAAAAAATCCTACCCTAGAGGGTCTGGAAATCTTTCAGATAAAGGAGTTAAAGAAGATTCCTAACAACTTTGAGATTGACGTGAAGAAGTCAAAAAAGAAGATAGACATGAAAGCAATACAAAAAGCTTTAACTGAAAGAGGTTTGCTGCCAGGAGGATCGGGGCAAGACTGTAGTGATGCCCCAGGAGAGATTAAGGGAGAAGATGAATTGGTGCAAGACTCTGATGATTCCCAAGGCACTTCAGGGGCAGTTAAGGGTGGAGATAGAGAACTTTGGCCCAGAGAAAAAGAATTAGAGATCCGTTCATTGCAGACTTCGAAAACACAGCCGCTGATTACAGGTGGCCCCGCCACACATGACCATCACTATTACGAACTGTGCTGACAGGCAAAAGCTGAGAAATGCTCGCTTCACTTTCATCGGAACAGGGAAGAAATTATGACATGGTTAAAGCCACCATTCTCAATGCTCATGAGCTGGTACCAGAGGCATTACCGCCAGAGGTTTAGAAGCTATCACAAACCAGACAAACTCACCTTTGTGGAATTCGCCCATAAGAAGGAAATGTTGTTGGACAGGTGGTGCAGATCCAACAAAGTCGACAGCCTTGACAAAATGAAGCAAGTTATGCTGCTGGAAGAACTCAAGTGGTGTGTCCAAAAGGACCTCAAAGCCTACTTAAATGAACACCAAGTCAACATGCTTGAAGAGGGCGCCGTCCTGGCTAATAGCTATGTTCTTATCCATAAGGAAGTCTTCGTAAAGAAAAGTAATGAATATGTGAAGCCAAAGCCTTTCTCTGATCAAAGGCAGCCATAATAAGTCCAGTGTCCAGGAAAAGAAATCCCATCAAGATCTTGCAAGATACTGGAGAAGCTCAATCTGTTTTACTAAAAGGTGTATTACCCTTAGATTCGAGTTCGGCCACCGGTAACTCTACATTGTTGCAAGGTTTTGAGGGTGGTAGCGTTACTGCTCCCCTACATAATATTATGTTAAAGTCAAACTTAGTATCAGGTGCTGTGGTCGTTGCTGTTATGCCATGCCTAGGAATTGAGGGTGTTCCATTACTATTGGGAAATGATTTGGCGGGTGTCAGGTGTTGCCCAAGAGTCGGTGCTGAGCCCAAAGCCTATAAACCAATTCCATTGTCAAAAGATGACAATTGTTGAAGAAGAGAATCCAGAAGAGTTTCCTTCTTGTCCGGTGATGCAAGCTCTAGCCCAAAAAAGGGGCAAAACACAGAAAGTTGATTCTGAAGATGACATTTTAGATTTGTCACAGATAGAAAGGAAAGACCATTATTTCCTTTACAGAGGGAGGTATGTCGTAACAGGCACATCCTGTACCCATGGTAACATAACTAACGTATGTATATCTACTATGACAAATTCTAACGGAAAGAACATATATCTATTGTGATGTAGTGATGTCACAGACAGTTATATTAGCTATATAAGTGTGAAGAATACCCTGTTGTTGAACGGACTACGCTGGAACCTGGACAACGGGATTATTCCACCAAGGATATTGTTGTGAGACCCAAGACTCTTCACACCACGAATTGTCTTTGACCTTCTTCTGCCGGCCTACAACTGCCTCTCCTCCGACTAACTTATTCAATTTATTGTTAATTGCTATATTCATTGGCTCATTTGTAATAACTCATTAAACCAACTTCCTTTGCCTGACCTGGATTGTTCCAAACACTTCTGGAACTCGCGCCAGTCCGTCACAAACAGGAACGCTACAGTAACAAACACACGCACAAAATATCACTCTTTGCAACTCTGCGGAACAAAAAAGAATCTCAGAACACACAACACATCAGTCCTGGTGGTGGTTGGGTTTCACTTGTGCCAGGACACAAATCTGAGGAACATTTGCAAGAGATCACCGAAACTGGTCTGGTGAAAAGAACAGGGAAAAGACCAGGTCATGGTTTTCAACTGGAGTTCTTAGTGCTATACTATATTAATCCCACAAGGGACATTTGCTCCAAATTTAACCCATTCACAGTGAGTGCACACACACACACACACACACACACACACACACACGAGCATTAAGCAGCCACAATGCGTCCCCCAGAGAGCAGTTGGGGGTTAGGTGACTTGCTCAAGGGCATTTCAGCTGTCAAGGTTGGATGAAGGGGAGGTCCTCTGCATGCCACCACTCATTTTTCCTATTAGTCCAGGAATCGAACCAACAACCTTTTGGTCCCAAACCTGCTTCTCTAACCATTAGGCCATGGCTGTGTAAAGATATTCAACCCCTGCTAATGCCAATCCTTATTACAGATTAAACAGCCACATGTTTAGAATATACACAGTGTGTGTGTATTTTTGGTGCAATAACTTCAAGTCTCTCACACACACACACACACACACACAGTAAGAAAAAACACGACCGCATTTTCCTACACACCTTTTTCCTGCCGTCTGTTGCTAGGGAACCCTGCAGTGGTAACTGTTGCTTGCCCTATTGAGCCAACTGTCAAAATAAAGTATTGGCTTTAATAACAGCGAAGCCTAAAAACATGCGGCTCTACGTGGACTGCGACAGCGTCCAAAACAGACTTTTCATACAGATTAGTGTAATTTCCCCCCACCGTACATCTGAGGTTAGGGATTCAGATAAATATGAGCTCGTGCACTGCTGTATAATCTAGCGCCACTCAACAGCAGCTAATGTGAAGAGTTCACAGGCATCTGTCCATCTACCCTTTTATTTATCCACCTGTCCATCTATTTGTACATCAATCTATCCTTTTGTCTGTATATCCATGTCCTCCTTCCTATCTATCCATCATTCTCCTTATCCATCATATATCCATGTATCTGTCTATCATTCTATCTTTCTGTTTATCTATCTATCCATCCTTCCTTCTATACATCCTTTATTCAGATTTGTTTTCATTTCTTATGTACTGCTTTTATGTAAATTATTTTTGCTTGTTGGTTTCATGTGCGTGTGTGTGTGTGTGTGTGTGTGTGTGTGTGAGCACGCGCATGCATACACGTGTGTATGCTTTCTTGTGCCAGACTGTCTGTGTTTTAGTATGTACATGTTTGTGTATGTGGAGTGCATGCATATGTATTTGCTTGTGCATATGCATTGCTGTGTATGCTCACCTGGGTTGGTGTATATGTGGTCACGTGTGTGTGCGCGCGTGGGTGCGTCTGCACATCTACATGTGTATGTGCATGCTTGTGAGTGTCTCTGTGTGCATTTATGAGGGTCAGTACATGTCTGTGTGCAAGTTTGTGAGCATATGTGTGTGAGGGTCTCTGTGTGTGTGTGTGCATGTGTGTATGTGCGCACGTTGTTGAGCGTGTGCTAATTGGACTGGGTGTTGAAAGCAGCACAGGGCTTTCAGAGACTAAACAGGATCATGGGTAATTACTACGTCTGTGGTGTCATATTCTTTTTGGGTCCCATGACATCGCTGTCTGATTATTGGCTTTGGATCTGACGTTACCATGGTAACGAGAGGAGAGGAGACCAGAGCAACAGATTAGGGACACGATAACCTTGTGACAGCACGTATGAGGAGCACGTATGCACACAGCAAGACTGTTTGAACTCATACCTTATCAACTCATACCTTATCTTCTCTCCAGAAAAAAAATCCAGGACGAGGAGCACAAGGTGGGGTGTGGTGTGGTGGGGGGGATCCACTGAATCCTAAATCACTAACGCTGAGAACAGAGATACAGCTCACGCACACTTTCCTTTCCCATGATCCTCTATCGTAATGCACACGGTCTTTATACAAACGTTGTTTTTATTAAACGTCATTAAAATGCTGAAACCTGACGCACATTAAACCTCAAAACAGGATGGATGAACACCCGTGCCCAGGTACGTTCTCCACGCTGTGCAGTTCTTTAAAGCTGGTAAGGACACAGAAATCACGCCCCAGTACGCACAAAAACAACCTCTACTGAGTGACAGAGTGTGTTATGCCGCCCCCAAATGCTCATGCGCATGCACAGCAGTTCGCAAAGATGCAGGTGGCGGCATCGCGTGTCATGGAGGGGGCATGTACTTGCTTACACTTCTCCCTGGTTGGTGGTGGCACTATGTGATTGGAAGGCAACACTTGACAGGTGGGGATTAGATGTGACTAAATTAGGGGAGAAGAATGGGGGGAACGGTGGGGGTGTGTTTGAGAGGATCTTTTCCAGACACGTGTTCCTCAGTTGACCGCCAACAGACTGAGAAGCGTGAAAACACCCAAAGACTTTCCACCCTGTGTGTCAAATACAGTTGTTTTAAAACGCTGATGTGTTTCATTACAAAGTGAATAAATTCTTTAAATTGAACTCGCCCAAACTGGAACATGAGTGAGTGAGTGTGTGTGATTCAGGTGGGAGTGTGGTGATGTGTGTCGGATTAGAAGTGACGAGTGTGTCGCAGGCTGCTGGTTTTGATGGTACACATGGCAGAGCAGCAGCAGGACTGACAGTGACTCAGCAGTCTGCACTTTAAAAACACACACACACAAATATATGTGCCTGCGGACATGATGATATAAGCTCGGATTGCCCATTTCTGTTTTATCCGTTACCTCCAATGTTACCTCTCGTTTTTGTGCGCGCACACACACACACACACACACACACACACACACACACACACACACACACCATGATTTGTTTATTCAACTGCTTAAACCTGACGCTATATACTTTTCCCCTCGCTTTATTCTCTGCTTGTTCTTGTGTGTGTGTGTGTGTGTGTGTGTGTGTGTGTGTAGGAGAACAACATTGCTCACTGTAAACCACAGGAAGTTTGCTCACTCGCTTTAACAGTGCACCTGCGGCCGAGACCAAGAAAGAAAGCAACTGAGCAAGACTGTATGCCAAAGCAAGTGTGTGTGTGTGTGTGTGTGTGTGTGTGTGTGTGTGTGTGTGTGTGTGTGTGTGTGCATGCTGCAAGCAATTTTTTTTTTGTTCTTCTAGACCTTCTTTCCTAATTTCCCTTCATCGTCCCCTCCGCCATCTTTATTTCCTTTTATCCTTTCTGAATCTTTTCCTGTTCTCTTCAGTCCTGCTTTCTTTGCATCCTTCCATCTTCGTGTTCTCCTTCCTTCCATCCTTGTACTTTCCTTCCTGCTTTCCTTCTGTCCTTTTAGGTTCTCTTCCCTCCTATCTTCCTTCGTTTATTATTCTCTTCCTTTCTTCCATTCTATTCTTCTTTGATTCATGTGTGTTCTTGCAGAAGGGCATCAATGAACACACAGGATGAAGCTCCATGGTAACTCTATTAACATGTGATCAAATCAGAGTCAGATCGAGTGCCCCTGCTGCTCTCAGCATTAAACATAGTCTCTCTCTCTCTCTCTCTCTCTCTCTCTCTGTGTGTCTCTCCCTCTCACACACACACACACACGTTCAAATTTACAAAGTTGACCCTTTATCTACAGTATATTTCCAAAGCAAAGAAGGTAGCACAGCCCTCTCACGTTTCCTTCTCTGCTTTTTTAATCGATGCTTTTACATCACACACACACACACACATCTCTTCACTGACCCAGGATATACCCTTATTCAGCTTTATACACATCCAGAGTGTCTGCAGATATCCTGCATTTTCAATTAATCTCATTTAAAGAGTTCCTCCGGTGCCACGAACGTAAAACCAGATAACTAACAGGGCAAGAGGGAGAGAAGAAGAAAGGAAAGAACAGAATAATGGAAGGGAAAATAGGGAAGAATATAGGAAGGAATAAAAAAAAAATGAAGGGAGGAATGAAGGGGGGGAAAAGGGCATGAATAGAAGAAGAAAAGAGGGAAGAGGGAAAAAGGGACAGAAGGAAAGCAGGAAGGAGGGGAAGAAAAACAAAGGAAGACTGGAAGGAACAAAGGAAGGAAGAGAATAACCAAGAAAAAAGATGAAGGGAGGAAGGAAGGAAAAAAGGATGTGAATAACGAGGCAAGGTATGAAGGAAGAGAAAAAGAAAGGACAGAAGGAAAGCAGGAAGGAAGAGAATAAAGGAATAGAGGAAGGAAGGAAGGAAGGAAGAAGAAATGACAGGGAAAACAGGAAGGAACAAAATCAAAGGAAGGAAGGGTGGAAGGAAGATAATAGAGAATAATAAAAGGAAAACAGGAAAGAAGACAAAGGAAAGGTTTAAGACGGGAAGAAAATAAAGGAGAAGATAAAGGAAGGAAGGGAATAACAAATTAAAGGGGGATGAAGGGAAATTAGAAAGTAAGTAAAGGGGGAAATAAGGAGAGCGTGAATAAGAAAGAAAAAAGGAAATCTTTCACTATCCAGTCATCAGTGCAACCAGCGGCACACATACATTCAGCCAATAAGTGCCAATACTTCTCTACGGTGACAATGGAGAAAATTGATTGCAGCGAACACACACACACACACCTCTTTCACTCTAACCAATTCCTTTACTTTATATCCTGTATAGCATCATTATAGTGAAGTGAAGCTCCATAGATGAGAGAAAATGGAAATGTATCGTCCTGATTTTCGTACGTACCATCACAAGCTCCGTGTCTGCAACCCGAGCAGCTATAACGTTAAAACCCGAGAGGTACAGTGAATAACCCTGATTATCTCATTACACTGGCATCTGCCAAGGAATGGGATGTCTTAGGCATGATGTATCTCAAAGCTGATGTGCTGGAAGCAGGAAAAATGGGTGATTTTCACAAAGGGGAAATGATCATGGCTGTACAGCTGGGTCCGAGCATCTCCAAAACCACACGTCTAGTGGGGTGTTCCGGGTGATTAGTACCTACCTAGTACAAGGAAGGACAACCAGTGAACCAGGAACAGTGGGGAGGTGAAGGCTAGCCCGTGTGGTCTGATCCCATAGAAGGGCACAAATTGCTGAAAACGTTTGTGCTGGCTATGATAGAAAGGAGTCAGAACACACGGAGCGTTGCAGATTGCTGCAGACGAGGCCGCGTAGCTACAGACCAACGAGAGTGCACGTGCTTGACCCCTGGCCACCACTGAAAGTGCCTACAATGAGCATGTGAGCATTAAAACTGGACCATGAAGCAATGGAAGAAGGTGGACTGGTCGGATGTGTATGTGCGTAGCTTTTGCGGTGAAAAGATGGAAACAAGAAGGACTCTGAAAAAGTCAAGCCACCAGAAGCAGTGTGATGTTCTGGGCAATTTTTTACTGGGAAACCTTGGGTCCTAGAATTCATATGGATGTTCCTTTGACATCTACCTAAATATTGTTGCAGACCAATTACGCCCCTTTACAACCTTTCTATTCTGTAACAGCAGGAGCCTCATTCAGAAAGATAACGTGCTATACTGTAAAAACTGCTCAGGAATGGTTTGAGAAAAAACTGGCCTCCAAATTCCCATCTGTAGGATGTGCTGGAGAAACAAGTCCGAACCATGAAGGCTCCACCTTGCAAGTTCTTGGTGCCACAGCATATCCTCAGTGATGTTGCTGGAATCTAGGCCTTGATGAGTTTGAGCTGTTTTGTTGACACAAGTAGGACCTACACAGTAATCGACAGGTGGTTTTAATGTTATGGCTGCTCAGTGTATATATACGATATGTGTTGTTAAGGCTGACCAGTATTTAACGTATAAACTAAAAAGGGACAGCTATGGTTTATTTTTAAAGTTTAAAGCTTGCCAATGGTCACATGTGGTCCCTTACAGCATCTTATAAAACTTGTTCAAAGTTAAACGTAAAAAAAATGAAGGCCATATAGCGTAGCATTCTTCATATTGTTTGGGACGGCATTTTGTCAAATTACTATAAATTTAGAATCAATGACCATTGCAAACCATGATCACACGCTTCCCATGTAGTATATACTACAATATCATTAGACTCTAAGCAGGGGCCGGTGGTGTAGTGGTTAGGGTGCTGGGCTCATGATCGAGAGGTCGAGGGTTCATATCCCTGTTAGACCAGCATTGTGCTAAGATCCATGGGTAAGGTCTCAACCACGCGATGGGAGGAGGTCTCAACCACCCAGGAGGAGCTGAACCCCTAGCTGCTTCACGCTACAGAGACCAGAGAGGAAACATGCGAGCACAAAACTTTAAACATCACAGCTCATAAGAAACTCGTTTGAGTTTAAAAATTACTCTATTTTTACAATTACCACACACACACAGAGAGAGAGAGAGAGAGAGAGAGATCCAGCGTTTCTTTTGGTTTGCTGAAGTGATGCCCCCTGAGTGTTTATAAAATGAGAGGCGAGGTACAGACACTCTCTGTTCCACAAAGTACAACAAAATGATTCCAATTAAAATCGCACAAGTGCATCAACTGTGGGCAATTATGCAAATTCTGGAATTATTAAAAAAAAGAAAAAAAACCCCGCACATTAAAGAGAGAAGTACAGTCATACAGGGGGAAGCACACTCACTCTCTCTCTCTCTCTCTCTCTCGTTCTGTGGGAATGTTCATCATTTTAGATTCATTCAGGAGCATAAATGGTGTGCGTGTGTGTGTGTGTGTGTGTGTGTGTGTGTGTGTGTCAGTTTCATCTTTGTTCAGATGCTTCATGACTCAGTTTCATAGTGTGATAACCAATAGATGTATCTAATAGACAACAACAAACCGCTAAAGTAAGAACAGACAATACAAAGGTTACACCATCTTGTGTGTGTGTGTGTGTGTGTGTGTGTGTGTGTGTTAGAGTTTAACATTGTTACTTTATTAAAATAATAAATCAATGCCAATGAAGAAAACTTTAGTGGTGTTTAAGGAAATAAAAAAGAGAAATGCAATCTGATAAAAGAGATACACTCGAATGAACAGAGCTCCTCTGTGAATTCTCTAGCGTGCAAAAGTTTGTACTCCTACACAACTAACTATGGCTCCTACATCTTAACCGCAACTTATTTCTATACATGCAACCTCAATTCCAAGAATGTTGGGACGCTCTGTAAATTGTCAATAAAAACAGAATGCAATGATTTGTAAAACTCATAAACCCATATTTTGGGCTTCCGAGTACGGACAGCATGCAGAATTATCAACCCGTAGATCGCAGGTTCGAATCCAGGTTGATTCTGCAGCCATCCTCATATCATGCCTCCACAGGCAATACGAAACTAATTTGCATATGAATACATGGCACGGTATTCTTTCTTATATATGTACAAGCGCACGCATGTTTTAATGTATATAAAGCCGAAACGCATGTGAATTGTAGAAGTGGGTAGTTTTATTTTATTCAGAAGTTCACTAGTTTATATTTAATTTGTTAGTTTACTATCTGTATACTGTTATTATTGCCATTAACTTGCCTTATATAAACTGGGGGATTCACGTCCTGTTCTTGTGATTTCACGCATTCGCGGAAGTGAAATGGAAGTCAAGTAATGCAAGTAAAAACCACCTGGTAATGAAAATACACACATGTTCATGGGTAATAGGGGAGTCTGGAAGGCTTACCTTCACATTGCCCAGTCCTTAGCAGCAGCTCTAACAGTAACCAATACGGATTATTTTGCTCATAGTGCTGTATGCGGATATCTGTGCCATGAGAATCATCTTCAGAATGTGATATAAATATTTTCTAAATTAAGAATATTTAAATAGTGACTTCAGAGATGAAGACCATTAGACTTATAATTAAGTGCCTATTAATTCCCATCTCTCTTTTTCTCTACGCGCGATAAAGTTAATGGTCTTTCCCCTAAATTACACGATACACATCTATATTGCATTTAACTTCCGAAATGAAGTTATGAAACAATCTATCAGGGTTATGAAATAATTAAATTTAGGGGAAAAGACCATTTAATTTCCTAATCAAGTGCTCTAATTCATCTTCTGGATTCGTGAAAGGTGGCACAGTGGCGTAGTAGTTAGCATGTCCGCCTCACAGCAAGAAGGTCCTGGGTTTGAGTCTCGGGATCGGTAAGGGAGTTTCTGCGTGGAGTTTGCAGGTTCTCCCTGTGTTAGCGTGGGTTTCCTCCTGGTACTCTGGTTTCCTCTCACAGTCCAAAGACATGAACATTAGGTTGATTGGTGGTTTCAAATTGCCTGTGGCTGTGAGCGTGAATGGTTGTGTGTGAATGATTGGCGAGCTGTTCAGGGTGTACCCCGCCTTCGTCCAATGTCAGCTGAAAGGCACCAGTGTCCCCGTGACCCTAATAGAGGATTAGGCGGTTCAGCAAATGAGTGAATGATGCATGATGAAATTCCTGCACCCATCTCTAGTCAAAAGTGTTCATTACAAGGACAAACCCTTCAAGCTCGCCGCACTAATTACCCCATCAGCTGGGACATACAAAATCTTCCCACTAAAAGTCACACTGGAGATCTCTTCTGAGAGAACGTCATGTGGAACGTTCTATAAGTAGGTCTCTACAGAGCTGCAGTGAAAGGGGGAAGAATAGAAGAAGGGCAACGTGAGGGACAATGAAGACAAGGTGCTGAAACCACGGCCAGAAATAACCGATACAACAACACGAGTTTCAGGGAATCAACTCTGAACGTGTGAAGCTTTTAGCAGCTTTGTTTCTCACAAACCTGGATTTTCCCACCACACCCCATGAAACAATCCCAGCACTGCATTGTGAATTCACTCACAGTTCACTACATTACTGATACTGTAGCACGTGTTAACAGAAAGTGATGCTGTAGCTGACTTTATGGCCAAGCTCTTAAAGCAGTAGGATCGTTTTTATATATCGTATATTATAATATTTATCTGGATAAGATTAAAATAAGGTTTAGGTGTGACCTGCCAATATTAAGCCGTTATTCACTGAAGTTGGAGGGATATCACTGAATAGACTGTTCAGTGTTAATATCCATTCAAAATGTTTTCTCATTTCTGATTGGTGGAAAGTCATCAAATAATTCTTGGTATACTTCGATGAGGCAACTTATTCCATCATTGACATTGGATACAGCGGCAGAGGGGCATAGTGGTTAGAACATCCACCTCACAGCAAGAACGTCCTGGGTTTAAGTTCTGGGCTCAGTGGGGGCGTTTCTGTGTGGAGTTTGCATGTTCTCCACGTGCTTGCATGGGTTTCCTCCAGGTACTCTGATTTAATCCCACGGTCCAAAGACATGCTCAGTACGCTAATACTAAAAATTATTTGATGGCTTTCCACCAATCAGAAAAAAAAAAAAAAAAAAATCATAATAATAATAATAATAATAATAATAATAA